>CM074519.1:4073521-4451021 GCA_037379345.1 Perna viridis
GTGTCAATAAACATTTGACTCAATGTTTAGTTGATCCACTGGTCATCAAAATCTCCTAATTTCTTCATATTTGGTAATCCAATCGTTAATACCTAATTTTGGCTTCGGTGCTCCGTGTATTAGTAAGGTTTGTTGCAATCTAATTAAGGGGGTACCTTGCATCTTCTCTAAAATTTATTTGGCTCCTTTAAATTTCCTGAAATCTTTTTCAGTGTTTTACTTTGACAAAAGAAGCAAAATATATAAATTTCAATAAATTTTAACATGTTTCATGGGACACATAGCAATTTGTTATCACTAAGAAGCTTTGAGTTTGATAAAATAAAAACTTAATATAAAATGTTTTACTGATTTTTACAGTAATCTCCGTTAGGTGTTGTGTACCCCTTAATTAGATTGGACTTGTTGCCGTCAAAATTAGAGTCGAATCATTAAATTAAATTTAGTATCACTATAATTCGAATATGGTCGCTAAGATTCGATATGTACGGTAATAACATGGGTCTAAAATTGAACAAAATGTAGGCGGACTTCTGGGAATAGGGTCTGTATGGTTCATTTCCCCACTGTATTGCCCTTTTTCCGGAATACCATCGATAAAACACCATCATATATCAATGGCCGGTTATTTTGTTCACTTTATCAATTGATCCCCATGAAAATAAATGAGGCAACAAAAAAAAAAAAAAACAAACAAACAAACAACCAAACAAACACAACAAAAAAAAAAAAAAAAAAAAACACAGTAACGTGAATTCATATTACCTAAAAGCTGTTCATATCAATTTAAGGATTTACGGGTTAAAACAATAAAATAGGAGGATTTCAAATAGATCTTATGATTAAGCATACTTTGACTTACTGTATCGAACTTTTTTCTACCGGTTACTTATTCGCGTGTATCAGTATGTCAATTCAATTTCGCTGATATATATATTCTCGACTTTTACATCCTGTCTAACATGTATTCAATAATGAAGGGACATAATATATTTATTTTCGGAATCGGGAATATGTTCTACCCCGTTATAGTATATTCTGTTGAATGTTCCCGTGACAAAAAGTCTCTTCAAATGCTAGTGAAAATACCATGTCCTAAATCAAGCGCTAAACTACAAAATACCATACAAATTTACTAGTCTATTGCGTGAAGCCAGATTGATTGCACTTACCTGTTATTATAACGGTTTTTCCATCTAAATCATTTTTACTGGCACACTTTACTGTCCATCGAATATATCTCCGGATAAAAAATAGTACCAATAGAATGATAGAAATAATGACTGGAACAAAAAACGTTGGCGACCGGAACACATCTTTTACGTTCCTGCCAATTTGCCGCCAGTTTGTACCGTTCCCGCCAGACTTCATTTCTCAGTAAGGGTAGATTGCGAAACTTCTCTGTAATTTTGATAAAGCTCCTATATATACTCAGTTAGTTACAGGTTACATTTTTTTACTATCCTTATCTTTTCAGATGTAACCAACCGACCCCTGTTCATTGTATAGGGAATTATTGTTGGCATTCGGAAAGTTGCTGGTTAGTATAACAGTTTGATATATGTTAATCTCTTTAGTTTTTATTTACATATAATTGTATCTTGATACTTGTAAAGCACATGATAGGAGTATTTCATAGTAATAAACAGATCGTCAATCCCTTTTAGTATCATATTAGAATTTGAGATGATCGTTAATATTTATATATAGGCTTGATAACTTCGTCGAATTAAAACTATCATTATTCCACCTTGTCATCGCATAAAAAGAGTTCGTCGAGGCTATGCTTAAGGGGGTTTCTATTTCAAGAAGCTAAACGAAACGGTTTCGTTTCTGGAAGTAGTACTTACCTATATGAAATATTTAAAACCCGAAACGAACATTAGTGACGAGTGAGATGAGATATTTGGGGTAGAATTTGTGGAAAATCAAGATTTCATACAAAGAATGATTTTCGCAATTTTTAGGTAAATAATGTTTCTATAAATTTACCCTAGGAAAAATATTTAGATAAAAAGACATTTTAAAACAGGAGTGAAGATAATATACTCGGGAACAAGGAAGTCAGCATTTGAATGCCAGTGCTGTAAGGAGCGAGACGTAGATTTATACATGGGAAAATGGCTTAGTAACTTGAAAACAAAACAAAACAAAACAAAAGAAAAAACTATTTAACTTCAGAAATAATTGCATTCTTTGAATACAAATCTGCCACATGTACACAATTGGTTTAATGGCTCTCCGTACTCAAAATACTTAAGCTATCAAATACATGAAACAGATAGTGTACAAAGCAGAAACAATCGGGACGGATTTAAAAATTTGTCATATAGATTCTCGCTAGTGTTGGGGGTGACATGCCCGTGTGTGTATATATGAAACTGTATTTCAAGGGTATTCTAAAGAGGTAATTTGTTTTGGAAATCCCTGGCTGTTAGATCCTTGTTGATTTCTCTATAATGAACACATATTAACAGTTAAAGGGGAATTTCCAGAACATGTAATGACTTGGACTTATCTTAATTCATAAAAAAAACTCACGAGTTTATGAAAGTCTTTTGTCCCTTTTCCACATTCTGATCAAGAGAGTTGAAAAAAAAACTTGCTTGTTTTGATATAAATTCATCATGGAATCGAAATCAAACCATATTACTTCAGAAATATGTAAAATTTGGGTAACCTGCGATATACAACTACCGTCCACATATTTACAAGAACTATCGTAAGTACTTCGATGTTAATATATATTAATAAATCGTTTGAACCGAGTTGTCCATCAGAATAATTATGTTCTATTTGTGTACCATTGTTCTCATCATTCTCATTAACTATGAACACATAATTGTACGGATTATGATTGATTATTAACACTGTTAAAACAATAGATATCAACGAAATCGTCCATTCATAGTGTAAATAAGTATCAAATGAGATAAATCTCACGCATCATTTTTAAGGGAGGAAATGGTGATTGGATATGAGTGTAAATAATGGGTAAGAATAGAATTACCGTACCGATAGGCATTCCATAGTCAAAAGCAAAATAAGTCAAAATTTAAGAAGGATAATCCCTATTACAAATGGCAACATCGTGGCAAATAAAAGAAATAGAAAAGTTGAAAATAATTGCTATAGTCCAGAGTCGATGCAAGCATTTCTGATTGAATATGGATTAACGCGTTAAAGCTGGCGTTTTCCTACCGTTTAAGTGTTTTCAGTATGTCGCAATACAAACAAGCAGTACAAATTTGCTGCCGAGCTAAAATCAGTAATTAAAAAATGAAATGCGAACAGAAGAAATTGATGATATTATGAAAATCCTTTGTCTATACTATTCTTGTCCGAAATAGAATATTCCTCAGGAGGATCTGGATATCGGAAATCAAACTATTTCAGACTGCATATGAGGCGTTTTTCTTCACAACCTTGGTTTAAAAAGGCGGATCTCTCAGGCAACAGTGGTGCGACGAACGGCAAGATATTTCTTAACACTAACAATAACCCGTATATATACCATGTTAGGAAATCAACACGCACTACAATGTATGAATGACTACTCATTGATTTATTCTGAAATCTTATCAAGACATGTTATGCGACCCCCCCCCCCCCGCCCCCACACACGGTGTGCTGTATTGATTTTTATCCATAGACACATGCTAAATCACATATCATCACATAGGAAATGCATATTAAAACTCAAATTCAAATATTTATTCAGACTCCATAATCTCAAAAGTTTTTTTAGCGTCCCAAAATAGATTTATCCAATTCATTGAGGGGAAAAACTTAGCGTGGAAAAAACTGAATTTAGATTATCTAGATTCTATAATAACCCAAAGAACTTATTCGTGGATCGTTACGGTGTATCCATTTGCATCATGGAAACTGATACGTTCAACGTGTCATGGTTTTCCTTTCTATTTTCGTCTCCCCTGGACTTGAAATTTTATGAGCAACTCGGTGGGTGTTTCTGGGAAAGCTGAGGATGTTTACCCTACCAGTGCACCTGGTCCATGTTCCCAGTTTTTAGTGAAGTCCGAGTAACTCACTTTTGTTATTTTCATAATTGTGTATTATTTTGGTTATTTTATGTTCTTCGTGATGTATGTCTATTTTCCATGTCTGGTCTTTGTCCCTGGATTATATTCTTTTGATTTCCGCGAGAATCTTGGCTCCCTTGATCACTCTCTCATAATTCTTTAATAATATTCGAATAAAGGTAACAACAAAATTACCGAACAATAATCCGATCAATGATCAAGTCAAGTCCAATATAAGTTTGGATAAATCAAAGAAAGATAACACAGCTCTATTCAAAACTGAGGGTAAAACAACCTAAAAAAGTTTTTATCTTATCAAATGATCTGTATTTTTCTGTTTGGTGAGGAGATGACAATTCAGGTGAATAATGTCTCAACAAATTATGCTGTTATTTGAAAAAAAAAAAAAAAAACAAAACATAAGCTTAGGCTGTGTGTAAATAATTTTGATTGTATCCCTTTAACATAGAATCCTTTCTTTGTTTTAAAAATTAGCCAATTGCACGTTTGCATATCTTCATTTTAAATAAAATATAATTGTTCAAACATACATTCTACTCAAGTTCTACACATTATAGTTACCACAGAGACGTGCCAAAAATATTCGGTCACTGGTAAATTTCCCTTTACTTTCTACATGTGTGTATTTAACCATGCTTTTCTAACAATTGACAATTGACTGGTTCTCTATGATTTTAACGATTGTTTTTACTATTAAAAAGAATGCTGATGTTAATTTGTTTACTTTGATGTTTAGAGTGTCATTTTTAGAAGTGTCAAACAATTTAGAACATAATATGTAAGGATTTTAAAAATGTCATAAATTTAATCGGAATTAGTGTAAAAATGTAATGTTATCTCTTTCCTTGGGAATTAACTTGCCAATTTTTTGGTCAGAAAATCTTTTTTTTTTCAAATAAACAGTATCTCAATTTCAGATCATTTCTCCATTTTTGTGAAAAATCATGAAATTAATTGAGATACAAGTTTCATAAGTTTCAAGTATATATTTTATGTGATTTTACATAGACACAACTGAAAAGAAAATTTACAAGTGACCGAATACTTTTGTCGCGTGGTTGTACTTGCCATATGATTTAACAAAATACTTCAGGAAGTAGACCTAGGGTAAGGGACGCAACTCTTGCAAATCATTGGAAAGTTCGTATTTAGCATTTAAAATCAATCTCATGTAAGCATCAAAATAACTTGGACTGATTTCATTCTGTTTCAAATGAATGCTTGATAAGCTTTGGTGAAACTGAATATGATACAAGCATATTACTGATTTCTAGAGTTATGTCTCTTACCCTAGGTCTACCTCTTTAAGTACCAGTCCATACATAATTCGGACACTGTCTAATTTTTATAAAGACTGATACTTAACTATCTGCAAATAACAAACAAATAAATATCAATACCAATGTTTACTAATTGGCATGAATGGTATCTTAATGTAAAAACAAGGAGTACGATTTACACCAGTTTAATATCATTCCTTGCCGAACACATTTGACCGAGAAATTATTGCAGCAATGTATGGGGCGACAGAAACTTGAGATGTCAAGGTCAATTATGTTCTACTCATTTAACCTTTAAACATCTGGTTAATTGATATTCAATGGTGTATTCATTTTTAATCACGTAGAAATGGTGAATATACATGTACCATCTCCAAAAAAAAAAAAAAAAAAAAAACAACCAATGCGCAATGATGCAGATTTGGTATGAAATAAAGATAAACATGAAGTTGAATGTAGTGCTGGGTATAACCCACTCGTACAAGCGGAGAGCAACCACAATCTATTAAAACGTATGCCCCATCCAAATGAAGACAACCTTCAAATTTGAAATAAATCTATCCATTAGATGCAGAGATAATTGCGAAGTAGTTCGGAAAGGCTGATGGACGGACAGGGTGATTCCATTATGCCAACCACTCGTTGAGCGGTAGTATAATTTGTATAAATAAAATTTCAACCAAAGTTTAAGAATGGTAACGTGCCATTGAAAATGGGGCTATCAAAGAGGGTAAATCCATGAAGAAAAACGTAATCGATAACACGTAGACTGACACAGACAAACAATAAGTAACCGGTGAGAACTAAGTTCCTGCTTCTTACAAAACACTCACTCTGCTGTATTGATGAAAGTCGAGATCCCAGGGACTTGGGGTCATGCGTTATATCCATTAAATGGACAAAAATTGTACTAAAATGTTGTTATAACTCTTTTTTACATTTTACTATCCATGGCTATATAGTTTATGGCCATGGAAAGTTGAATGTAAAAAACAGCATTTTAGTACAATTTTTGTCCATTTAATGGATCTAACTCTTGACCTCAAGTCCCTGTGGTCATGACCGGGTGGTAAACAGGAAGAAAATATATGTCTTGGTTATCCTGCAAAAGTAGTGATCTTTTGGTTATAGTTTTATGTGGGAATTGTTTTCGGTTTTTTTATGTATTGGCTGGATGTCCAGTGACCGGTGACAAAAGTATGCCCCCACAGCAACGTTTATCGACTGTCTAAGGTCTGTATGTTAAGCATCACAACATTACAATTCCACATCTGTTTCATGCATCAAGTTTATCTTACCTATAAACTATATACATGTAAAGTGACATGAAAATAAGATAAGCCATTGAACAAAAAATTATCTTTTATTAAAACTTCACAAATACATAAGTATCATTTTGAACAGTGACCATTTGAATTTCTGAAAGGCATAGGATTTCTATCAGGGAAAAAAGTTCTTCACACATCTTTTAATTTTTCTCTGTACACATCAATAGATTTTTCAGCATCTCTATTAAAGTGAGCCCCAATAAAAGCTACAATGTCAATTCTTTACTCATTAAAATCAAGGTTAAAAATCTTTGTTGTAAAAATCCTTTAACATTTCAAAGGAAGTCAAATATTCAGAGCCTTTTAAAACAAATGAACAGATACATTCCAGGGGCAGATCCAGTGATTTAGAAAAAAAGGGGTTCCAGGCTATTATTCGCTCATTTTTCTCCAAAATCAGCCCAAAATAACAAACATTTTCTACCAAAATGGGGATTCCAACCCCCTAAACCCTCTTTGAACCGCCACTGCATTCTATATTGGACTTTTTTTGTGCATGATACAGCTTATTTAAAATGATGGAATACACTCAACAGATCTGTTATACGGAAATAAATCAGCATGTTCAACCAATATGGCTTTTTTTATAGCATAAACACTTAGCTATGGTGCCTAATGTAAGAACTTTTTTGATATTAAGCATGATATGGTAAAAAATCTTTAGAGGAAGTAGCAGGACAGGTAATTTTTTGTGTGTGATATAAACCCTATGAACAGGACAATTTTGCCACTCCCCCCCCAAAAAAAAACAAAAAAACAATAGTATGAAATGATTTTCCCTGTTTGTGCTAGCTTTAAGATTAAATTTTACACCATCTGAGATTATTATAAGTTTTCATATTAACAGTAACCAGTAAAGACAAGTTCTCTAGTCATATGCACCATCCCCCTAAAAATACTGATATTCAAAACTTGTAAGCTGCATTTCAACTCTTTCATTTCAGCACTACCAACTGTATACAGTGAGTGCATTGTATTTCTTTTTTTTTGTAACACACTATGTCAATATTTTCATCTCTTGGCAATCATTCTCAGTTGTTTCTTCTTCATTCTTTTAATCTTTGCTGTATTTTTAATCTAAAATAGAAAAATGTAGATTTATAGATAAATTCCTTGTAGACAAAAACAAGAGGCACAAATGAGACTAAATCTGTCCTTTATACAAAATAGCATCAACTCAGAGGTAGGACCCATATGTTGTGCAAAATTTGACCAAATTGAATGATCCTTCCTCTGTTTGACAAGTTTCTGGATAAGTCTCTGTTTCAGGTAAAACAATAACTCTTAAATGGAATGAGTGAAAGTTGCACATCAAAACATACCAACTCATTTCACTTAATGTCAACATCATAACTAATGAGCCTTCACAGTTTGTTATTATGTTAAAATTACAGAAAGCCAACTTATATTTTGCAAATTCAATTTTCCTGAGTTTTCTCTATGATTTTTACGAAATATTTGAAATATTCAGCTTCAGACATGCCAGAAATTCTAGCAATTACCCATCTATGACATCACTAATTACCCATCTATCACCAGTTGTGAAAACATCATAAAAAACATCACAACTTTGCTTTCGATCAATCAAATTTTATTGACAATGTGACAAAATCATTCAACAACCAACCACAATGGCAATTTTTTTTTCAAAGTAGATAAAATGACCAAATTATAGAGAAAATATTGCAAGTATTTGATTTCAGGCATATAAAAATGGTGCATTATCATTCTGCAATTTAATATCTAGAGCCAAAATATGCTTAAATCATCCATTTCCAATTAAAAAGGCAATTACTCTAGTACATATACTTTCCTAATTACAACTTATATACATGTAATTTGTATCAGATTCAAGCTTCTTTGTATTTTTTTTTAAAGAACTTTGAGATATGAGTAAACAAAGCAAACACTGTTTTATCACATAAAGAACAACTCAACTATAAAGCCAAAAAAGAGTCTAGTTTCTGCTACCAGGAAGGAAAAAATTGTATAGGTAGGTAGGCAATTTTCTAATATTTCAAAGAATAATCAAGGGAACCAAGATTCTAGTTGAAATCAAAAGAAAACATTTTTCATTCAGTTAATTGGGAAACAATCTGGAACTCAACGGTGCTAGAGCCAAAACAGCCATAATGTGTTTAGGGTGAGCACAAGAAAAAACAAGAGGTTCCTAGGAGCACGAATCGCTCACCTGGTTGAATTTTGCCTTTCAAGGGCAATAAATTAAACAAGAAGTTGTCCAACAATTCTGACTCAAGAAAACTTTGATAGGACTTATCATAAGGATCATTTCAGTAAATGAAAGTATAAATCTATCATAGTTTTCAAGACATTGGCTGAAAACTGTAAAAAAAAAAACCTGTCATTTTCCCCTGTCAAGGGCAATAACTCTTATAAGAAGGCATCTGACAAATTTTATGACTGAAGACTTTTGTAGTCCTAAAATAAGGATCATTTCTGCAATTGAAAGAATTTGGCTAAACCTAACCGTTTTGGAGATATATATTTTTAGTAACAGTGGCCATGTTTTTCGACGGATCAAAAAAACCCACTTCAATTCTATGCAGGATACCCCAAGGAACATTCATACAAAGTTTAATTCCAATTGGTCAAGTAGTGTCAGACGAGAAGATTTTTGAAAGAAATAACATTAAAAATGGCAAAAAAAAACGTCGAATAAGGGCAATAACTCCAATGTGGCTGAACAGATTAAAATGGAAAGTTGATAGCATATAGATCTCATCATGCTGAACACTTTTACCTGGACAGGATTGGGCTTAACCTAACTGTTTTGGAGATATATGTGAAAAACTATTGTCTGACCCCAATTCTATGCAGAATACCCCAAGGAACATTCATACCAAGTTTGGTTATAATTGGTCAAGTAGTGTCAGAGGAGAAGAGTTTTGAAAAATTGTTAACAACGACAGATGCCAAGTGATGGCAATAGCTCACATGGCCTCAAGCCAGGTGAGCTAAAAAATAAGAAGAAAGATAGGGTAGCAGGAAACAGGCATATTGTTTTTTCAGCCTAGAGGACCTGGCCAAACTTTCAACCTGCTTATGTTTAACAGCAATAAAAAGTAGGCATGATACATACACATGTATATTACCAATATATGTTTTAAGGTAAACTTTCAACATACAATGTATGAACTACAATGAGGTAGTAAAATGTACAAAAACTCACTGTTTGAGTAACTTCTGACTTTCTCTCATTTTCTAATCTTCTTTTTTCTTTCTCCTCTTTTCTTTTTCTTTTATTCTGTAACATACACTCACAATGAGTTGACCATAATGCAGATAAAATATAATAAAAGGTTCAAATTTATGTGTGTCCTTAGGCATCAACCTTTGTTAAAACTGATCACTATGAAAGTGTCATTTCACTACATGGAATATGATGATACAGAAATAAAAACTCAAATCCCACATCATTTGAAAATTCCATATTCATGCACTTGACAGTGTACATGTACATGTTAATATACATTTAAAGCAGAAATTGACCTGTCAAAGAACATAATTTTCTAACATTTTATTGACTAATATCCATTTTTCTCAAGAATTGCAGAGAATATATGGTGATCATTTTGAATGAAGAAAATCAGTAACAATTAATTTGTAACCTTTAAGAAATTTATACATCAACTACAAACATCCTATGGTCTAAACTACCTCACAAAATAAAAAAACTAACAGGTTTTTTAAATTAGAGGTACATGTAGTCTGAGGTCTAAAAATCTCATTTGGTATCTTGGCCCTGGACTTGGGAGATCCTTGACCATAAACTCTATTAATGGACCAATCAGTAAATTCAATTTCATGTGCCATCACAGCATACTCATAAAATACATCCTGACCAATCAGATATATCATGAGCAATAACAATCCCAGAGTTCCATACAGGGGCCATTGACACTTCATTGTCGACTGAAGATTTTCTGCAAGGAGACCAATTGATTTGAAGCTTGGCAAAGTACAGGACCTTCTACTCTTGCAAGTTACACTACACTCAATGACATTTGTTTCTCTAACACTCAAGTCTAACCTCAGTGAAACTCAGTGTTACACCGACATTTTGAGTGTTTACCACCCAGATTCCACCTAGCCAACACCGACCGTTTGTATATTGCAATAGTCGTAAAATTCGATGAGGCATAACAGGGAATTCATTGTAAGATACGATGTATATTGTGTTTCTGTTTCTCATGTAATGCGGAGCAGTTAAGATAAAAAAATTGGTCATGTCATTAAATATTCCGCATCATCTTTTTTTATATTTTGTACATGTTTATCATTTGTTGTGTTATTTTTTATTTAAAGCTACGTCCAATGATTGGGAGATATCATGTAGAAATATTACTTCATATCTTTATCAAGTAATAATGCAATCTTTTGAAATTTTAATTTTGCATTTGTAAATTGGTAATTATTATTTATATTGTATGACTTTTCTAGAAAATATAAGAAACTAACTACAGGTCCCGCGATAATGTGTACATGAGAATTGTAAAGTAGAAGCCCTTAATCAGGACTGGGAACATTGTCAGTAAGAATTATATAAGTTACAAGATGTTGTCCCAATGAGGACGAGACGCTCTCCTGAGCTGGTTGTTTTCGACCACTCAAATGCTTCAAGTTACATGTATCTCTGAGAAATTTCTTATTCAAAGTACGTTACAAATGCAATCTACATATATCTTTATTTCAATTATAAATTTTGTTAAACGCAGGGGTTGAAAATTCCTAAAACCCGACGCCCGGGACTAAAAAAATTGCACCTCGGACTTGCCGTTTTTCAATGAAGTAAGTCCGTTGGGCATGGCAAATCTAAAAAAAATTAAAACTATTTTTTTGAAAGATTTTGTTGTCATTATTTGGACCATGTTTCTCTATCTATTTCCTGACCTATAAATAGTTATAACTTTATTTTTAGAATGGGTATTCACTAGATCAATCTATTGATTAGTCATTCTCAAGTCTGATTCACACCTGCGCTTGATCAGACGCATTTTTTGACATACCACAAATTTCATTAATCAAGCGCTGGAATGATAAAGATCAAATGAATGCGAGTCAAGTCACCCCCATGACAAGTCGCCCACTCCTAATGCATTTTATGTAACAATAAGTCATTTAAACTTATTATTTTTGCATGATTTGGATAAAATGAATTATTGTGTCCTTATTTTCCAAATGTTTCCTTGTATCGGAATGTTGATAAATACTTTATTTTTTTGTTTATGTATATCTATATGTTGATTAATAAAAGCATATGAATATGATTACACATATGACATTATAACACAATAAAATCTAGGACAATTTCATAAGATAACCACAAAATGATGTGAAAAATTTGAGATCTATAGACTTGAAATTACATTTTCAGATGCGTAAATATTCCTTCATTTCATGTTTTGAGTAAACTTTTTAAACCAACAAGATAACATAACTTGGAAGTTAGATAGTGGGCGAGTTGTCTTGTGGGAGTGGGCGAGTTGTCTCAGGGGTGACTTGTCTTGTGGGAGTGGGCGACTTGTCTCAGGGGCGACTTGTCTTGTGGGAGTGGGCGACTTGTCTCAGGGGCGACTTGACTTGTTACTGATCAAATTTTGTTGATAAACTTTTGAGGAAAATATAGTTGCTCAATTACAATTTCACGGTTAAAAATATGCAGAAATGAAAGCTGATGACAAGGCATTAGACCTGGAGACAGAATCAATTGACACTGTGTCTTCTTCCCTGCAAACATAGAATTATACGTAAGAATATCAGATAACAAAATTGCATTCATATCCATTGGGACTTGACACGACATTGTTCAGGCTTAGTGTACAAAAGATGAAAAAGTCCAGGGCTCGGGTCTTCCCAAAAAAATTTTCAACCCCTGAAACGGTTTCGAATTTTCATTGATACCGACCTATGTTTACTCCCGTATAAAAATCCCTTGACAAACATCACACATAAATAGTTGTCTATTTTCAGAAATTTAAATGATCACATTATTTACAATGTCTCCATGGTGTGTCTGTCATTACATGGACTGCAATTACTCAATACAGGACAGTCAAAAAGTATGTATCAATGATAAATGTCTTTTTTTACGATTTTCACGTTATATTTGTCTATCTTTAATACCACATGCTAATCGTCTCAACCGTTGTTATTGATTTTGGCGACTTGATTAAGAATTTTCACGTCTTTCAGACTCCTTTGTTGTGATTTTCTGGAGTCCCAAATGAACTTTGGAGATCAGTGACCTGGGAGCTAGGGTACTAACGTCCATATTGTTGGCGAAGATCAATGAGATTAACTTTACCTCGCTGGGTGATTTTTCACCAAGGTCAGTGGTTCTCGGTACTCAATTAACAACTGGAATATACAATGTTCCAGCTAGGTGGGTGTAACACTCACATTTCACCGTGAAAAAATACTACAGACACCGTGTTTCACTGACTAACACGGATTTAAAACTCAGACTTGAGTGTTAGAGAAACAAAAGTCGCTGAGTGTAGTGTATTTTGAAAGCTGGACATACCTCTAATTCTTGTGTTCGTTCATCTTTCAATCTTTTTTCATACTCCTTAATAGATTTCTTCTCTGCTCTTTTTTTCATCTTCTCTGACCATGTAGATTTCAGAGGTTTCACTTGCTTGATATCTGAAAATCTATAAGTGAGAAATAATGTTTAAACATCAATTCAAATAATGTCATGATATTTTAATTATCTTCATACAAGTATGAAAACAGCATCTAGAACCTTATGGAATGTTATCAATTGGCAAAGGTCATTTATTGTTTCCAAACATTGTAATTGCATTATGTGCACATGTAGTGATGGGCAATCATCAGAGAGGGAATAACTGATTAAAAATCAATTATAATCAAACAGTAAATTCACCATTTTGACTGAACATTTCATAAGCTTGAGATGAGTTCATACCGACTGCTACAATGTGTCTATAAAGTTTCAGTCTTGATTTGTCAGTAATAAATTTTTAGCATGGTAATTGATACTCTTGATCAAGTTATATCAAAAGACTGAATATTTTGAACAAGATATCATTATTGACAAAAAGGGATCAGGAAAAAAACAACAAAATGAAAATTCCAACAGAATGTCACTGCCTGAAATTTTCTATTCCAGTGCTGCTAGAAGATATAGTTAATAGAACAATGCATTGCAAGAAGCTTTGTAATTGCTTAGCTAAATCATATATTAATTTTGCTGCAATCAATTTGGTAAGGGGTAGTGGTATAGATTAGAAATTCAATTTCATGAATTTATGATAAGTCAATCATTCGGTCAGCAGACTGATTCCATTTTGTCCAAAATATTTAGTTACTTACAGTGTTCTCCCCCAGGCTATTATAGTGCTGTACTTTGCAAAGCTATGATTTCTTAGCACTGTGGTTTCAGTTAATAATTTTATATAGAATGCACAGTTGTCTATGGCCACTGTGCTGTAATTTTGGAGAAAGGCCATAAGAACTGTGCTATGCTAGTAAGCACTCTTCTATTAAAATAATTTGGGGAGGACACTGACATACATGTACACATGTAGCTTTAAGAAAAAGTAACATTTATCTCAATAAAGAAAATGAATATATGAAAATGCTTGCTTATATTGTGTGCATGCAAGTAACATATAACACATAATTTCAAAATGCAATAGTAAATGATGCCTGTACACATTCACTTCTGCCTGTTCTTTCCCACTTCTCCTTAGTGTCTCTCTGAAAGAGAAGTCACTTCTCCCTATTTTTCTCAAGTAGCTTGAGCCCTGCTGAATAATAGTGGGTGTTACTTAAAATGGCACTTGGTCAAAATGGCACCTATGTAAAAGTTAAAATGGCACCTAATATAGTCCAAATGGCACTTGGTTGCTGATTGTATTTTTTTAATTAATTAGAAAATGCAATATAGACCCAACCAATGACAGAATAAATGTTTATTTTCATTAAACATACCAATGTGCAGTCACACACACATACACAAACACACACACATATTTAGTCATAAATACTATCAATAAAATATTTTTAATATATATTTTATTTACTATTTATTTTGAAGAGCTAATTTCATTAAGAAAAAAAATATTATTCCAAGTTTTGATTGCAAATTCATTAAGTAAATTAGTTTGGGATTATGGTTTATGGCTTTGATAATTACCTATAAATTATGGCTTTGTTTATTTGATAGGTGATACAGGTATTATTATAATTATTTAATTAGATTATTTCACTACTTCAATTACCCTCTTCATATATCCTGATATCCACATTACTTTTATAAAATTTTATACACAAAGTAATAAATGTGATGTTTACTTCTGTCCTCTAATCTAGTTTTTATTTGTGATAATTTTCACACCTCATTTTTTTTGGTATTTCATTTAATTTCACAAAGTATTTTTCTTGTGTTATATAATTTCCCATTTTTTTATACATAATTCAATGAAAATAATAAAATATGTGAACAAAATATTGTAAATGAAAGGACAAAATGAAATTTATTCATGTGAAATTGTAAAACATTTTTTTTATCACAATTAATGCATGATATGTCCTGCAAAAAGACTTTTAATTTTATATACACCCAAAAATAAATAACCTCCAAAAAATACCTGAAAGAATACTAAATATATCAGAGGATTTACTTTTATATTATTAAATGATTAAACATACATTTATAATAGGTGCCATTTAAACTATATACAGGTGCCATTTTCACCAGGTGCCATTATGACCAGAATTCAATAGAACTAGAGGTCACGAAGTGTTCAGTATATAAATTCCTAGTGAAAAGATGACACATCCGATTTTTGCCTTTTATGTCAAATTACCTATGCGCATCGCTATCAAGAACTTGTGACTATCAAGAACTGATTTATACCTTAGAGAAAGTACTAACTAGTATACCTTACTGTCTTAGAGTTAGAGAAAGTACTAACTATTAGTCTATTCTGATTTTCTTGAATGCCATAAATATCTAATAACAGACTCATGAATCATTACACAACGGTTGTTTATGGTTAGTCTAGATAATCTTAATGTCCGCTGAGTCATTTTTTTTTAATCTGACGTTTATATGCAAAGGAAAGAGGAAAACTCGGAAGACATGTGTATGGATTTTTCTGTTTGTTTGTTGGGGTTTTACGTACGTGCAGGCATATTTCAGCTATATTCAGATGATGAACATGAAATTGATGATAAAATGAACATGAAATGATGATGAAATGAAAAAGGGATGGGACACAAGGACAATGGGGTCGACAAATTTTGATTGCCACTGGAAATAGGGAGAGGTGGGTAGGGTCTGGCAATTTAGCCTCCTGTGGCGGAGCCCTATGGTTCCTACTCCGGGAGAATACCACAGTAGGGTTCTTTAACGTGCGAGGAACGTGGCATCTTTCCCAACACGGTGCACCACTATGGTTTGCGGTCAGGTTTTCCGTATTAGACAACCCCAGCATGTAACACGCCAGGGGCAGGGGTACCCCATTCCACCACCTGGGGCACACATCACAGTTGCTCTGTGGGCAGAGCGCCCTATCCCCCGGCTAGAATTCTGAGCACTATTTAGTCGCCTTTTACGACAAGCTTTGCGCTGCTGCAGGCTATTCTTTTAACATTAACACCCGGACCTGCACGGGGCTGGATTTTTTTTAATTCTTATGAACATCATGTTTTATCTCAGTACCTTTGATTTCGAACGTTTTTCCACACCCTTCCCGATTTAGGTTTTCCTCTTGGAATAGTGCTCTGAGGTTCTAACTCTGCCATTATGCGAATAAATAAAGACAACGTGCAGGCAGACTTCAGGGGTATTATAGTATAGGGGAGAGAAACCCATTACAAAAGGTGTGGAAGATTTTTTGGTATTTAGTTATACCATTTCTGAAACGGACCTTCATACTTTACTTTGACTTAAGTACTTATCATTACTATCTGACGGGGTAGCATAGACAAAATTCGCCGTTCTAACAGCCCGTGACAGAGACTCGTTAAAATATAGATTTCATGCTTCTTTACCTGAATTAAGATTTTAATCAATACATATGACAAATGTTTCTAAGAGATAGCTGTCAATATTCCTATTTTTATGCCTGGTTGTTCAAATATTTGATTTTTTTTTCATTTACTTTGCAAAGTGGATTTGTCCTTTCAGTTGTTACAGTCTGATATTGAATTAAAAATTGGATGGAATCTATTAGGATGCAGGTGTTCTGACACGCCCCTGCATCAATACACATTTCATTCATTCATTTTGTGCATATAAACATCAAATTAATTCAGATTCAGTTTTTTTTTTTAAATTAAATTAATTTGATCACTTAACTTTTACACTTATTTTGTAATTTGTTTAACCCTATAAGACATTTTTTGCGCGAGCACATTTTGTTTTTGTTTCGGTTTATGTAGTATAACTGGCTCTTTTCCTTTCTTATTCAGTCGTGTCTTTATTTCCTCTTTAAGAGATATAATGACATTACCTTAAACAACTAAATACAAACTAAAGATGCAATGTAATCAGAAAGTCAACACGTATATTTTCAGACTTTTCTATATGTTTACGTATCTTCCCTGTATCAATTTGATCCGATGGAGCAGTGTAGCGAATAGTCGTCACATTCTGAGACGTTTATTCACACACACACACACACACACACATGCATGCGTATACCTAGTATATATAAGTTTAATTAAGTGTTTTCTGCATTAGCGTTTGCCCCGGAATTCATGAGTAAATTACATTTTCCAAGGCATTGCATAACATGAACGTGCGATTATCTCATGAAATTGTATGTATCGACTTCGATTGATGTCAATGGCTTTCCTAAAAGTACTTCAAGACCTGAAGATTTTTAAAATAAAGTCGGCCTTTTTATTTTCCTTTTAAAATAAACTCTAGTATTTTTTAAAAAGACTGTTTTTTTTTTTTTAGGTTTGCCTTAAAATAAGTCTCATGATTACATAAGGGTCTGTCCTGTCTAACATAGTCATTGACCGGGCTAAAATTAATCCATAAAAATATATTTAACTTCTATATTTATTCGGATCTAAAACTTTATCACAAATATGTCCACAGGATGGCGAATTTACTCCAAAATTTATCTTCCTCCACGTATGACCTGAAACACAGAATCATGTTTAATTAAGAGAGACTCCGAAAATCATTACAAGATAAGGTAATAATTTCACGATCATATATACAACAAGCATCAATCAGCATTATATTTATCAGTTCGAATGAATTATTGATTATTGCAATCATTCAATGAGAGTAAATTTCGTTCAACCAAACGGATTTATTCACAATACCTTTAAATTCAATGTGAATACATCAAATGGTATTACGCAATATTTTGATATGCAAAATTATCAGCAATACTACATGATTTGACACTTATAATATCACGATTTTAACATTAATAGTTCAAAATAATTCATTAACGACCACTATACTCGGCGTCACATAAATAACATACTGTTAAAATTTGAATAAAAATATTTTCTACGACTTTATTGACACCTACCTCGTTTAAATTGTCTTAAATGACTTGCTCATTCGTTTAGCCAAACGGCTTCTCCCTAAACATTGAATCGTTAAATTCCGGTCAGATTTTAATTCTAGGTGCCAATATTTACATTGTAAAAAGTCGGCCATGTTTACAGTGATCGGGTTGCTAGGAGATGTTGTTTACGTTTAAATGGTTTGTCCAAAAACTGAAGAACCCAGAATGCATTTTGGCGTTATTTCGGATATCTCGGATTTATTTTACCGAACAACGTATAATACCGAGAAGTTAATCAAGCAGACGATTGTCACCGGAGTTCGACGGGAACTTACGAACTTCGTTTGTAAACAAATCGTCCCGTAGAAACCAACATGGCGGATATTAGTATGGGATTTTCCCGTAAGGATTTGTTACGCATGATTTAAGCTAAAAGCGACTTGTTCAGGGAGAAGCCGTTTGGCTAAACGAATGAGCAAGTCATTTAAGACAATTTAAACGACGGTAGGTCTCAATAAAGTCGTAGAAAATATTTTTATTCAAATTTTAACAGTATGTTATTTATGTGACGCCGAGTATAAGATAAACAACTTTGAGCAAAAGGCCTGAATTGCCACAGAAACAAAGGGGGACGATTTCTAAACAAAGACAAAATATACTGATCTTTACCGATGGTTTTAAAACGACCAAATTTAGTAGTAACACATTTCTGTACAGTTAAAAAGTCACAGATATTGTCACGAAAGTGAAATTATACGAAGACATTCAATGTTATTCCGAAATTTCTTTTCCGACAAAATTTGTCGTTGGAACTCTCCATAACTCCCCATTATAACCAAAATTTCAACTGTTGATTTCGGTAATATACTTCATTGTACAATTATAAAAATAATTAGTCAAAATTTGTAGGCATATATAAATTTCCTTTACCCAAACCAGCCTGATATATGCATGGAGTTAACAGAAATCACACTTTTACCTCGCAATTCTACACCTACTTGATAGATCCGCCATCTTGGTATCCTGGGTTGCATATTCCTGCAGACTATTCCAATCTTGGTCCCCTTGATTACTCTTTCAGGGTACAACTTATTTTAAATCATTACTATGTTTTCTCCTTCTTCTAAACGCTTGGTCAACTCAGAAGTCTTGTAAAAATTGCCTAAGACTAGGAATAATATTATCGTTACTTTTCGGGTAATTTTCACAATTGACGGGTTTTTACATTTTTTAAATATATATATACCCACTGAATTAATTAAATGTTCTATCTACTGTAAGCATACATTGTCAATTCAATTTAAAAAATCCGTAACGGACTTTCATCTCGAAATTACCTAAACAGTAAATTGGGTTTAGCTTTATTTCGGGTCTCTCTAAATAGTAACAAAAACCGACAAGAAGCGTCCAATAGTCTTAAAAGCGACGGTAAGAATTTAAATGAGCGACAGGAAACCGCGTGCATGAAACTGGCAAATAGCGCAAATAAGTTTTTTTTTCCAATTAAATGCGAAATGAAAATGAATTTAAGTTATTTTAATGTGGTGACAAGAAAGTTCTAGCGGTTGAAAATTGAGTATAATTTTTAAATAAGTAAAATTAAATATTTTCTTGAAGAAAATTTTATAATGAAAGATAATAAATTTATTTGATAGTTTTGAGAGGATTTTCTTTAATCAAAGAAATATTGAAATAGATCAAATGAATTAAGTTGCAAGAAAAAAAAGCCTTATGTTAATTATAACAGCCACAGGATAACAAATGAATATATCTGACTACTTCTGTATATCGAGGAATTAATCACATTTCTTGCAAAATAAATTCAACTATGCCCTGTTTCTACCTATCTACTGATAAGATTTTTATCTATACTTCATGACAAGTAAGGCATTCTGCACTTACGAGCCTCAGGCATGCTGCAAAGTATAGTTCGCGATTAAATTTTATTGCTATTTACAAGGTTATCAAAAGATTGTTGTTGTACCTCCAACAAATTACTACTACTAAGGGGGGTTTTAAGGTCCTTGACTACCCTGTCGGGTCTCGCACGGACGGCCCAATTTGGTGGGCTTTAAATAATTTTGCTATTTATTTAATTTGTATTTAAAAAAAAAGAAATAAGTTTAAAAAAAATAGGAATAAGGTAATATAAATTATGAATAGCTGAAATGTTAGATATTAAATAATAAGAATAAAATTTGAAAATGCACCATGTAAAGGAGGAAAATGCCAAGTTGGATGGAGAAGAGCCAAGGACAATCAGTCAGATCCAGAAGGCGGGAAACCTGTGCGATTTAGTTTGCCAATTAGTGTATGCGTTTTATAGTCAAATGGGTGTGGTTTGGTGACTATCCAAAGGTGAAGTGCAAATTTAATAATTGATAATGTTAGAGTTTTAGTAACCAAAGATGTATGCTTTTTTAGAATGCCGAAAAGTTTATGCCGAGCCAAAAAAAAAGTATATGTAAATTTAGACTGCCTTGTCTAGCCGGGCGTAGTTCCCAGATTTTACCGTGCTAGCACACGACGTTAGTACGCAGTTTTACTAACGCCACACGAGACCGTTCCAGCTCATGCTTCTGGTGAATGGGTTGACCAATTATTTTTATAAGTTTGAAGACCGGATTGATTATCATTGGTTAGATTGGTCAACTTTTAGAATTTAACAAGTGTAAAATGTAAATCCAAAATTTACACGTGGACTTAAAAACAGCCAAAAGTTTAGCCAAAGAAACAAATAAAAAATGTATTTATAAACCAAAATAGTAAAATAAAAGATAGTATAATAAAGAAAATAAAGAAAAAAATATTTTTTTTTTGTTATTTGGGAGTTTAGCTTTATGACTAGGTATAAACCGAAGTTATTTTTTTTTAAAGAAGAACGCACGCAACGTTATACTACACACGGCTGGAGCTATCGGCGCGGTAGATATGTTTCATAAGCATATGTGTACATGAAGTAAAAAAAGAATATAATAAAAACAACAACAACAATAATAATAATAATAGTAAAAAAATAAATAAATAAAATGAGAGATTATGTGTATAAATATATTGCATTGTGGAACCCCATATTAGGTGATTAATTTTATTTTAATTCAGTTATATATTATTTTGGTTTTTTTTATTGAAAAATCTCCAACAATTAAGTCATCCTTGTGAAGTAAAAAATTATAGACCAATTTCATTATTATGCATTCTCTCTAAATGCTTTGAAAGATGTGTCTATAAACACGTCCATAATTTTCTGCTGGAAAACAAGATAATCACTCCATGTCAGTCTGGGTTTACAAAGGATGATTCAGCTGTAATTTAATTAGTTAGTTTTTCGAATGATATTGGTCGAGCTCTTGATAGTGGTAAAGAAATAAGAGTCGTATTTTGTGATATAAGTAAAGCATTCGACCGAGTTTGGCATGCTGGACTCTTATTTAAACAGGAAAAATACGGAGAATTACGGGAACGCTGCTACATTCGTTTAAAAATTATTTGTCGGGGAGGGTTCAAAGGGTTGTCTTGGATGGAAGTAACTCAGATTGGAGACCAATTAAAGCGGGTGTTCCGCAAGGCTTCATTCTCGGACCTTTATTGTTTTTACTATTTATCAGCGATATAGTATCTGACATTATTGCGTCGAACAAGCTCTTCGCAGATGACACTAGTGTATACGTCATTGTAGATACTCCTGAAAATGCTGCGGGAATCTTGAACTGTGATCTAGAAAAGATACACCGTTGGTCTTGTCAGTGGCTAGTAAAATTTAATCCACAAAAAATAACTGAATCAATGATTGTATCACGTAAGTCAGTAAAGCCATTACACCCACCTTTGATGATGAATGACCAGGACCTTCAGGAAGTTGAATCCCATAAACATCTTGGTATCATTTTTTTCAAATAATGGTTCTTGCCATGACCACATTGACTATATAGTTATAAAGGCTTATAGTAGGATTACTATTTTACGAAAGATGCGTTTCATTCTTGACAGAATCACCTTAGAGAAAATGTATTTTTCATTTATTCGGCCAATTTTAGAATATGGTGATGTTATTTGGGACAATTCGACAATGTCCTTAGTTAACAAGCTAGAAAATGTTCAGATAGAAGCTATGCGAATTGTGACGGGAGGGACCAAATTAACATCTAAAAGACTATCATGGAACTGCATAAGAAAACGGGATGGGAAAAACTTTCGGACAGAAGGGACAAACATAGACTCATATTATTATATAAGATTATCAACAAGGAAACGCCAGAGTATTTGCAATCGTTAATTCCAAACTCGGTTGATTCCTTGCATGGACATTATACTAGACAATCACAAAATATGTTAGAGATTCGCACGAGAACAAACTTCTATTCTGAATATTTTCTGCCACCAACAGTTAAACTGTAGAACAAACTGCCTCAGAATACCAGGAGTTCTAGTTCCACTGACATTTTTAGAAATGAGATGAAGGAACATTTGATAAAACGTCCGAATCTATACTTTATTGGTACACGACTAAGGCAAATATTACATGCCAGACTGCGAATGAACTGTGCTTCACTCCACGAACATCTGTTCAGTCGTAACCTTGTTAATTCCCCCAATTGCACCTGTGATCATGTCGAATCAACTTCCCATTTTTTGCTCTTTTGTCCAAAATATACTTTATTACGAAATGAAATCATATTTTCTATGGCACTTGATGTACTTATTACTGTAAATGTATTATTGTATGGCTCAAATATTCTAAATGCTGAACAAAATGTAGAAGTTTTTCTTAAAGTTCAGAAGTTTATTATCAAAAGTAAAAGGTTTATAAATAAATAACTTCCATGTACTGCATCTCTACACTAATTTTGTATTTCCATTTTTGTTTTTCAATTCGTTTGTCTTATTTACTAGTCAATTATGAAAATCATTCCACATGCATCTTATTTATAAGAATATTCTTGCAAGTTACTCTAAAGGTCACGGAACTTTGTATAAGCTATCTAGCTTCTTTCCGAATCCTACCATGAGTTTGTATGTAAATGTGTATACTGTATTTGCTGGTGCTCATATTTGAATAAATATGTTTAAACTAACAATTAGGTCATGATAACTATATATATTACTCTAATCCAAACGAGCGCCACACCCGTCAGTAGTTAATTGGTCCGGTATACAAGAGTGTGTGTTTATCCAACTCGCATGGTCGAGTTATCATTAATTACTACGCGCCTTGTACCAATAACCAAGATAAATGAGAATACTCATTTAAATATCCCCGCTATTTTTTTAACAAAAAGTGTTCCCCCATCTTTCACGTTCTCATATTTCCTGAGAAAATATTCCATTTTTGTTAAGTTAGTTCTTCAAAAACAAAAAACAAAACAAAACAAAACAAAACAAAAAAAGCAAAAACAAAAACAAACACAAACACAAACACAAACAAAAATAAAACATAACAAAAAAAACTTAACAATTTTATCTTTTTTAAATTTAACTTGTCTTAAATGTACTTTCATTTTTAGAACTTTTTGTTTGCTTAACATTAATTTTATACTTTAAAATTTATGTTTTCCTCAATAAAATTTTACTCATGTGTATTTTTATTTTATTCTTTTTTTAATTTTTTTTGTTCGAACTTTCTTTCTCTAAAAATCTAGCTGCGAAACGTAGCTCTAACTCAAAAAAAGATCAAAATCTACGATTTCGCAGCTACTAAAAATCTTGCACTTATGTTTTTTGTCACTTTATTAGAATGCGTTAACATTCATTTTTATTTCGCATTTAGTTGAAATATATTCTTTACGCTATTTTCTACTTCTTTTTGCTAAAATATCTTGGTTTTATCTTTTATGTCGCTTTTTCTAGACTTCCTGACACTTCACGTCACTCCTTGTGATCTCTTGTCTCTAACTAGAGAGATCGTTATTTACATCCGGGAACTTTATACACTTAATCCGCCATGGACATGTTGGCAAATTACGATGAAGACTTAGAAA
Source organism: Perna viridis (assembly GCA_037379345.1). Taxonomy (NCBI): domain Eukaryota; kingdom Metazoa; phylum Mollusca; class Bivalvia; order Mytilida; family Mytilidae; genus Perna; species Perna viridis. The sequence goes on from CM074519.1 coordinate 4,097,700, forward strand.
ACGTTAATTTAACAAATGAAAACGACGATAATGCAATAGGTTCACAGGTAGAGAGTTTCTGTTGCTCCCAAAGATATATTTTTTAAATCTTACTCTTTTTATAGAAAAGTTTACTTTCGGTTTTCCACTTCCTCAAATGCTGTGGCCTTTGGCGTTTCTTGTGTGGCAGGACGACCTACCTGCGTTGTGGTAGGTAGTGAGATTTAAATAGCCAGTTAGTTTACTTGGCTAAAGGATTAATTCTTTAGCGAATCGGTTTGTCGCTGGCTTGTCGCCGAGCAGTCTAGGGTTCGATCCTCGGTGGCGGAGTATAATTTTGTGAGTCAAGTCATGCTTTCCCGTTACACCTGTTTCCCATTACTCGGCATTTGCTTGATGTGTGAGCGAAGCATTTTGTAAACATATTGTTTATCCGCCATCTTGTAGGTTCCCTAAAGTAAAGAACAGTAAGGTCACCCCCATTGGCCCATATAAGCATTACCACACGTAACTATTTGGGTCTGTTCGTCCTGAATTTTTGCCCAGGTACCTGTACGAATTTCATGATGGTCCATCCCCAATCATTATGAATTCATACAATCAAAAATTAAATGCAAATATTGAAAATAAATTATCTCATTCTTTTCTATATGTCTTTTCTTAAATTTGAATATGAATGAATGCTATCCTTGTCATGTATCCCCTTCTTCTTAATCTAGAATAGTATAGAGACAATAAAAGTTCAAATGTACAAAGCAAAATAAATCCATGTGAATAACAAATTTTAGTGTAGTTGAACAACAAAATCAAGGTGAAATGGGGTTGAAGTTACTAGAGAGTCATTTTACAGATGAAGTGTTCACGGAATCATCTAAATTATAACTTTTGAATCTCTTACATACACTACGGCTAACGACTATTTTGACGATTCCCTTTTCCCACGGTGGGCGTGGGCAATGGTTGACAATTTGTGTCCACCCTAGGACACGTTCCCACCGGCCCATGGTGGTCATGTGGTTGGTCTCTGTCCATGTTGCCCATGCATTCTGGTGGTCACTTTTAAATCTTGTTTCGTTTTAACAGGACTCGGAATTAAAACTCATTCTTACGTACTAAATATTACGGTCCTGTTGTATTGTATGAACTATCGGTAACAGTATTTCACAGGTATCAATAGAGCTTCTTTATAATTTGACATTCATCAATTACCTGTGGGCGGGATTAAAGCAGAGAAGTGTGAGCATTTGCCAACAAATGGAATAAATACAGGAAATCGTGGTAACCTTTGATAGGTGTCATTTGATCTCTTCAATTGACAGTTAATCAATTAACGGTAGCGGCAGGTTTTAATACAGTGCAGCCCTATCACTTGTCAAAAAATAAATTGTGTTATAGGAGAAATTTTGATTTCACGTTAATCAAGTGTTACTTGTTGGATTAGAATATATTCAGAAATACTGAATATTTTAACATAACTTATATGAATTTGGAAACAACAACTAATCTTGTAAGATGAATTCTGAGAAAAATACTTTAATGGCCATGTAATGGAAAAAGTGCACCCTCCTTTTGCTTATAATACATTGCATTTAAAATTCTTAGAGAAAATCAGCTAAGATTGGATGTGCAGTCCCTTTGAAAGATGAAACTATTTACAACTGCATCCCCTTTTACGGCACTGCATTACTTTGCTATGAATTTCTCACGGTGGCTAAAGATGCAGGTGGTCTATCTTGGACCTTATCTGCGGTTTAAAGTATTGTGAACTGAAACTGGACAGTTAACCGACGCGTATTAGCAAACAACACTTACATGTACCTTAGAAGACATATGCATGTAGATGATTTAATCATGATTAGACCTTCATGCATGTGTGTACTAAGATTGAGGAGTAACAAATTGTTTTTTTTTTTTTTTTTTTTTTTTTGTCAACAACCGTAAAAAAATAAACGAGATATACGATGAGTGCAACCCTCATTGAATTCAAAAATAAAATTGAATCAACTGTGGGCTGGTGTTACGAATTTTAAATATGCTAAAATTTGAATAATACTTTAAACTATGATTAATTAAATATGAATCCATTTCAACAACTACAAGTGAAAGGCAAAATAACACAAAAATATAAAATTTTCAAACTCATTTTTGTCCAGTTGTAGTATTGAAATATATTGGAGATTTTCAGAAAAAGGCCTAAGTCGGCACACCAGTGTAAATAAAGATACCAATTAGTTTAATTTATTCTATATATACTTAGTCGTAAAATTTATACTAGAAGAATTTAATTTTTTTATCAGATTATATCTGGGGGATTCAAACACTATTTTATATTTTATAAGGGATTTTAAATGTGGAAATTTTGATTTAAAAATAAAACTTTGGATGTCCCTAATCGCTTCTGTAATCATAAAACATTAAATTTGGTTTCTTTTTATTCTTTAATCTAAATATTATCAAACAATTCCTTTTTGTTAATTAGTAGTTAATCGACCACTTCCTGTATATAGTGTGACACGCTCGGGTATTAAGTAGTGACATTACACGGATAATACTGAATTGACTAATTAAGTCTACGTTTAAACACATTGATTAATTTTATTTCTAGGTGGCTATGATATGAAAATCACAAATACTTTACAAGATTATTACGTTTAGTAAAAAGAAAAAAATACTTGTATTGAGCATGATTTTACAAGAACAATGAACATTTAATTATTGAAATAAAAATACGATTGCCCTTGTGTCATTCACCTATTTGTATATTCATAAACAAACAATGTATATTTCGAAAATGAAAGTAATAATGTTTCTGGAATAAAGTTTCAGAAGATTCTAAAAAATTTACGAGATTTAATTACCGCTATAACCTTGGTTCCCTTAATTACTCTTTCAAAATAAATTGTTCGTTGATCGATAATTGTTGCCATGTCAACAAAATCTCAATTTACCTCATACGATGCTCAAAACACAGGGACACACCTTTTGATAAACACATTGATTGGTCAATGATATTACAAAGGCGTTTATCAAATTTGCATAAGAAATTGACACACTTAAAGCATTTTTATAGTTATTGATTTAAAATACTTTGTTCTTTTTTTAGAATTATTACGTAAGAAACCTGTCTGTAAAATGAGTAGTTCACAAGTACTCGATTTTCTTGAACATTGTAATTTACAATTTGTAACAATCTGGTGACAGGTCAGGTGTAAAATGTTATTACATGATACATGTAGCAACTGCTGGAAATCATAAAATTAAGGCCTTATGAATTTCTTTAAAAATTATGTCAACTTTGGTTTCCGATTAATCCAGGTTTACATTTCGATGATACTAAATAATGATAGACTTAAGTACAATGTGGGCCGTAAGAAATAGAAAAACAAAACAAAACAAAACAAAAAAACAAGATTTTAAAGCATTTAATTCATATAAAACCCTAATTATATTAATTCCTAAGTAAACACCGGGTGGTGTCACAATTCTGGCTTGAGGCCAATTTTCATGAAAGAAAATTGATTCTCACGGTCAAGGTAATGATTGACACATTGTTCTTTTATTTGTCAACTGTTTGAACATTGTAATAAAATTGCCGATCATGGATTAAATCCAATCATCAGGTTATCACGCATCCATTGGATACCGTGGGCGCAGACACTATACTGTCCACCTGACACGATGGGCACGTGGACTTGTGTCCACCGTGGGTGAGTGGCATCGTCAAAATAGTCATTATTTGTAGTGTATTGTAAAGATGTGTAATACACATACAATGTAGTTTAGATTTTATACACATAAAGTTATGCTAATTAGAGGGAACAGAAAAACCTGGGGCAGATTCAGGGGCTGCTCTGGCTTCGAAAATTCTGACGCCAGAAAAATCGCCAGCTGCCATTTTATGTCGCCAATTTTCAGAAATTATAGCCAGTGGGGGCCAAAAAAAATATTTACTTTTTTTTTAAAAATATGACAGTATTAAGACCACAGATGAATTATCTTTGTCAATTCATCAAAATAACCTCTCCATTCATGACATACATGTACACAAGTTTCACTCTTGATGCATGACTGAAGCAGGTCTAATTTATCTTACAATATAATTTGATTTTTTTTAATTTAACAAACTGGTTTCTTTTTTTTTGTGATAAAATTTCTAACAAACTACATTTTGTACCATGGACCATTAATTGTGTCCCTGTTTAATTATCTTGGGCCCCGTGCAGGTCCAGGTGTTAAAAGAATATGCCTGCAGCAGCGCTAAGCTTGTCGTAAAAGGCGACTAAATAGTACTCAGAACCCTAGCCGGGGTCTAGGGCGCTCTGCCTGCAGAGCAACTGGGATGTGTGCCACAGGTGGTGGAATGGGGTACCCCTGGCGTGTTACTTGCTGGGGTTGTCAAGCTATAATACGGAAAATCTGACCGCAAACCACAGCGGTGCACCATGTTGGGAAAGATGCCACGTTCCTCGCATGTTAAAGAACCCTACTGTGGTATTCTCCCGGAGTAGGAACCAAAGGGCTCCGCCACAGAAGGCTAAATTGCCCGACCCTACCCACCTCTCCCTCTTTCCAGTGGCAATCAAAATTTGTCAACCCCATTATCCTTGTGTCCCATCCTTTTTCCATTTCATCATCATTTCATGTTCATTTTATCACCAATTTCATGTTCATCGTCTGAATATAGCTGAAATATTGCTGCTCGGACGTTAAACCCCAACAAACAAACGAACATAATTATCTTGGTATCAGAATAGTATTTCCTTAATTAGATTTTGGGAATCCCCATTCTATTTGTTTACCGATTTTCCCGCCAAAAAGTCACATGGCAAAAGTGTAAACAAATGTCATCCATTTTCTTTCATGAATTCTTTAATTTCTAAGTGTTTAGACACATCCTGATGGGATAATCGTTGTTAATTGGATTTAATTTATTCTGTTATTAGGTAAGTCTTTTTCTGAATGTATCACATGGTTAGAATGTGAATGCTGTGTTAGGCTGTGAAGCTTGTATGTAGCCACGTGCACAAGGCCATGTGTGTTTACCTTTGACCAGATGATGAGAGCTTTGATTGGCTCAATAATATATTTACATTTGATTGACACCTCCCATTGGATATTGTCAGTCACGGTTGTCTGGTCTAATTACCGATAATTGTTTTCAGTCGTAAATTGGTCATGGTCAGTTAACTCTGACCAGGTGCCAACATAATTTGATAATTAGAGAAAATATCCCTTACTGATAAACTTCCTGTCAATTTTATTAAACAAAACTTAGGCGCCAAGAAAATCACCAATTGGTAATTTTTGTCGCCAGATCAAATAAAAAATCGCAAATTGCGACATTGGCGAAGCCCAGCGCGACCCCTGAGATTGACTTGGGGACGGATCAACCTGCTACCCCTGTCCGCTATATTACATATTTGCCCGGTGTCCGTTTGTACTATACTCGGTTTCACCTCGGCCTGTTTGCCGTATTTTAAATTGATTTTTTAATTACTTGTAAGTTCCTTTAAAATACTTGCCATTTTATTCATGTTGTTCTGTACTACAACTCTCATAGATTTTTTCATTCTTACCTCTGAGATAGAAAAATTGTGTATTTACTTTTTCTGCGAGAAGTTTACACTGTACATATTGTTTATCCGCCATATTGTTTCTATGAATATTTTGAGATGTTCCTTATCACCTCACAATTGAAGACCTGATGTACCATGATTTCCTGTCAGGAGGTAGGGTTGGGTATGGGGAAACAAACATTGTTTTAATTGTGGCCTTATAAATTAAGTTCTTTAACATTTCAGCTTCAAATACTTGATGCCATAGAATTTTTGATAATTCTTAGTTACCGTATATACTCGCCTGTAAGTTGTATTTTTGAGACTACATTTTTAACTCGTGGGAAGGGTTTTGACTTATAGACCAGATCTAGCTGATGAACTAAATTTTCAGCTTATAAATGTCAAAAGCTTGATATTTGACACCAACATGGAACAGCCAGACCAATGTTGAAATTGTAAATGTCAGTTTTAGGAAGACTGTCTTCATCTACTACTTTTTATAGCTAAAATATGATTTTTTTTTGCCACAATACTGGCCTTCATTGATCTACTTGTATTTCCTAATCATCTACTTTGAATATTGATTTTTACCTGTGTACACTAAAGTAGCCAAAAACCCTACGGTATAATAGAAACATGACCAGATAATGTACTATAATTCATGATGAAAGTAATCAATATTTTAGTTATAGTTTACCTAGAGAGGGAGGATTCTCTTACTTTTATTTTGATGTCTACTGGATCACAGAGTTTTACAGAGTGCACTCCTAAAATTCTCCAAGTGATTTCTCCCATTTGGGAGTATTTCATTGTCTTTTTGTGAGTATGTCGGAGTCACTCCAAGTATTTTATTACCTTGTGTATTGTATTCATGTTCACCTGACAGGTAAGACAGGATGTAGGTGGTACTTCAAAGGATAATCAGGGCAATAAAAACCTCTCAGCAGGGAGTATTTTATTGTCTTTTGGAGGAAATACGCCAAGGTCACTCCAGGATTTTTATGGCATTTTTGGAAATTTCCTGGAGTCACTCCAAAAAGAGACTCAGAAATGGGAGTTTGAGAATCTATACTCTTGGGGTGTAATGTACATGTAGTTACAGCAATTCTTTATATGAATTGCCTTTTCCTTAAGTGAAAGCCTGTTAACTTACTGAAATAACTTCAAAATGAGTTGTTAGAGCATCATAAACTTTCTGTTTTATTTTTTGTTGTGTAGCTTTTATATTTATAATTTTAATTTGGGTTATTGGTTGTGCCTAAATTAGAATGAATGAATAAATGGACATATGGAAACAATCCACATGACTTGTGAAGAATTTAATTACTTACTACTATAAAAACAACTCTGACTGGTAATTATTTATTTGTACATAAATTTATTGAAGTCATCTAAACAAACAGGTATATTCATTGTAATTAAGGAATGTTAGTGATGCAGCTGTCAGAAATCAGATCGACTTACAAGTGGGCCAAGGCTAGGTCCCAGAAATTTTGGACTGAAAAGGGGGTCCAACTTATAGGTGGATCGACATATACTCATGTAAATACATTATGTAGGTTGCAGGTTATTAGTACAGAACTACGAAACATTTTTTCAGGGTCAAAATCTTGAAGATGAATATAGCATGTTTGAGAAGATGATTGGTGAAATAGATACTGTAGAAACAGAAAAACTTGAAGAAAAACATGATGATAGCACAGACAGATCAGATAACAATCCAGCTAGCAGAGGTATCACGAAACAATTGAAGATGTATTGTTAAATTTTCATATATAGTTTTTTTTTCTCAAAATTCTGTAATCAGTTAGCTTTATCTTTATACTTTGAGAAACCATTTTAAGATGTCAGGTCAGTGCTGCCCTGAAATTTGAACAATGTTATTATTTGTTTTATAGATAAGCATTTTTTAACCAGCTGACATTTGTTTGAATGGCATATCCTTAAAAAAAAGTATAAAATGTTGTAGCATAAAAAACTAATCTTGGAAAGATTCTTAGATTACAAGTAAGAAGAAAAAACCCAAATCTGAACAATTGTAAGAACTTTCAATATTTTGATTGAGAATGCAGCAAACTTTTGGCCTTAACATGGATAAGAAATCCTGACTCATTTTTGGTATGAAACTAGAACACCAAATTATCTTTTGGGCCTGACTGTCTTTTAAAACTACTTAAAAATATGTAAAATTGTGTACATGATTAGCTTGCACCAAAAAGGTCATTTTCTAGTTACGAAATTTACAACAATTGTACAACTATATTTTACAGGGGAAGGACGATGTTCCTTGGCAGAGAGTGTAAAGAGAATTATGGAACAGAGCTCTGAGGTATTATTTATAGCTGGAGAAACTTATGTTGATTTGGGAGGGTCACTTTTGTCAGCTTCGTAACTCATTTAAGGACTTATTGTGTACAAGTGGTATATGCTTATTGCTTTGTATTCTCTTTGAAATTAAAGAAAACATTTGTATACAATGAAAGAAGGTTTTTGAAACCTCTGATGTATGAATACAGGATTTTAACTTAATTTTGGTATCTTTAAACATATAAACAATTAAATTATGTACTAAAAACCTCAATCAACTTATATCACTTTTACACTGAACAAACCTAAAGTGGAAAATCTTGAGAAAATATATGAATGTACAAAATATACAAATATGAATTATATCTACAAATATGACCAGTGTCATGAGCAGGTATAGTAAAATTCTGGTATATGTTGGTGAAATGATATAAAAATGAAACTGCTGCATCAGCATATCAACAGCATGTTTATTGGGATTATTATTCCAGAAAATGATCTTGTTTGGACTTTAAAAAATATGTAAAGCTGAAAAAAAAAGACTTGTTGAAAAAAAGCACTGGGTAATTCCAAAACTATAAAATAGTGTAAAATGGAAAAAAAATGGTCTGAACTGTATGATTGCTGTCTCATTGGCCAGAACAAATTTCTAGGTAAGGCAGATTGGAAGAAAAGTTTGCCATTTTTTAATTAATTTTCAGGACTATTAAACCTCCAGTATGAACCCCATAACTTGCTGTTGATATCCTTGGGTAACATAAAAATTAAAAAAGAAATATAGTCATAATTGGGAAAACTTGAAAAAATTGATAACACCTGAGTATGAAGCTGACCAATTCATCCCATTTGTATTTCGGCCCCTAAAAGCCATCTTCTGCATTAATCTGACCTACTACTTGCCTATATATTAGGTTAACCAGATCTGCCATCAAGTTCGCCTGTAGGCAACCATCAATGGTTGCCTTGCCTGGTCAATAGAAGAGTCGTGTAAGTAACAGGTAAAGTAAAAAAAAAAAAAAACAACGAGAAAAACTGTTGTTGTCAAGTCTACAGAGCATGGTGTACAGTCAGAGAGAGAGGAGAAACAGTTGCTGTTATTATATTGCTTTTAAACATGTTGGAATATTAATTACTGAGTCCCTTGATATCTGCTGTTTAGTAAATTTTACATCATACTTGAAAACTGTGGAACTACTGCTTTTACAAATGTGTTGAAAGTGTTTCACCTGCTGAGTGAACACAGTTGTTAATGCCACCCTTTTTAAAAGGGAGATAAAATACTTTTTATTTGGTCTGTTCACCACAAAGATAGTGCACCCTATACTAATGTAGATAGATATATACATGTATATTCCTGATATTGACCAGAATAGAAGAAGCCTCAAACAAATGTGTTCATGTCATTTTTTTGTACATTGTATATTCATAGGCTCAAACAGGGTTTTTGTACTGTGCAGGGATGATTTCCTTCTGCTATTTTGCAAGTTCCCCCATTATTATCAAAATTAGATTTGTAATGATCCCTTATTTTACTGTATATTTACCAATTTCTGCTTCTCAGTTGTACCCTGTAAGATCATCTCAGACCATGGGTATCACCATATTTGGTTTCATTAAGGCTTGACAGTAGTAAGAATTTTTACATTTACAGATTCACTATGGTTCGATGGAAGTAAGAATTTTTACATATAAAAATTCACTATTATTATTTCTGTAGTGTATCATATGCACTTGATAGCAGAGTTTTTGACAATTTTTAATCTTATAATCTCTGAAAATGTAAATCTCTTCTGTCAAACTGTCCTGTTATCTTTGTAAAATACAAGAGTATATCTTCTATCACTTGCAGTGATTTGGGATATAATTTTAAAATTGGACCATTTTAGTGATATTGAAAGTTGCCATAGTTTGATATTAAGAGTTTTAAACATTCTTGGTAAAAAATTCTCATTTACATATGTACATGTAAATGGGACATTTTCAGTTGGAATGCAGTTGTGTATTACATACATGTAGTTTATATGGCCATATCAAATTTGAAATGAAACATTCTCACTTAGTGAATAAAATACTACCATAAGAGAAATCTCAGTTTGGAAATAGGAGTGGAAAGCCTCTTTCAAAGCTTAAACTTAAGGAGATGAGCCATACGTACCTAGATAATGGCAGTCTTGTTACATGTATACGGTACTAGTATTGTGGGCAAAGCTACAAAAGAATACCTTTAGCATTTTTTTTTTATCATAGCAGGAATCTTGCTTTAATCATTTTGTCTTCAATATTAGAATTACTGAACATTCCACAGCATAAATTTAGCAACATTAGTCTATTACAAGTTAATTTGTTTGATCTTAGGCATATTTCTTATTAAACCCAGTGAGGGAGGGATGCAGATATTATTGAATTGCTTCAAAGAATTGATGAGGGAACTGGTAACATTGCCCATAGCCAGACAAATGACCAGGACGGTGCTTTTCGTGTGTATTTTATTGAAGTTGTAATAAAAGTTAATCAGGCACCTTAAAAGAGTTGAGAGAGGGCTTGAGATTCAAGAAATTATTATTGGCCTGATTTATAGGGTTTTGTTTGATCATAGTACATGCTTCTTAAAAGTAAATAGAAACAATCCTTCTGAGCATCATGTAAAGTGTACACATCAATATTTTATACCCTTCCATGACACATGATCCTCATGTAAGTTACAGGTCTGTCTGTAATTCAAATCATTGGTCAGTTGCAAAAATGTCTTAAGTTAACTAATGCTTGTTATAAAAAGCTAAACAATCTAGCATTGTATTAATAGCAGATTTCTTATTATGCAATAAACAATCTTTATAACGTTATAGAAAAATAGTATTTACAATGTTGTGAAGCATATTCTTACTTTTATTTTCACAGGCTGGTGGTCAAGATGATCTGGAAAGAGAAAAGTCTGTCTCATCTGGCTCTGCTTCATCTAGAGAAAGTTCAAAATCTAGGTCACCATCCTCTTCACCTGAAAGAAAATCAAGGGAGAGAACTTTATCCACCAACTCAACAGAAAAGGAACCAATCAAAACAACAGAAGATGACGAAAAGGCTGAAAGGAAAAGTCCTAAACGAAAAAGGTCACGATCACATTCACCATCGCATAAAAGACGAGATCACCACAAATCTAGCCGACACAGATCGAGGAGTCATGATAGAAAAAGGGTAAAAGCTTGTTTTTATCATCAGGAATCTATGTAAATAGAATTAATGATGAAAATTCATAGACTTTAATATCAAAATCTGAAAGGTTCACCTTAAATCAGATCTGGAATTCACTTGCATGTAACTTGCTTGGTTAAATATGATTATTTTGGGTTATAAGAAGTGGTCCTCTTTAAATAAGTTAGACTGAAATAAAAAAGTACAATGCAATTTTTAAGAGCTTATTTTTGTTTCAAGAATTATGTTGATCACTAACAGTAACTTATATTAAACTTGCATTTATTCTTTTTTTAGCTGACCTGGCCAAAGGCCATGTGAGCTTATGCCATCACTTGTTGTCGTCGTTGTGGTGGACAAATTTTAATAAATCTTCTCCTCTGAAACTACTGGACTGACAGGTTTTAAACTTGGCATGATTGTTCCTTAGGGTGTTCTGCACAAAATGACCCTTGGGATTTTTGATCCATGAAAAAACATGGCCGCTGTTACTACAAATAGAACATAAGGGGTCAGATTGCAGTTTTTTGCAAATAACTCAAAAACCGTTGCCTTTATCAAATATCTGCGGGGTAATATTGTTCAGCATCATGAGATGGACCTATGCCTAAATTTTGAAAATGATTGGTCTACTGAAGTAGGAGTTACGGCCCCTGAAACAGTTTTTTTTTTCATTTTTCACATTTGCAACTTTGAAAATCTTCTGAAAATCCATTGCACAGAATTCAATGAAAGTTGGCATATATGTTTCTTAGGGTATCCCACACAAAAGGACCATTGGGATTGTTGATTCATGAAAAAACATGGCCGCCGTTACTAAAATTAGAGCACAGGGGTCAGATGGCAGTTTTTTGCAAATAACTCAAAAATCGTTGCCTTTAGCAAATTTCTGTTATAGGGTAAAATTGTTAAGCATCATGAGAATGACATATGCCGAAATTTTCAAAACCATTCATTGACTAATGTAGGAGTAACAACCCCTGAAACAGTTTTTTTGTTGTTTTTTTTTCACATGCACAACTTTGAAAATCTTCTTCTTTAAAACCATTTAAGGTCATTGAATGAAAATAATTCTAATAGTTCTTTAGTGTATTGTGCTCAGAATGACTTGTGATTTTTAATCCGCGAATAGATATGGCTGCCTATATTAAAAATGAAACTTATGGGTCATAAGACAGGTTTTTGAAAAAAAATCACAAATTGTTGCTTTTAGCAAAATTCTGGTTCAGGTCATGAAAATGCTATGAATAATTTAGTTGATGTTAACTTAGCCTGTCTCATTCCTCAAGTTTTTCAAATAAGCAAATGGTTAAGCAGGTGAGCGATTCAGGCTCTCCTGAGCCTCTAGTTAAAGGGATCAGGACAAAAGCCTCACCATAAGAAATTATTTTATTAATTTTGTAGAAAAAAAATTTTCCTTGTGTGCTTTTGTCTGGGGGCTTATGTCCTAGACCTGGGTTTTCTGAAGGTTTGTCTGGGGGCTTATGTCCTAGACCAGGGTTTTCTGAAGGTTTGTCTGGGGGCTTATGTCCTAGACCTGGGTTTTCTGAAGGTTTGACATTAATGCTTTTTGTTTTAACTACATAATTTAGATAGCAAGGTCACACTAAAGGTAGAGATGTTTTACACTTGAAAACAAGAAATCTACAATCTGACATTTATATTTCAGGACAAGGACCGACATTCAAGACGTCACAGAAGAAGTAGGTCTCGAGATCGCAAACATGATCGGCATAAGAGACGACATTCCTCCCGGGAAAGAAAGGACAGACACAGAAGACACAAACGAAGCAGAAGCCGGGACAGACATTCACACAGACACAAGAGTCGTAGTCCAAGGAGAAGTCCAAGACGTCACCACAGGAGTCCAGATCGCCATCGTAGTCCTGACAGATCATCTAGGAGAAGTCCTACCACTAGTAATAAGCCATTCACATTTAAGGACCAAATGAGGCAGCAACTGCTTAAAGCCAGTAAAATCCTACAAAACAATGAATCATTGACAAGTATAGATGGGAAAGAATTAGGTAAATATAATAATGGTTTATTGAAGTGTTAATTTGATTTGTTTTGTTGAAACTAACAAAGGCAGTATTATGAATTATGGAATTTGATACATTGCATCATGTACAGGGACAGTGTAGGGAATTTTAAATATATTTACGTAACTGCCGTTTGATTCACTGGTGATAAACTATTGTTGGTAGCTGCAGTTACCAACATTCCAACAATTCCAACAAGGTAAAATTGATTAGTTTAAATTCTACAGCTTCAATGGATAAATTAAACCTCATAGACACCTCAATCTTCACCACAGAATCAAATTTGAAGTCAACGTCGGCTGTTAAAATCAATTTTTGCTTTTATTCGATGACTTCTTGATAGCCAAAGATGATTGTAACTGTGTAGGCTTGTGACTACATTAAATTTCTAACATAAAATTCCCTATTGTCAAATGTTTTGAAATATCTTCAATATTTATCAGTAGATATCAAAATACAATTGAAAGGTAGGTAATTTTCTGTACAAATGTCATAATAATCTCTGTAATTTTCCTTCCAGAGATGCCAAAGGAAAAGCCAAGTAACTTACCACTGAATTCTAAAGATGTGTTTTCAGCCATATCATCAGCAGGGGGAGTAACTCCACAGATGGCGCTGCTGCAAACTATGGCAACAATGCACCAGAAGGTAAGATTTAGTATGGTTCATCAAGCAGCCTCACTGACGTACATTTAATTAAGTTCTTAACTCATGGAACTTTTTGTTTTAGTAACAAGAGAAAAACTCAATAGATACATTGTACTTGGCAGGTGTTAACAAGTTAATGAGTGGTCGATCAGTATGAATTGTTAAGTATCTACAAACAATAGACAATAAACCTCGATCTTGGAGAAAGGAATGTCACGAACAGTTTAAAAGCTAAACCATTGTATTCACTTCTTATGTTTGGTAATAAAAAGTTTTGAGGACTTTTGCAAACATTTCCTAAGTTTTAGAAAGAAAGATGATCATATTTGCCAAGGGCAATCACAGACATGACTTTTTTGGGGCTTTTAAGCAGAATTCAGCTATTTCCAATTCTGATTTTACTGTTCCGATTCTTTTTTTTACTGTATATTTGCCTTTTTTTTAACTGTATATTTATTTCCGATTTTGACAATTTCTGCTTCATTTGTTGACCTTGTGAAATCATCCCTGAAATAAGAAGTACATGATAATTATGTGAGAATACTCTCAGAGATTTATTTTCAAGAATGCTCTTATAGATTCTTTATTTTGAGAAAACTCTTTGAGGTGCGTTATTATTAGAATACTCTCAGATTCTTTTTATAGAATTCTGTAAGAGATTTTTATTTTGAGAGTAATCCAGCAGGTTCTTTACTTTTTAGCTCACCTGGCCAAAGGCCATGTGAGCTATTGCCATCACTTGACGTCCGTCGTCGTCGTCGTCGTCGTCGTCGTCGTCGTTAACAATTATACAAAACTCTTCTCCTCTGAAACTACTTGACTTATTAGAACCAAACTTGCTATGAATGTTCCTTTGGGTATACTGCATAGAACTGATATGGGGATTTTTGATTTGTCGAAAAACATGGCCGCCGTTACTAAAAATAGAACAGAGGGGTCAGACAGTAGTTTTTCACATATATCTCCTAAATTGTTAGGTTTAGCTGAATTCCGACAGGGTAAAAGTGTTCAGCATGATGAGATCTATCTCTGGTCAAATTTTGGTTTTAATCTGTTAACCCATGGAGTTATTGCCCTTTTCAATGATTTTTGTTATTTTTAATGTTTTTTCTTTGAATAATTTTCTCCTCTGACACTACTTGACCAATTGAAACCAAACTGGGTCTGAATGTTTCTTGGGGTATACTGCATAGAACTGATGTGAGGATTTTTTATTTGTCGAAAAAAAAATGGCCACCGTTACTAAAAATAGAACATTGGGGGGGTCAGACAGTAGTTTTTCAAATACTTTTGCTAAACCGTTAGGTTTAGCTGAATTCTGACATGAGTAAAAGTGTTCAGCTTGATGAAATCTATCTCTGGTCAAATTTTGATTTAATCCATCAAGCCATGTTGGAGTTATTGCCCTATTTCAATGATTTTTGCTATTTTTAATGTTATTTCTTTCAAAAATCTTCTTGGACACTACTTGACCAATTGAAACCAAACTTTCAATATCTTGAAAACTATGATGGATTAAAAGAAACTTTCAGTTGATGAAAAGATCTTGTGATAAGTCCTACCAAAGACTTCTTGAGTCAAAATTGTTGGACAACCTCTTGTTTAATTTATTGCCTTTGAAAGGCAAAATTCAACAAGGTGAGCGATTCAGGCTCCTTGGAGCCTCTTGTTTCTAACAGGCTCAGGAGATGACAGGAATAGCTGTACCTAAGTATTACAACCCAGCAGCAGTAAACCCACTGAAATATGCTGAGCAGGTTCAGAAAAGGAAACTTCTCTGGTCAAAAGCTAAAGATCATAAAGAGGTTTGTATCCATATAACAGACGTGTGTTCTTATACTGTTTCTTTAAATTTGACTGCAAATTACTGTAAACATACTAATTTTCACTATTTTTGCAGATGCCTCAAGAACACGAAAAAATTAATACTTGCAAAAATATATGTCTATTTTCTCATTACCAAGTTTTTAGACCATTCTAATAACTAAAATATAAAGCTTTTTCACATGTGTTTGGAGCATGATAAAAGTTTGTGTCTTTGTGGACGTTTTTATTATGGAGTAGCTTCCACAAGAAATTGCAAATGTATATATGTTCAATTGCGTTGAATGTCAATACTGTTTTTAATTTGTATATAAATGGCTGTCTGAAATTTTGACAAATAGAATGAAATATTAGACTTAAAATCAACTTCTATGGGTGAGACCCCTGAAAAAATTGTGCTTTTCCAAGAACCTTATGCATGTGTGTTTCAGTAGAACAGTCCCAAAAATAATTTTTTGTTAGGCACCTATCTTTGTGGCTTATGGTTCAGTCAAACCACAAATTGATTTTTCTAATAAAATGTCAAGTTATTGTTCAAAAACATAATGGTACTACTGAAATCCATGAATTAAAAATTACATGAACTTACAAATTTCAGCAGACCATGAAAATTATTCTCATTTTTATTATAAACTTCACAGTATCATTGTAACAGTTTGTATTTTGATATGTAAAATGATTTATTTTGTTCTTCAAGGACAAAGAGAAGGAATGGAAGACTTCAGCATCCCTGGCCTCAGACCCTGACGGTAAAACAACGGCCAAATTCTGTAAGTTGATGGGTATTAAAGGTGAAGGATCAACATCAGGTGAAGGGGATGAGGGTGCTCCAACAGATATGATCGAAGAAAAGAAGAAACAGCATGATGAACTGTTTTCGCGACTTGATAAAGACTATGAGTTTGCCAGAATGACTACTCATACTCAGAGAGGCGTAGGACTAGGGTTTTCATCACAAGTTCCTATGCAGCCACGATGAGTAGTTCACATTGTCTACTAACATTATGTTGGAAATATAATACTTTTACAAAAATCAGGAAATAATTTGAAAATAATTTAGGAAGTTTTGTTATATTCTTAACTTTCCTGAGTTAAAATGTTTTAGATGCAGAAGCTATTGAATTTCTTCAACTGCTTGTAGAAAAGGGAACATATTTGTATCATAAAGATAGAAGTTTAGGAAAAAAGGAAAGTTCATGCATTCTTCACTACATGTACTTCCAGTTAAATTGATGAGTTGTTTTGTTGATCATGAAGTTGTTGTATACTTTTTTGTATAACATTCAGGATTACATCTCCTCAGGTTGTAGAAAAGAAATAATTACAATATAGTTAACTGTAAAACTTAGGCCAGATAAAAATAATTTGTTGGGTTCATGCCTTCCAGTGTCTAGCTTACTTTATTCCACATTTATTTTACCATATCAACAAGATAAAAAACAAAAAAAAAGCAACTTCCTCAATCATTTTTTATGTCTGTGAACAATGAACATGTAAAATACTTCCTCATGGGTTGTTTTGAACTTGTAAAAAGAACAAGTATCCTTCCATATATTTTTATGAAAAAAATGAGAATCAAGATTGCTTAACACAGGATCATTTTGTTTTTAGAATTTGTATTGGTGAGTGAGTTTTCTTGTCATTACTAGAATTTGAATTCTTGTACTGGTGATTTTTCTTGTTATGACTAGAATTTGAATTCTTGTAGTGGTGATTTTTCTTGTTATGACTAGAATTTGAATTCTTGTACTGGTGAGTTTTCATGTCGTGACTAGAATTTGAATTCTTGTACTGGTGATTTTAATTGTCATTACTAGAATGATGTTTATATGAAACAGTGTTTTTTTCTATAAACCTGAATGAAATAGTGTTAGTCATTAACGTAAAGGCAATTTATTTTTGTGGCATAGTGTCAGTATATTTCTTTAAAAAATTC
Source organism: Perna viridis (assembly GCA_037379345.1). Lineage (NCBI taxonomy): Eukaryota > Metazoa > Mollusca > Bivalvia > Mytilida > Mytilidae > Perna > Perna viridis. The sequence goes on from CM074519.1 coordinate 4,115,183, forward strand.
TTTTTGATCTGATGGTAACAATTTTTTTTAAAAATTTCAATATCTAAATTAAATGTGAAGGAAAGTGAATATTGGACTCGACTAATTTTTACAACCTTGATTAACTTGTTTTTAATTATTGAAAGTAAAAAAAATCATTGAAGTAACGTAATGTGTATAGATGTGTATAACTGTGTGTGACTGTGTATTGGTGTGTGTGTGTGTGTATGTTAAGCCAGAGTTTATGTATATGTTGTTGCATATGTCAGTGTATGTAAGAAAGTGATGAATATTTGTTAATGTTTTGTAGTATTGACGTACACAGAGGTTTTAAGCTTGTTTACCAATAAACAGTTACGTATGTAAAATTGTGTATTTCTTAGTAATTTAATTTGTTTCGTAACAAGCCTTTTCATTGCTTGGTTCTCTTTGAGCAAACCAGGTTATTTTGTATAACTTGCCTTGGTATTATGGTGTGATTGACTCCACAATTTAAACCCAAAGAAAGTAATGTTTTAATTATAAGTCACCCTTAAATAATAAGGAAAGTATCTTATTTTATGCTAAATGAGCCACTTTACAACATATATTATTTTTATCCCTTTTTTTAACAGGTTATATCAAAAACCTTTATTTGGGCAAGTTTACACTTTTAATAAACCATTTCACCTAACCATGTCATTTTTTTATAATCTGTTTTAGGGGACTGCAGACCATATTTTGTCCAAAAATAAAATAAAAATAAAAGTAGGTGAATGTCGTTTTATTTTTGTAAATTCTGCCAACTCCTGCAATATTTGTGAGAAAATCCCATGCTAAAAATAAAAGAAAATAGATCGCAAATTTTCAGTGGACGAGTAAAAAAAAGTGACCAATCAGAGATCGTTTTATTTTAGTAAGCTATTGAAAGCTCTCTGCATTTATCATTAGTTAGTGGAAAAAACTGAAGGTCAATGGCCGACCACAACAACAGTGTGTTTGAGGGTCGACTTACGATTATTTCAAACTCATTATTGTTTGGGAATACAGAAAGGTGAATCTTTCTCTATCCGTCAACGAAATAATTGATGAGATATATTTTCGATATTTCAATATTTTTATTTGTTCTAACACATTTACAGTAAATGGTTATAGCACAAATAATAGAAACAGAAAATATAAATTCTGACAACGACAAAGAAAAAAGAAAGATGTAAATGTATATGGTCTACATCTAGTTTGATTAACATAGGAACTTGCAGCAGCGGTGACTTTATTGTGCCCAAAAAAAAAAAAAAAAGCGTGGTTAGAATATGCTAAAGGTGACAAAATTAAGTGCTAATAGAAATCATAGAAAGAGTGGTTGTAAATAATTACAATATAATTTGGGGTTTAATATTAAATATTTTGAATATTTTTTTATAATCTGTTGAATATTTCGAGATTGTCGATGAGAAAGCTGCAGTTGTCATAACAAAGGTGTCCTGCCATGGTCCCACGAACATTTATTATTCAAACAGCTTCACAGAGATTAATAGTAATATATTTGACTCCATGATTATGAAATAAATGCTTATTAACCAAACAACATTCTGCCCAAAACACAAGCGGACAATATTTCCTTAAACGTTATGTCTAAATCTCAACATATCTTGTAACACAGTAAAAACGTTCTGCCCATAAATTATTTACATTTTTCAAAGAAAGAGTTGTCCAACATCCCACCTCCACAACTGATACTGATGTAGCCAACTATTTCAATACCAATTGCAAATTCAAAATAATCATCTTATCTAGAAAACGCTCGTATCTAACTACCAAGTGATAAGATTATCCTCTGGGTAAATTAATGGAATCACATTTATATACTGTACTGGGTAAACATCTTGCCTGTAATTACCATTTTATCTGGCTTGGACAGTTGATGATTACTGATCATTGTTATAAATGTACATGTCATTATTATAAACAACAGACTTTTTAAAATAACTATCAAATTAAATAAACCAAAGATTGATGGACAACACTGCACATCTCAGCTGCAGCTTTTTATCAAGATCATTACACCTACCAATAAAACCATTATCAAAACACATATCAATAAGATGCCGACATCCAGTCATACCTAGGACTCGATACAAATGTGATTCTCCAACTAATAACCATAACTGATCAGTCACAATATTTTGTTTGTTGGGGTTTAATGTCCGAGCAGCAATATTTCAGCTATATTCAGACGATGAACATGAAATTGATGATAAAATGAACATGAAATGAAATGAAAAAGGGATGGGACACAGGGACAATGGGGTCGACAAATTTTGATTGCCACTGGAAATAGGGAGAGGTGGGTAGGGTCGGGCAATTTAGCCTCCTGTGGCGGAGCCCTATGGTTCCTACTCCGGAAGAATACCACAGTAGGGTTCTTTAACGTGCGAGGAACGTGGCATCTTCCCCAACACGGTGCACCACTATGGTTTGCGGTCAGGTTTTCCGTATTAGACAACCCCAGCATGTAACACGCCAGGGGCAGGGGTACCCCATTCCACCACCTGGGGCACACATCCCAGTTGCTATGTGGGCAGAGCGCCCTAGCCCCCGGCTAGGGTTCTGAGCACTATTTAGTCGCCTTTTACGACAAGCTTAGCGCTGCTGCAGGCCTATTCTTTTAACACTCGGACCTGCACGGGGAGATCAGTCACAATAGGATCAAATGTGGCGTGGGTTCTGATGTATTTACTTAGGCAAAAATATATTGTCAGAAGGGTCGAAATGTTTACAAATGGCTTGAAATAAACATGCAAAACACTTCAGAAATGTAGCCAAAAACTTTGAAAGGGGTACAGATGTACCTACACATCGAAAATATTTTATACATCTTTTCAAAAGTTAAAATTTGTGTGTATTCTCTGTTTCATTGTGAAAACAGTATCAATCAGTCTTAATAATTGTAGAATTGAAATGTATATTAAAATTGGGTATCGAAAGCTTTTACTTTTCGCACATTTAGAATAAAGCAAAATAAATAAAGAAATAAATAAATAAAAATGAAAAACAATTACTTTTATTTTTATTTTTTCCATCGACTCGCCAAGATTTTGACTTGCTCCCCTCGACCCAATTTTTTGGAAAAAAAATCCCGTAACACATATTATAAAAAAAGTTGGCCTTAATGGAAAATATTATATAGATATCAAAGGAGGCCATACAAAAAATAATGATTAAGTTCAATCAGATATGTATGTAGGTCTTATAACATACAAATCTTTCAATTCTTGTTGACCAAAATAATATTTCTTCTCTGAAACTGATGTGGCTATGGATTTAGAACATGTCAAATAGCTGAAATTAGAATAGGAAACATTTGGTAAGGAATAAAATATAAAATCCTGCCAACCACCCCATATTGTTGGTGAGGGTTGGATGAAATTTACTTGGCCTAAACAATGCCTTGTCTATAGCCAGGAATTGGACAAAAAGCTGCTTCTTTATAAACCATAAAGCACGAGAAATCTGGGACTCGTGCAGTCCGAGAAGCTTCCCCATGCGATAGCATGAGCAAGCCTGGGATTCGTGCAGGTAGGAAGCTTCCTCTGTGATAGCACAAAAGACTCGTGCAGGGAAGCAGCCCACGTCACAACCAATTATGCATGGCCAATCTACCTTTCATTTGCCTTGCGGATTCCACTCTCGAGAGTGTGTGTTGATGTTGCTATCTGTGCGTCTTAGTATGTGGCCTATCTCCATTTACGACTCTTGATGGTGTCAGTAATGGGTGTTTGGTTGATACGTTCCCATAGCTCTGGTAATTTATCAGGCCATCTGATTTGTAGAATCTGACTGAGGCATTTGTTTACGAAGACCTGTTGGTCATGTTCGGTTTTCTTCGTCTGTTTCCAAGTCTCCGATCCATACAGCATGGTGCTACTGTGTTATGTGTTAATTCTGTGGATGACTTAGCATTTGGTGTTTTTGTGGAGTCCTTGGATAATCTTTACTATTTACAGGGATTCCATATTGTCTTAGTACATATAAAGTACATATATCTTGCTCATGCAAGATGCCTTACGCCTCCAGGGCAGGTGTCAAAAGAATAGACCCGCAGCAGCGCTAAGCTTGTCGTAAAAGACAAGTAAATAGTTCTCAGAACTCTGGCGGGGGCCAAGAGCGTTCTGCCCATAGAGCAACTGGATTGTGTCCCCCAGGTGATGGAATAGGGTAACCCTGGCATTTAACATGCTGGGGTTGTCAGTCCATAATACGGAAAATCCTAGTGGTGCAACGTGTTGGGAAAGATGCTACATTCCTTGCACTTTAGAGAACCTTTTTTGGTATTATACTGGAGTATACGTAGGAACCATTTGGCTTCGCCTTAGAAGTCTAAATTGCCCAACCCTACCCACCTCTCCCAATTTCAAGTGGCAATAAAAATTTGTCGACCCCATTATCCTTGTGTCCCTTTCCATTTTTCATTTCATCATCATTTCATGTTCATTTTTCATCTACTTCATGTTTATCACCATGTTGATGGTTACCATCCTCGTTTGGTGGTCTAGAGTACAGTAGAGTTTGCCTTAAGATAGTATGACCGCTCCAGATGATTCCATCTAACTTCGTCCCAAGGTTGTAGCGCTCCATTTCTCTTGCAGCGTTGACAGCTTTTCCGGTTTGCTATAATGTCCGCTCGTTCCAGCTCGCAATCCTTGAGGCGGTATTAAGGAAGAAAAGTTTCATCGGCGGATAAAAAATTATAGTTAAGTAAAATCAAATGTATTTTGTAATACATATACACATATCACAAGTATATTTCACGAATGTTGCATTGGCTTCCGATCGTATAGTGAAAACATTAATTAAGTCTCATAATTAAATGTGTTAAGGAAAAGATGCATATTTAAAGAACGGTATGTACAATCATGATTTTATCTGAAACAGTTAAAAAGTGCTATTTAGTAACATCCATAGTTTAACTGTTCATGAAAGACGTGCATTATTACGGTTTGTCCAGAATCAGCCTCAAATAGTTGAGATTATTTAGGATCACTAATTATATATATAACAAAAACGAGATTGTGTGTAATGTTGGATAGTATTTTGTTACCAATGTTAATAACTTTTTATTATTTTTTTATTGACTTTAAGTATGAGAGCATACCCTCTGCTAGTGGGCAGAACAAGCTGTATATTTTGCAGTCGAGTAGCTTTTTAATGAATAAAATTGTTGAGATTATGTATTAGGCACATTGGACTACTATTAAGTCGTAAGTGTTGTAAGGATTCAACTCTGTTCCGTTTGGATTTGCACTTCTTCTAAGAAATTTACTGAGGACTTAAAGAACATATAATTAAATTTGAGTAGTTCAGGTTCTTATAACAATGTTAAATAACATTTGAAGCTGATCAAAAGACCCATTAAAGACAATAAAGCCATCATCTCGGAACTAATTATGTTGTGCTTGTTTGGGAACTTTTCAACCAAAAAGTTAATAAGTTTTTAGGCTTGTGTGTCGCATATGTCAGGGCTACAGACTGCCCACATTGTATGTCGCATATGTCAGAGCTACATACTGTCCCCATTGTATGTTGCATATGTCAGGGCTACAGACTGTCCCCATTGTATGTCGCATATGTCAGAGCTACATACTGTCCCCATTGCACATCATATCAAGAATATTAGAAGTAGGTTCTCATTGTTCAAAAGTATAGGACAGTCTTTTTTTTTTCACAAGTCACAAGTAATGCGTTGGAGAACTGCAATTGGAAATAATCGGAAGGCCTGGTATTCTTATCTTTTCTCTGTTGGAGATAAAATCTAAATTGGTTATAATATTTAGTGGTAGTTCGTGTATTTCTGTGCATCCTTCTGAATAATAAACAGACTGGATTAACATAAAACATAAGTATCTGGATATGGGTATCCATTTAGTTGCTCATACTAACATCATTATTAAAGACATCTGTGACATACATCATCATACATAATTTAACATAAAAGCCCATTAGAGTTGTATTATATATATATATATATAAAGAAGAATTCAAATTATACAACATCTCGTGTGATGAAAAAATGTAATAACGAATTGCCATTAATGTTATATCATTTATTTTGGCATGATAAAATCGCTTCAGGTTTTATTAATGTGTTATATTGCTGTGGAACATGTTGTTCTCTCATCTTCTAACATTATTCAAGCATTTGGTATACTGAACCCATCGCTTGTGTCCCCGGCTGTAATTATGGTATTTTATACTTTGAAACTGACAAGAAGAGAAACGATGAAATTCTTCCTGTTGACAACAATTGTCTTTCTACTTTCCACCCAACTGTCTGAATCTGCAGGTATTTCATTAATATCTTGTTTGTTTGCTTCTGTCTTATGATTTATTTGGAGAGTACGGTAGTGTGGAGGGGACGGTAGTGGTAGTACAAGCAGAAACATGTTTTTTTTCATTTTGCTTACTGAATATTCCTTTATATGAGCACGCTCAAATTGTTGCTTTTGATATGACACGATGAACTAAGCAGATGTTTAGAAAAGTAGATGACAATATTGTAAAGGTCCATTCAACCCATGCCTCCAATATAAATGAAGTTGTATTTGAAATGTAATTTCCTTTATATTTTCTGAGTATATATGTAGTGTTGCTCCTGTAGTGGATTCTGGTTCCTTTCTCCTCTTTTGCCAAGCCTTTGTTCCTCGACTTTCTAGTTTCCAATTTAGCCGTGACAAAGAAAAGCAGTTGCCAATGTTAATTGTGTTCGTAAGTACGACATGACATACTAAAATTTTAAACTGAAAATAATAATAAAAAACAAGGTCTGTACATATCATGCACACTACCACTTTTCACAATCCGCCTGACTCGCTATTCAATTACATTCTGTGTGCCACGTCTCTGTCTCCTTCCTAATGTCATAGCGTTCCAATTATTAAACTATGGTAATCACCATTGAATATTGGAGTTTGACATGAAGCAGAGACATACAAAAACAGGAAAACGCCGAGGCTGCTGTTGTTTTTTTTTAATACTGCCATGAACGTGCTTATTCATGTATTTTGGAAAATCTAAATTTAAAACGCAAGCTTGTTTTGTTTTGTGAAGTAGTTGATAAAACTAATTTGTTTGGAAACCCAGATTTTTCACTTACATTTGGTCAAGTACCTTCGCCCAATTCCAAATTTGTTTTTCTTATGTTTAGATTAACACATGAACGTTATGACAAAAGATATGGTCGTCATATTATTTAAAAAAAAAATTGTTTCTATATGTGTAAATACATTTGTTGTTCTGTCATAAATATATGTCAAATGAGTACAAAGCTGGCTTTTGTTGTGAGTTTTTCAAGTCAATGTTTTGCACTTTTTCAGATATTGACGAATGCCTATCAAACCCCTGTATGAATGGCGGCATTTGTGTGGACCAGTTGAATCATTTTATCTGCACATGCCTGCCAGGTTTCACGGGCAATATTTGTCAACACTTTACTGGTATTGTATAAGAGTTCTATCAAAATATATTCATTGGTGAAAGTAGTCCTATATGATTATGTATAAATTCTGAAAATTGTTTGATTAAAATAATATTGACCCTTTTACTTTCAACTTTCATATTTTAAAGTTATGGATGAAGTAAAAATAATATTTTTTCGTAATGTTTAAAAAAAAATATAAATTAAGTATTAGTTGTTTCGTTGTTATCTTTTTTATTAGGAAAGTGATGCACCAGGGAGCAACATCTAAGAGAAAGAAAGAATAATATCTAAATAAAAAATATAATTTGATTTCTTTATTCCTTGTTTTGCCTCGTAAGAAGAAATCAGTTGGGGTGGATTGTTTCAAAACGTTGTATTTAGTAAAAGGAAATGACACAAATCTATAATGTGTATTCAGTACAGTTCCAGTTGATAAAACACCTATAAATGTCCCACGTGACAAATTATGCGCCTTGTGAAAATATTGTACTTTCAAATATAGCGAAGATAAACTGACCAATGAATCATTGTTAAAAGATGTTATAATGTAACATTATGAATGTAACGGTTTGTAAAACTAAAATCAATCTCCTGAACAGACACTAATTCCAGAATAATTCCAGACTTAATATGTTGGCTTTATTTAGATAAGAACAATACCATAAAAACAACTATGCGGAATTTAATGGTAGTGCTAATGCCTGGGAAATTTTCACATCCCTTGTAGCTAGGGAAAATTTTTTATAAGAGTTGTGATACCTGGCGAAGCAGAACGTCAGAGCGCTTGAAGCCAAAACGTTATCATAGAAATTTATAAAACAATTTGTGTAGCATTAACTCATGTGATGTTCAAGAACACTCTTTTCAATATCCTTTGTAACTATTTGGAAAACTTCGAAAAATTTAAATTACATAAATTTTGCAAATGTTGATAGAAGTTGAAAAGTTCTATAAATTTGTGAAAATCACCACAATTAATGATAATAAAACACCCAAAAAACAAGACAAAAAAACAAAAAAACCCACAAAAAAAAAAAAAAAAAAAAAAATTAAGCAATTATTTTACCGAATTATAAGAAAAGTATTTAGGTTTTAATTATAAAAATGTGTCAATTCGAGTTTTTCTTCAGTGAGTAGGGATATATGTATTGTATTTATATCAAAACCGTAAGTGACACCATTAGGAATTCATACCATTAGAAAGTTAGAGATCTACTAATAGGAAGGTACGCGTGGAGCCAAAAAAAAAACAAAACAAAAAAAAAAACCAAAACAAAACAAAACAAAACAACAAACAAACATACATACAAAACAAAACAAGACAACAAAAAGCAAAAACAAAAATGAAAATAACAAAACAAAACAGATCAGAATAGAGCAAAAACAAACAAATTGCAGGGTGATTATACAGCCAAAGTACGAAAGGGTCTTCTAACTACAACTAATGATTACTCATGATAAAACATTTCAAAGATTTTCAAATAAATTTTAACGAGGATGTTGCATTTGTAAAAGTTATAAACTAAGTATACCAGTAAAATATACCAGAATTTTTTTTATAACTCTTATTGAACATTGACAAAACTATTCAAGAATTCCAACATTATTGCAAAATTTTATCTGTGTATTATAATTGTTATCTGTTTAATATTGTTCTATTGAAGCAAATTTACACAAATGGCTTTTGGATATATATAGGAGAGAAAAATATAAAAGGAAGCACAGAATTTGAACATGTATACGTCCAGCCCCTTTGGTTTGCCTACTGCAGCGTAGATTTCAACATAACCCGTAGGTGGTATCAGGTGACCTAGAAAGTAAACCACCAAGGTTTTTTTGCAAGACAAACCATGGTACTGTTCTTTGAAAGTATTTTTTTTTAAATAGGAAGGATATTGATAAATAGATGGATGCTGTCTATGGCGGTTGTTCAGTTCATGATGACGACCATAGAACATTTGGCGCAACGACCTTTATTTATTTGCCGCAATCTAAATCTAAAAAGTAATTTTTGAATAGGCCGTGAATCCATATCTAGTAAATCTGTGTTATTACCACCATTTAATCAAACCGAAGCATCTTAATTTGTAATGGGGAGATCAAATTTTAAATCAAATCAAGCTGTTTTTGGGTTGGCGAGATGAAGTAAAAACCAATATGAAAGCTTTTGAAATGTAAGAGCGTTCGGTACATGCATACATATTAATAGTCGGTAACGTGTGTCACTGCCAAAAACAATCTTAAGGACTTTCGTAATTTAATTAATTTGAAGATTGTTTCTATGGATACAAAAAGACCTTCCAATAACAAATACATCTGCCTCGTGCTAACCGATGTGAATCTTAATTACCCTTTCAATACGGATTTAGCTAAGTTGCACTACTCAATTATTCTTTGTTATCTTCAATTTTGTATCAACCAAGTTTTTCCCCTTTTACCTACATTTTCAATTGTTATGAGCCGTCCCTTGAGTAGTGTGGATTAACTGTGTCATTCAGTACGTGTTTTAAAATAATCTCTAAAATCTACTTATATAGTTTATTGAGAATTATCATTATTTATTTATGTATCTGGATGGTTACATAAAAATGTATAAAGCAGAAGGGACACGTTCACATTTGAACGTTATAAAGAATAAGTAAGGGAACCAGGTTTCTATCGGAAATCAAAAGAACGCAATCCAGGGACAAACAACAGACAATGAAAAGAGATACACACCACAAATACATGTAAATAATCAAAATAACACGTACTAAGCAACAAAAGTAAATGAGCAGCTCGGACTTAAAAAAAAACTGGGAGCATGGACCAGGTGCACCAGTAGGGTAAGCCTCTCTGGAAACACCCATAGAGTTGCTCATAAGAAGTCAAGTCCGGGATAGACGAAAGAGGAAAGGAAAACTATGACACGTTGAATAAATTGGTCCTCATGATGCAGATGGATACACTGTAAAACATAGTTTATAACGAGAGACAAGGATTGCAACATAAGATTTTCATGTCTGTATTGTTTATTCTGTTTTGTGTTTTGTCTGTGTTCTAAGTCTTAGTCTTGTTATGAATATCCCGTTTCTCATTCTAATCATTATCTCCCTGCATGTAACTTTAAAAATGGTAAGAATGCCATATTTTGTTAGGAATCTTACATGCCAAACGTTTTTGTATAAAAGCACACTAAGATATGAAATAAGGACCCCAATAAGATATGAATGGCAATCTGGGCCATACTCCTAGTTTTCAGTGGCGTCTGAGTTGTTCATTTACCTTTGGTTCCATTTATAGATAGGTCACTGCAGATAACTTTATGGCAATTTGTGGAAATAAACCTAAATTGAGACACTTGAACAAGCAAATCTAACAATTTTTTCCTGTAAAAAGAACATATTTTTTTCAAAATCTTTCATTATGGAGATCCATGAAAATAGATAGATACTATTTTCTTTTTTGTCAGGAAAATCTGTAGCCATGGTAACATAATAAAAATATATCAGTTTTCATTACAAATTTCTGGTGCCTTTCCAAAATTATTTGTCAAAAAAAAAAGGTTTTCTAAAATATAAGGCACTTTAAAAGTGCCAGAAAAAGTAAGTGGGCATGGTATTATTGTAAAAAAAAAACCAAATAAGAACTGTACCCTTTTCTGCTCATTCGTTCATGATTTCTTAAAGCGTGCGAAATTTTGAATTTTTGAAAAACAGCAAGTTGGTGCAGGGAAGAGAACCCAATCCGGTGAGGACCCGAATCTTTCCGGATAGCTTAAATCATGCATTTAACACCTCTCTACCTTCTCAAGTATTGCATCTATTTATGTACGAATACTCTACTACCCACAATCAATATTTCCACCAAATTTCACCTTTTATTTTTAAATTTTACAAAATTAAACCGGGTCAATTTTGTGTACGAAACAGTGCACCTCAATCCCATCTGCATAGTGCAGCCTTTGTCTCTATGTACATTTGTGCCTTGGTTATTTCGAGTTCTAGTGTGTGACCATTTTCCTTGTTTATTCGTTACTCTTGGTCTATGTTCTTTTGGATTACCGTCCGAATTCTGGTTCCCTTGGTTTTCCGAATACAATACTGTTTTCAGTTGCTTAAAACATATCATAAGAAACCTGACTCATATTTTGTTTCCATTGAATACAACTCTATAAATGATTCAACATGACATCATAAAGCAAGTCAAACAATAACCTGACTAAGTAACAGACTGTTCACACACTTGATTAATTTTGAATAAAATTCCCAAAAATACTTGTCAATTTTCAAATAGAATTATGTAAATTCATGACATTTTACGGGAGCAAAATAAATATTACTTGAAATAGTAGCAACTTTCATGCAGTTTTTACTAAACCTATATACTGGTTTCCGTAAATGTTTTCCTATTTCGTTCCTCATTTAAATGAAGTTAAAGGAGAAACACTTATAAAACACACCACTATATCAAGAATGCGATTCAAGTTACGTGTCTCTGTAAGAATCAGGCAGTGGGTGAGACATTGTACAAAATCAAATCACCATTTTGAAAGTGTAATTTGACATTTTTGGTAATCAGAATCAAGGAAAAAGACAAGCGTTTCCATATCACTTTGATCATCCTGGTCTTTGTCTCTGTCTTACATTCTATTGATTTCCGGTAGAATCTTGGTTCCCATGATTACTGTCTCACGAAGAACTTGAATTCATTTCAGTTTTTAGTGGTGTGTAAATTTGTCATTCTCAAGGACAACTTTAATTGATTTCAGTTTGAAGTGGTATTCGTCCTGTTAGTTTGTGCGTGTACTTTTTAATTCCTTTGTGCTGTGAGACTTGTTCTTTTGCTGTCGTCTTTTCCTTACATTTTCTTTTGAAAGTTGATAAAAATAGTCATTATTTATTAATTAATTGATGTGCAATATCTTACTTTCTCATATTTATTGCTATTATATCTTTATCCGATTCAATAAAAAAAGAAACAAACTTTTTTTTTTGTATACTGAGATAGAGATAAAGATGGAGCATTTGTCCATTTTTGATGTATAAGTTAAGACCCCTAGGTTTGCCTATTTCAGCGTGGATTCCAATAAAAATCGAGTTGATATCAAGTACCATAGGAAGTAAAGCAGCTCCTGGTTTGTCTTGCAATACAAACCATTGTGCTGTCATGTTCTTTAAAAAGGAAGGATATCGATAACAGACGGACACCGTCTTTGTTTGTCATATTCAAAGTTGACAAAGTTTATGTCGGCAGTTCAATTTATCCCATATAAGTCTAACATTTAAGAAGCTTTTTCATATTGGTCATCAGCTAATTGTTTATAGATATCATGTGGTTATAGTTTCTATAAAGACAATGGGAATCCAATAACAAATACACCTATTTCCTGCCAAATGGTGTTACTAAAATTCCAATGTTTCATTTGAATGCAGTTGTACCTAAGTTGCATCATTCAATTACTAGTATTCTTTGTTATCTTCAATTTTGTATTGACAATTTTTTTTTCTATCGACCTACATATTCATTGTTATAAAGAATCATTTGAGTAATGCGGTAAATACTCTGTCACTCTGTACTTTTATGAAAATAATTTCCAAAACCTATTAAGCACAGCATTTAGAATTAGTTGTAGCAGTTTTAATACAAGTATCTTGTTGGTTACATGAACTGGTATAAAACAGAAGAGAAAAGTTCACATTTGAACGTCATATATAATAACCGATTGACACCTCTAAAATGTCAGATTTTCCTGTGTGTATTGTTTTTATCTAACCTGTTTAATTTATTATGTTTTGTCTTTTTCTATATTCTAACTTTGTCGCCGGACAATGAATATCCTGTTTCTCGTTCCAATCATTGTCTCTTTGCTTTTACTTTCATCAAATATTACATGCGATATACATTTTGTTCTAGTATCACATATGTTAATTTGTTTTTAAAACACACATACATAAGAAACAAGCATGCTAAAGAAATATCCATGAGAAACGAGAAACGGAAAGAGGGCTCAATCTGATCACTCGCTGTCAGCTAACTATGGATTGTGTGTGAATAACTTATAGAAAACTGTAGATTGATGGACTAAACTTCTTTACATGTTTATTTTCGATTGTAATTCAATTTCATATAATTTAAAGAACACAAAAGACAGCTTGTAACAACTCCCATGTTTTTATCAAACAAATGTTAGTTTACAGGATTTCTTGATTTTCCGATTTTTGTATCCCATTTAAACCAAGTACAAAACAAACCTTATACCACAATTATCAAGTATGATTCAAATTAAGCTAAGTGAATTTAATATAAAGCCAATCTTGGTTTGGATACAGCATGCTTGATTGGCATCTGTATTGCTTGGCTACGGAAACAAGATGACAATTTTGAACTCGATACTTCTGTCTAAGATATCGTATTTCTCCAGACATGTGTGTCTTTGTGTCTTGCATTAATCGGAAATTGCATACCGTTACGGAGAACTCGGATTCATTTCCGATTTTTATGGAGTCCGTTCTTTTGTTTCTGTGTGTACTTTCTAATTCCTTTGTGTTGTTTGACTTGCTCTTCTTTTTAAGTTAAGAATATTAAGCTTTTTTATGCACTGATTTTCCTTCGGTAAAAAGGATAAAGGGTCAAGATATTCCCAAAAAAGCATTTTACACATAATGGAGTTTGGTACGCGGGTACACAGGATTAATCCGGGGAGTGCCAACAAAAGAATACAATATTCAAGACAAATTTAACACATAAAATACATCTATGTTCCGATCACTTGTTTTCTGCCCTTCCGTAAGAGTTATGTACTTTAATATACAGAACGTACAACAAAGGGTGTTTGCACATCTGTTATCATATATTATAAGTCAATATTTTTGCCGTTTTTCATTTATAATTCAATGAACACATGGGCGATGTTCAATGTGTCATATACTGTGTATAAATTTTAACAATAACAGAAAAGAATATATTCACAAAGTTATCATCTAAAAAAAACAAAAGAAAAACAAAAGAAAAGAAACCAAAAAAAAAAACCAAAAAAAAAAAAAAAAAAACCAAAAAAAAAAAAGAAAAGAAACCAAAAAGAAAACAAAAAACAATAATAATAAAAAACAAACAAACAAATAAACCAAAAAAAAAAAAAAAAAAAAAAAAAAAAAACCATAACTAATTAATTTTATAATCAATTAATCAAGAACCTTTATGTTGGTTGTTCAGTTTAAGTAGACCTGGGCGCAGTGCTTGTAATCTGTATAGCCTCTGTGTACTGGAGAAGCATGTCAGGGACAATATGGTCCTTAATTCTTACCTCTTCGGTATTAGTTGTAGTATCTTATTCAAGTGTTGAATCTGCAGGTATTGTTGTTATTGTATAGTCAACTTTAACGTTGTACGACTTTTGTATATTACACTATTCACTTTTTCAAATAGGCTTAACACTGCAGGAAAGTGGTTGTAGGCGATAAATAACAGCTTATCACCTAAGAAAACAGCATGGATTCCACATAAAATTGTATTATAGCTAAAATTATTGATTTTCCTTAATTCATTGCCTCACTGTTGATATTGTAAGATTTTTATTTGCAACCTGTTAGAATCACGAACTGGGTGAAACATGGTATGAAAAAAAACCACCAGTTTGAATGTTTAATTTGACTTTTTGAACCATCAAACTTTGTTTAAAAAATCTTTCCAAATAATCTTCCAAATATACCGAAGAAGATGTTTTCAAAATATTGGATTTTTTTTATCAACATATTTGTCTAGAGTAGTGGAAGAGTAATCAAGGGAACCATGGTTCTAGCGGTAATCAAAAGAATGAAATCCAGGGACAAAGATAAGACATGGAAAACAGACATACACAACAAAGAACATAAAGTAACTAAAATCATACATACAAAGTTAACTCCACTGAAAACTGGAAGCGTTATTCAACAAATGTGGTCGGCATTTCAATGGGAAAAAATTGTGCCCTTCTAATGGCTGACATATTCTTTAACTCTTATGAGGCTGACTTTGTTGCTGATCTAATCCAAAGGAAGGAGCATCGTTTAGCCAGAACATTAGATATTTCCGCTATACATATGACGCATTATTGTTAAAAAAATCCTAGTTTGGGAATTTCATACATGGCATCTACCCCAAAAAACTTAAGATAAAGGATATTACAGACACTGCGAATTAAAACTCATATCTTGACCCACACTTAGAAATCGATGGCAAAGGAAAACTATACGACAAATGCGATGACTTTTCATTCCGTATAATCAACTATCATTTCGTATATGGCAACATTCTTTCAGCACCTGCGTATGGAGTTTTTATATTACAACTCATACGTTATGCCAGAGCTTGTCGTAACTACACGGACTTTTGTACCGTGCAGTTCTTGCAATTAGGCTTCTGGACCAGGGTTATGTTGCTACAAGTTTGAAGTCACCATTACAGAAGTTTTACTGTCGTTATCATTATTCGTTACGGTGTATTTATTTGCACCATGAGGACCGATTTGTTCAAATTGTCTTAGTTTTTCCATCCTCTTTCGTCTACCCCTGACTTCACTTTTTATGAACAACTCGGCGAGTGTTTCTAGAAATGCAGAGGACGTTTACCCTACCGGTGCACCATGTTAATGCTCCCAGTTTTTAGTGGCGTTCGAGTTGCTTATTTACTTTTTATTACGTTGTATATATTATTTTGGATATTTTATGTATTTTGTTTTGTGTGTCTACTTTCACTCTCTGACCTTCGTCCCTTGAGGATTACATTCTTTTGATTACCGATAGAATCTTAGTTCCCTTTATTACTATTTTAGAATGAAACGTTTTATTATTGTAAACCCACCGAATGTGAATTTCACAAGATCTCACTTACTTGGAATGCAACGGTAGCCTCTGGCAGGACATCTCTTTCGGACCGCTGGTTGTCACTACCGATTTTCTTTTGTGGGAGAGATCATTTCGGATGTTTTTAAGATTGAAATCGGGTTATGATATTTAGATATAATCCTAATATAACAAACCCGAGGGCTTTGTAGTGGTTTTAATAATAATTCTGTTTACATGTCTTGGATTTCATGGAATGTGTATAAAAAGGATGGAGTGATATTTTATTGTGACGCAGACTGATTATTTAGCACGATATGAAAATTTGCTAAAAGCATGCATTATATAAATATCTTGTTTCAATCCGTCAAAATTATACGAAACGAATTTTTATCAATATAAAACAATTATAATTGATTTGCCTTAAGTCTGTTCTTTTGAAAGATTTTTTTTACAGCAAGCGGATTTCAGGAGGATTTTCATCAGGAGCCATTTTCTGTGTTGGACTTAATCAAAAGCCCTCCGAATGTATTTATTATACAATTTTTAAACCTTTAAAAGAAGGAAGTGGACCAAGGATAATAGACATAACTCTTAAAATCAGGGATATGTTTCTATCATATTTAATTTCATTAAAACCTGTCAAACATTCATTTGAAAAAGAATAAACTATTTAACTGTTTAAGGAGGTAGACCTAGGGTAAGGGACATAACTCATGAAGTCAGTGATATGTTTGTATCATATTCAATTTTACCAAAGCCTATCAAGCTTTCATTTGACACAGAATGAAATCAGTCTAAGTTACTTTGATGCTTACATAACATTGATGTAAAATGCTGAATACAAACGTTCCAATGATTTTAAGAGTTGTGTCTCTTACCCGAGGTCTACCTCCTTCACCCATCATTTCCACCAGACGTGCACATATCAAGTGTGGACCGTTTAGTGGAATCCAACTTCTCGGTTTTCATCTTGATATTGCCATTTGTTTCCGTTTTGATTATTCCTTTTGACTGTTACCTAGAGCTAATCACCCTTCATCAGTCTAACTTACTCAAATCTTCTACTACATGTTTGAAAACGGTTATGTCCCTTAACCCAAGTCTACCCGACCCCTTAACGAGTTTTGAATAACAAATAAATATATTTTGTGTTTTTGAACTCTATTTATTAAAGGTCATTTAAAGGAGAAAAATGTTTAACTACATCACATACATGTTTACTGATACATGGAATGTAAGAAGTAATTTACATTGCGTAATATTACTTTGATAATTGCCGAATATTACCTGAACAATGAATCATGTAACTCGTCGCTATTAGTGGATTTACCTGAAGATCGACATGGGTTTCAATAAAAACATTAAGTTGAGAATTAACTAAAAATCCTAAGTTTTTCTTTAAATCTTCAATTTAAAGTGATTTGGGCCCGGTGTCATAAAAAAAATCCCAAATTGAGATTTTAAATTTACTTTTTTTTTTAATTAAAGAAGTAGAATGTATTTCTAAATTGGGTCAAAACCGAAGGTCCTTCAATATGTTTCAAATCACAATTAAAAAAAACATTGTTAAACAAGGGATCAATCTTATACTTTATATATGTGTTTCTCTACACGATACATTAAAAAAGAAACATTTTATTTTATTTCTGAACAAATCTTTCTAGCAATTAACATAATGCTAAAAATCAGATATCTAAAAAAAAACTACATTTTTCCCATGTTTTAAAACCTTTGGAAATACATATTTTCTAAATATAAAGCCGACACAAACATGTTTATAGTATCTTTAAACAAATATTCACTCAGCAAATTTTCAATTGCATGTAGCTGTCGAATAAAAATCTAAACAATGTTATTGGTTTTCATGTGTAGGAAAAAGGGAATGCCTGACAAATCCATGTAGGAATAATGGTAAATGTAGAGAAGGAAATGGAATGAGAGGTTTTTCATGTAGTTGTAGACCTTGGTTTTACGGCACAACGTGTCAATTTCTTAGAAGTACGTAGAATGTGACTTACTTGGTACTTACTGTGATATAAATACGACTTGACCATTAACAATGTCAGCAACATTCTGATTTATAGTTATCAAAACTTTCTTATTCACGATTGCCTAAATGGCACCCGATTTGAGTAGAATGAACAGATAAAATTTGTTTCCATTTTATACAATGTGAAGCAATTCTCCGGGAAATTAAGCAACACACCAGTATTATTTTTCTTAATCTTTACGACATCAACTTTTTACGAAGAGGAATTGTATAGTGTCCAATTAACATGTTATTAAATTTATCATCCGTTTCATGACTACTATTTTCAAGTGTTCTAGAAACATATGTAGGAATATTATTTAATAACCAAACAACCTTAAATGAAAAGAATATCTGGAAATCTTGAACAGTCACAAACAACACTGAAATGATCAAATATATATTTATGGACTTTAACAGAAATAAGAGCCGATGATTAACCAGTGAAGTCATTTCTAAGATAAAAACGAACTTTGTTTATGTGAAAGAAAATTAAGAACAGTAGTTAGTTTCTTCGAAAAAAAAAAATTGAAATCATTAAGCCGACTCAATCGTGTTGGAAGTGTCCAGAATTACAAGTAATTACTGAAAATCATATGTCGAATAAAGCTATGCTAGATTAATGAATTTTACTCCTGTTGAATACAAACTTTGCTTAGATTTATCAAAACGTTCTTGATTTTCATGGATAGACAAATGCCTGTTAAGACCCTGTAAGAATAAAGGTAGATGTAGAAGAAGTAGAGGAAAGAGAGGTTTTACCTGTAAATGTAGACCTGGTTTTACCGGCACAACATGTCAATATAAAAGAAGTACGTACTGTGTAAATAACAGGGTAATTTCTGTGATTTAAATATATCTTGATCATTTAAAACTTTGGCGACACTTGATGATTATGACAAATGCTCTACGAATTTACAATAAATGTTATTCTTCGTTTATGTACGTTCTGATCACTTTAGAAATACAGCAATGATTACAAACATTAACGAATATATCACTTTTTTAAAGAACTCAGAAAGAAAGAGAAAGAAAAAAAAAGATGAATCAATGTACAACTGTTTATAAAGCAAAGGGGTTTATTCTTCCTTGCATGTTCATAGAATGTTATCAGGAATATGTCATATAAATACAGGTATCCTGTAGACATCAGAGTATAATCAACACCATTCGTTAAAGGTTTATGTTATTTTTAATAAGTACGTGACCATTTGAAACAGAAAATATGAATGTTGGGTTCAATGCAAGCATTGCTGAAAGTTTTTTTTTATATCCAGAGATTTCTAAATGCCGCACAAGTACTTGTAAGAATGGTGGATACTGTAAAACCAGAACACGGTTTTGCCTGCAGATGTAGACGAGGATTCTATGGAAAAATGTGCAAAATACGCAGTACGTGAAGGAATTGCTTAAGTCGTAATGTTATCTTCCATATCTAAATCTTATCCAAACTTTCTTGTGTGATTATTATCTTGATAGTTCTTCTAGCTGTATCTTTTAAGTCTGTAAATCGGATCTAATTTTAATTCACTATCCTTGCACAATAAATATTTACTTAAGCTCACATAGTCGACAACAAAAGTTAAATATAATAAATAAATAAAAAATATAAATCAATTATAATTTTCAAAGAAAATAGAAGGTGCGCTGATGATAAGATATCAATACTGTTTTGAATATATAGAAATATAATGTTAGGAATAAAAGTCTAAAGAAGTTTTTATGTATTTAAAAAAAATCATTAATCCGACTCAATCGTGTTGGAAGTGGCCAGAATTACAAGTAATTACTAAATATCTTCATTCGAATAGAGCTAGTCTAGATTAATGAATTTTACTTCAGCTGAATACAAGCTTTGCTTAGATTAGTCAAAACGTTTTCGATTTCATGGATTGACGAATGCCTGTTGAGACCCTGTAAGAATAAAGGTAGATGTAGAAGAAGCAGAGGAAAGAGAGGTTTTACCTGTAGATGTAGACCTGGTTTTATCGGCACAGAATGTCAATATAAAAGAAGTACGTAGATAAGTATGCCTTGAATATTCAAAAATTATTCATGCTTATTACAAATGTTAATGTACAAATGACTCTCAGACTTTCAAATTTCATATCAGTGAAATTTTCTAAAACGTTTTCTTCCGTTTATGTTACGTCCGAAACATATCTCTTAAAAGGAAACTACATGTACATGTTTGTTATTTTTTCTTACGACTCATAGGAAAATCATATACTAAATCTGCAAAAAATAGTATCATAACTAATAATTTGTAGATATATCATCCACTTCATAATCACGGCACGTTTTTTTAAAGCTTAGAAACCATTTTGAATATTATTCAATACCCGAATGGCAAAGACAAAATAACAAGAAGTTCGATATATTAGTGATAGTCTCGGCGAACACTGTAGAAAAACTGAAATTTTCACGAATATTATCGAATATATCAATATTCAAACGAACTAAAGTAGGAAAAAAAGGAGAACAATATGCACCACAGAGGTAACTTATAAAACAAAATTCGATTTTTACGGATGCAAAAGGGTTAGTTCTTTCGTTGCTTGTTCAAAAAATGTGATCAGGATACTTCAATTAAGGTGGTAGACCAAGGTAAGGGACACAACTCTTATAAATCATTGGAACGTTTGTATTCAGCATTCTACATCAATCTCATGTAAGCATAAAAGTAACTTGGACTGATTTCATTCTGTTTCAAAGGAAAGCTTGAAAGGCGTTGGTGAAATTGAATATGACATAAACATATCATTGATTTCAAGAGTTGTATCCTTTATCCTAGGTCAACTTCCTTAAATTATCAAACTAAAAATAAAGTACACACCAAGGTATCAACAACATAATTTGTCAAAGTTTTAGGTATTTTTAGAAAACTTTATGTGACCATTTGAAACAGAAAAAATCAATATTGAGTTTAATGCAGGCATTGCTGAAAGATATGTATTTATTTTCAGCGATTTCTAAATGTCGGTAAACTACTTGTAAGAATGGTGGACACTGTCGAAACAGAACATTCGGTTTCACTTGTCAATGTAAAAGAGGATTTTATGGAAGAACTTGCAGAAGACGCAGTAAGTGAATCGTTGTTAAAACCGCTATGTTATCTTAAATATTAACATTTTGTCAAAACTTTCCTTAATAGCTGTTCAAATTTGATAGTCTTCTAGAAGCATCTTTGAAGTATGTTATGCCTATCTTTTTTTTATTCGCTGTCATATACAATAACTGTTTACTTTAGCTCACATTGTTGAAAACAAAAAAGCCAATATATATAATGAATAAAACTAAATACATTGTAAACAAAAGGCACGATAGTGACAAATTGTAAAGTAAATGCTGATTGAATATATAAAATATGATGTTAGGAATCAAAGTTTTTTGGTTTGTTTTCTTAAATTCAAAGCAAAAAGCAGACCCCGTCGTGTTTGAAGTGTCAAGAATTGCAGAAAATCTACTATATTGAATGAAGCTATTTTAGATGTATGAATTTTACACTACTTTGTTTAAATTCATCAAAACGGTCTTGAATTTCATGGATAGGAAAAGTCTAAAAAGAAAGTCCATATAACAATTGGCAATATCAGGGGAAAAATAAAAAATGTTAGGAATCGAAATATTAAGCTATTGGTATGTATTTTAAAATTAAAATCATAGAGCAGACTTAAGTATGTTGGAAGTGTCCTTAGTTACAAGAAATTCCTGAACATTATCTATTGTATGATGAATAAGTTCTACATTCAGTTGTATACAAACTCTACGTTTACGTAGTATATCATTAATTATAGACAAATGTCTGAAAAATCCATATAAGAACAACGGTAGATGTAGAAGAAGTTCAGGAAAGAGAGGTTTTATCTGTAGATGTAGACTTAGATTTACCGGCTCAATAGGTCAACAAAAATGAAGTACGTACTATGAAATTAGCTTGATCCTTTTTGTGGTATTAGGATACCCTCAGAATTTAAATATTTCATGACATTTATTCATGGCTATTAGAAAATCAATAAAATACTTTTGATTTACATACGTAGTGGTTTTATTTGTAATATGATTATGTCTTGAACATACCAAATCGTGATAACATTTTTTCATAGTTATTAGAAAATCTTAGCTAGTGATGCTATGACCTTTTTTTCTGATTTTATCACAATGTTAAATGCAGTAAAAGCACAAGTAAATAGAACTACGGGTATAAGCCTATTTATCAACCAAAGTCAAAGATGCCAGTTGAAAGTATTCGAGACGTCCGAGGTGATTTGTCATCCGGAAGTAAACATTCCCGTCATTGTCCTAATATAACAAAGATTTTTGTAATTGTCTTAACAACTTATTATTATTATTATTACTTATTATCGTGTAAATAATAATTGTCTGAGAAACTAATGTAAAAATATATATCAATCAAAAGACATGAGATAAAAGCGAAGTAGGAACCCACAATACTTACAGCAAACATAGCATAACAACCGAATTGTCACATTCACAAATCTGATATATACGTTGATCCTGTCCTAACCGACCCCTGGATAAAGCAGAAGTCTGTCTTAACCAGACACTTTTTAAGTACTAATTCAAATAAAATTCAGACATTACCAATGGTCAAGTGATTCATGGTGTAGAAAAATTCACCAAACAAACGATGTTTTTTCGGTCAACATATGATATACATTCAAATAACGATAGTCATTTCTGCATTCAGATCCGCACTTTTTAGAAAATCATACATTCATCTCCCACTGAAATCAACTAAATGAAACCAAATCGAGAAGGATATCTCTTCCAAAGTGCCGATTTCATGTACAATCTAAATAATTTTATCTCAAAAGTGCAACACTCCAATGAAAAAATAAGAAGGCTATGTAATCAGTAACTATTTCTGAATAAGAAATAAAACTGAATTTGGTGGGTTTTTGACATGCATAAATCAACTTCTGTCTGATTTTTAGAAAGACTGCTACTTAAGTCCTACAATTTCATTTTAAATGTATTTTAACCTGGGTAAACCGAAAACGTTTCTAAACCGGATAAATTCTACAGCCCCTTAGAGATTCTTTTTGGAGAAGTTTAACTATATCAAAATCATTATTACGAACTACAAAAGAAAACTAAGAACCAGATGAAACGGAATCTAATAATTCAATATTTAACTTTTAGTATAAGCGTTTCTTTACCCTAACGGTAAACCTGGTGTATGGTCTCAGTTTTAAGTAGAATGCGGGTTGCTCACTTCAGTTTTGTTTCTATAATATTGTGGTTGTTTCATGTTCCTTGTTATGTGTGTATATTTCCCTGTCAAGAAGATATCATTGGACTGAATTCTTCTGGTAACCGTTCGAATCTTGGTTTCCTCAATTTTTGTTTTTCTTGTTCAGAAAACGCAACCGGGAGTAGATTATTGTTTGCAATCAGAGTATTTGTCACGAGTTTTATGTTTCTTTTTTATAAATGTATGTATCCATTTGGAACATTAAAACATTTAAAATTGAATTGTATACAAGCGTTGATAGAAGGCAGAAATCAGGTTTAAGTTTTCAAATCACCAGTCATCACAAGTTCTTCGTACGAAAAAGTGACACACGTGTTTTTGTTATGTTTAGAACCAGTCTGGAAACACATGTTTTTTTTTTCGTACATACAGTGAAACCTGTCTAAACTGAACCCCTTTCAGACTTTAAAATGCGTTTGGTTCACCAAGGGTTCAAAATACATTTAATTTTATATAAAGCAACTTTAAAAAGCGGCTGGTTTAGACAGGTTTTTGGATTATTTAAGATGCGCTAGGATAGATTTTCCTGTGATACAAATAAAACAAAGGTATTCTAAAATCATTAAATAATTCAAATCTTCAGTTGACTAAATGTACCTTTTTGTAGTAATCAGACAAAATGGGAAAAATCAGAAGCATGCATGTAAAAAAGCCACCCCATCGGACAATATAATTTCAATTCATGCTTTTTTCTGTTTGAAAACACCATTATTTGATTTCTGCATCACTGGATTTGCACAGAAATTTTTATTAGAATGTCAGAAAAATGATATTTTTGACAGAGTTTTCTGCCCTTGAACTGTTCATGTTCAATACATTTCAATGAAATTCTAACTGAATTTATCAACATGATGTGGAAAATATTCTCCTACTTCCTTGATTCTAAGTCAAAATTAAATTTTTTAAATGCATTTTTTTTCATACCATGTTTCTGTCTGATTCTTACCTAGGTTGACACTGAAAGTCTAATGAAAAAAAATTAAATGGAGTCCATGCAAAAAGCAGGCAGGAGGTGGCACACAGCAAATTTCGTTTAAAAAATCACCTATTTAATAACACAATTGCATCCTTTCTCAAAATTAAAACTTGGTTTTTGATAAACTTTAACGATTAAAGAGAAATAGATTACAAAGGAAGCATAAGAAATCATTGAAAAATGGGAGACGACTATTCAATTTGGGAACAAATTTGGTTTCATTGTTAGGGAATTTTGAAGTCCATTTCTGAGCCATTCATTGTCGATTTAAAACAAACTTTATATTCTTATATTTTCTGACATACATACGGCATATACATTACATTGGAACAAAAAAAATCAATGGTGTAAAATTTGCTTGTGCCACACAATCATAGAATTTGCCTGAATTTTACATGGACAGACTCTTAGATCTAATTAAATTTGTATTTAAATCGTTTGTGTCATTCTACGGACATTAAGGGAAGGTATAAACGATAAATTTGAATCAATTTCGAGAAAATATTTTAACAATAAGATGTAGATTATTTCTCATGAATCAATGACTTAGTCCTAACATATGTATAGGTAGGCCTAGGGTAAGAGACATAACTCTTGAAATCAGTGATATGTTTGTATCATATTCAATTTCACAAAAGCCTATCAAGCTTTCCTTTAAAACAGAAGGAAATCAGTCTAAGTTACTTTGATGCATACATGAGATTGATGTAAAATGCTGAATACAAACGTTTCAATGATTTTTAAGAGTTGTGTCCATTACCCTAGGTCTACCTCCTTAAGCATAACATTTAAAGTTTGTGTGCCTCAGAACGGTCAGTTATTGATATCTTTGATTGAGTTGATATATTTTAAATAACGCTTGGTTAATAAAGTGATATAAATAGGATGAATGTAAAAACAAAAAGAATTAATACATGTAAAATGTAGTTCTATGTTGTAAAAATGGATTTTGTTATACTCTCATTTATTCCATTAACTTTCTCGTTTATATTATTTTGGTAGAACATTTTTTCCTGTATCTTTATTAAGCCTGTTAATAACACTAATTCGTTTTAATTTAAATAATTGTAGTATTTGAAGGAGAAACAAGAAACTGAAGATAGAAGGGAAGTTAAACCAATACCAAAGTTTAAATTAAACGATAATAAAAATGCATTGAATTAGCATTGCTTTGTGTTTTTATACACTGTATGGTGCCGAGCTCCCTGTGTCAAACTATCGGTAATCTTTATACCCTCTGTTTATAGTTATATAAGAAACATGAATACTTAATTTAGGTATGTTCTTGCATTATTGTAAAATAAGTAAAATGCCAAAAATGTACTAAAAATAACATACAATCTTGAAAATATAGGCTGAAATATATATTACTGTCTATATCCAGTGTTGGTAGAGAAAAAGCAGAGATAACCAATTCATGGGATCACATTTAGGCCATGTTTTTGGATTTTATGGGTTGAATCATTCCACTGCTGACGCCTCGTTATCTTTTTGCCGATATTTATTGACAAAATTTTTTCATGAGCTAATTGAAAGAAACCCTGATCCAAAATCTGAAAGGAACCGTGCCCGCTGAACTAGAGAACTACAAAGAAGACGGTAAACATTTGGCTAATAATTTCATTCGTGTTTCTAAATAATGGATATTTCTACGCAAATATTTCGTTGTAAAACGCCAGTAAAGGTGGCACTTTTGGCGATTTTCTGGGTCAAAAATTTCAAGTTGGCCTAAATCAGACGTCTTGACATCTTAAATGCAATATAGAAGGAAAGTTTCTCAGATATATCATGACTGCAAGTGTCGCAAAATTCTACTACCGCTCAAAGATTCTACATTGTAGTTTAAAAGAGTAATCAAGGTAACCAAGGTTATAGCGGTAATCAAAAGAATGTCATCCAGGGACAAAGACCAGACATGGAAAACAGACATACACAACAAAGAACATAAAGTAACTAAAATAATACATACAAAGTAACAATAGTAAATGAGCAACTCGGACTCCACTAAAAACTGGGAGCGTGGACCAGGTGCACCGGTAGGGTAAGCGTCCTCTGCTTTTCTAGAAACACCCGCCGAGTTGCTCATAAAAAGTCAGGTCCGGGGTAGACAAACGAGGGAAGGAAAACTATGACCCGTTGAATAAATCAGTTTTCATGGTGCAGATGGATACACCATAACGATCCACGAGTTCATGATGACGACCATAAAACTTCTGTAGTGATGACTTCAATCTTATAACACAACCCTGTTCCAGAAGCCTATTTGTTAGAGTTCTAGCGCGATACAAAAAGTCTGCGTAGTTTCGGCAAGCTCTGTCATAATGTATTAGTTGTGATATGAACACTCCATATGCAGGTGCTGAAGGAATGTTGCCACAGATGAAAGGAAATAATGCCATGATAATTTCGTATTATTCTATGATTGAAGTGAAAATGTGGTAATATAGCTTTTTTTATTACCAAATTATTTTACGTGCTCATGTTCAGTAGCAAAAACTTCAACTTTATTTAAACTCTTCATAGTATCTGGTAGCTTCGATAGACGGAAGAACGCTCACCAGACTTTTGCAGAAAGAAACTCTTGAAGAATAGTGACAATAAAAGTCGTCACAATTAGCGTGTCGAACAGTCCTGTTCTATGTTTCTTGGTCATAAAAAAGCCTTGGTCCATAGTGTAGAGTTATTTGGCACAGTTCTTGTGTTTTGAAGTAAGAAATAGTACAATTTATTTTCCTTATGCTTCAGATCAACGAAATATCATCTAAAATAAAAAAAAAACAAGATATAGCGTTCAACTTTTGCAGTAATGATTTAAAGCTATACTATATCATATATGTCAATAATTGTGTCCCAAAATTAGAAAAAAAATGTCGTTATGTAAAACATTAACTCCGGTAAACGTTTGAAATTTCGCTGTAAAAGCGGGGGAGTATCTACAAAAGAAAACGTACTCTGTATATAGAATTAGATAAGTACGCTCACCCTACCATGGTTCAATCATGAGTTTATTCTTCAAAGTTGTTGCTAGTGAATGATTTTTTTTAATATCTGTATTGTTGGTTTGTTTTAGCTTTTTTTGTCAATATTTCTTCGACCCAATCTTTGTATTTTCCCCTTAAATTTCGATTCGACTACCAAAAATAAAATCACCAGTCAACGTTGGATGTAACATGCTGAACATGTATTATACTAGTCACAAAAAGAATGAAATAAAATAATAATCATAATTAAAGTTGATAAAATGGGGACTTATTTGTATATGAATCTATCAATAAATTAAAACAAATCATTGTTTCATTCTACATATATACACATTAAACATAATGGCATACATTTAGCAACGATTAACATTTTGGCATTTATTCTTTTGTTGGGTATATTTGAAAACAGTGTTTTTCATCTGAAGTGAATCGGACATTACAATCAACTTATGTGAACATGTACATAGTGGTAACTTTAGTGCTGCTGATTTCAGCCATATCTGTTGCAGGTATACATATTGTAATATCATTTTGTTTTGTGTTTTACAAAGTACATGGATTTGTTTTTTTTTAAATCCTTAATATATTATTTCTCTCGTGATATTATTGATTTTTAGAGTAACCACCAGTATATTCCACATTACTGATTTGTGATTTCTGTATATCGCAATGTATTCATAAAGGAATTAAATATTTCATAGAAATATCTTATTTTAAAATCTTATTTTTAACACAGATTGTATGTAAAGATTAGGCAGCTCATTTTTATCTTGCGTGTCTGTAAATATATATATATATACACACGTCTCAAAATGTGACGACTCTTTTCGCTACATTGCTTCATCAGATCAAATTTATCAAATATGACTTTCCCTATTTTGGTACTTTTCCTTGTACCTTTTCTTCAGTGCATGATCAATTGTTAATTCGAAGTCATTGATATGGCAAGGGGTAAAAGCGAGTGCAAAGTTTGATGATGAATATATTAAAAACTGTAAATAAATTGCCAGACTGGATAATCCCCAAGTTATCAACTTTAGAATTGACATTTGTGTTTATAATTCAGTTTCGTTAGAATTTCAAATGATTTGGCAATGTTTCAAATTCCATCAGAGTCAAGATTTATTTGGTGTTGTAAAGAAATTGACACATTTCATCGTGGTAAAGAGTTTACTAAAAATAAAAATAAAAAAAACGAATTATAATCCTAAATGTTAAACTGGAAAGTTTGAGTGGTCCTTTTCAATCCTTTTCTTAAATCGATGTTTATATTTTGAAAAAGCATTGGTAGATTGTTTTTAAGTGCTTTAAATTAATAACAATCTTAAAAAAAATAACCATTTTTTTCAAAATATCATGATATATGGCATTTTCGCAGAACAATATACAAACTATATATTCCTTCATGGTCCGTCGTATGGTTAAAGAAATACATACATATATCCATTACGGCATGAATATGTTCATAAAATGACTTTACAGATGGCAATGTTCAAAAAGAGAAGCCCTTACTATTTAAATATAATTGTAGATATATAACATCAAGATATTAGGGAAGGCTTTAAGTGCTTTAGTGTAGAGAAGGTATTTATATGCATTTTCAGTTTAATTTGACTATTAAAAATATACCAACGTTAGAGGAACACAATCCTATCTAATCAGTCTAAAGATGTTTATATTTTGTCAGAGAAAAAAGAATGTCTGTCAAATCCGTGTAAAAATGGTGGACGTTTTAAAGAACTAAGGAACAATTTTAAATGTGTATGCCGACCCGGTTTTATGGGAAGAAAATGCCAGTATGAAAAAGTACGTAGAATGCTATTAAACAAAATTTAAAAGGTGTCGTCTTGGTATTATCTTATCCTGAATCATTTCTTCAAAAATTAATCATGATGTACTTACAGTATCGTCATAATTGATCTTTTATACTTGCAAAATAAGCAAAGATTAATCGCTCGCAAAATATATATTGTTTATACTATATTTAAATAAGCAACAATTTTAGTGCTAAGTTATTACTTCTTTAAAGAATTACTTGCATAATTTATACTAATTTAAGTTTCATAGAATAATACATATTTAGGCGTAATGTAATTTTGATTTCTCAAATTGAAGGTAATTCGTAAACGTTTCGGTCCAATACGATCTTGTTTTATTTCAAGACGTAAAAATGTGTGTGATTTAGCTTCAGCGATAATTCACAGGTAAACTAACTGATAGCAACATGAAACTTGGATTCAAATTTCTCCTCCTGATAAAAGCATAAAATCTTGGATATGAATCTCTCTCCCAGATAGCAACATGAATCTTGGATATGAATCTCTCTCCCTGATAGCAGAATGGATCTTGGATATGTTTGTCTCTCCCTGATAGCAACATTAATTTTGGATATGAATCTCTCTCCCTGAAAGCAACATGGATCTTGGATATGGATCTCTCTCATTGATAGCAGAATGGAACTTGGATATGATTGTCTCTCCCTGAAAGTAGCATGAATTTTGGATATGAATCTCTCTCCCTGAAAGCAGCATGAATATTGGATATCAATCCCTCTCTCCCTGATAGCAGCATAAATCTTGGATATGAGTCTCTCCTTGATAGCAGCATGGATCTTGGATATAATTATCTCTGATTGATAGCAGCATAAAACCCGGATATGAATATCTCTCCCAGATAGAAGCAAGAAACCTGGATATGAATCTCTCTCCTTGATAGAAGCATGGATCTTGGATATGAATATTTCTCCCTGATAGCAGCATGAATCTTTGATATGAATCGTTCTCTCCCTGATAGCAGCATGGATCTTGGATATGAATGTGTCTCTCTGATAGCAGCATGGATTTTGAATATGAATCTCTTTCCCTGATAGCAGCATGGATCTTGGATATGAATCTCTCTTTTTACATATTTTTACACGGAGTCGTATATGTATATATAAAGTCTAAAGGAATCTGCCAACCAGCAAACTTAATGGGTATCGGATCGTCCAGTCATGGCGATGCAGCACAAACAAAAATAATTATATAAGTCTAAAGGATTGTACAACGATACCGATAAAGATGTTAACACACTATAATAAAGTATATAATGGGCAAAATTTTCAGTCAACAAATGACCTTCTTCAGTGCCATAAATAAACTGAGCGTGTATGAAAGTAAATGGTCTGTGAACACAACTCACTACCTAATCAGGTGAATACCTGTGACGTATAAAATTTTTTTACCGACAGTAACAAAGATCTTGAACATTGTGCTTTTTGATTGACGTTTTCGTGGCAACAACCTCTGAAATTTTGTGCTTGACATACGAATTGAGATATGATAATTATTAACATTGTAGTAAATGCCAGACTTTATTCTGAGAAAATGAATGGATGGAATGCTAACATTGTTGACATTTTTCTTTCA
This sequence comes from Perna viridis, assembly GCA_037379345.1. Classification (NCBI taxonomy): domain Eukaryota; kingdom Metazoa; phylum Mollusca; class Bivalvia; order Mytilida; family Mytilidae; genus Perna; species Perna viridis. The sequence goes on from CM074519.1 coordinate 4,146,093, forward strand.
GAAAATGAATGCCTGTCAAATCCCTGTCCATTTGGACGTTGTGTTGCGTTGCAAAATTTTCTAAACATATTGGGCAATTAATCCTTTGGAAACTACTTGAATCCACTTATAATGTAAAATACTCAATGTCACTGAGTTGCATTAGTTTGTTATTTAAATTTGACATCAAAACGGAACAAGTTTTTACAAATATATTTTCGACTACACAAGTAGTCTAGTCAAACACTGATTTGACAAATGTTTATCCTTCTTTGACCATTATATCCACAACATATACTTTTATCGGAACTCTTACTGCAACTATGAAAGCAGAATGTTTGGTTAGTCATAAAATCTGATTTACCCGCCAATTTACTTTGAAATGTTTTACCAAGTCAAGAACATATTGGCTATTTCATTTTCCAGTTCCGTTTTTGATTTTACCATTTCATGAACAATTAATTATCTCCCTTTCCGATTGTGATCATGAGCTCGGTAATATTGTGATTACCTGAATTGGTAGTTAGGTTTTCCAGAAATGTGTTTCTCTTGAAGTATCATTATCATGCCTTTGTCTAAAAATTATAAAGTTGTTTTTCCCGTTTCCGAACTTTTGTTACGTACAATGAACTCTGGTGTAGAATATAATCATTGTAAGGTAGATATATTTATTACATTAATTCGTCATAAGATTTAATTAATTATTGAATTAATTTTCTGATTATTACGTACTTGAAACATAACACAAAATATATCAATACTAGAAACTTATAGAATGCTATACACGTGTTCCAAGGAGTATTAATCTATGAACAGCATTAGAACAAAATGGAAAATCGCAATAATAAATAAGCTAGTATAAAAACCTTTTGATGTTTTTGTCGCCTAAAAAATCATATTGTACTTTAAAGTTAGTACTTATGTTAGTCATTTGTCAATAAAATATATTTAAAAAAAATGAATAATTTGTATAACAGAAGTAGTCCAAAACAACAATATCAAAATATGAAGCCAAATATCGCAACGAGAAGTTCTACCATGTGCAATACAGAGAATGAATCTTCAGTATTATTGAAATAACACTGTTTGCAAATTCAAATATGTGTCTTGTTTATATTAAATATTGATCCAAAACGTCCCGACTGTCAGAACAATGACAGCTAATTTGCATAGTTTGTTAACGGTATCATTTCGTATGTAGCTTTAATAAACAACATTGTATGTTATTCTATACATAAATCATTCTACAAACTATGATTTAAATATGTTTAATTATAATTTCAGTAAGGAAATTGCCAGGGAGATAATACAATAGAAGATAGCGGTGACAACAATATTATTAAGAACATTCAGTTAAAATTGGTTGACCTTACTGAAGAAAGTAACAAAAATATTTCACTAGAGGTTTTGAATTGTGGAAAAAATTTTGAAAAAGGATGTCATTGTATTTCTTTTGTCTATTTTTAAGATGTTTTTTTTTTACTTTTAACCTTTATTTTTATTATACTATACAGGATATTCTCTGAAATCTGAAATAAAGGTAACCCTTCTTGTTTTCATAATACCTGAGTCTTCATATTTGGAATCTTGTAGAATATGGATTTTCAAAATTTTTGTCAAAAAAAAACTTGAAAACATAGACATCATACATTTTTCTTGTAACGAAAACTTAGAATCTAGAATTACATATTGATAGAACATTAATTAATTCATAATTGATATGGAATCTTCTAATTTTTTTGGTATTGTATTTTTTCTTGTATGCATTTTTATCAAATGTTTACAACATATAAAACACCATTTACATGTTGAATATGATTTTGTCATACAATTATGTAAAGTGTTCGTAAAAAATCTCCGTATGATGGGTATGATCTGTCCTTTGACAATACTCTTTTATATCATGTACCAACCATTGTCATATGTCGAAGTTGCCTTGTCTATTATGAAGTGCGACATAATTAGAAACCTTTTCCAGTTAAATAAAGGTCGATTATCTTATTGAAGCATTTGCGTGATGCCCTGTTTTATGATCATGTCGCCGTTCAGTTCCAGTTTTTTTTTACTTTAGATTTTGTTTCTGACAAAAGAGACAAAACTATTCCTTTTTAAGCTCTGCGTCATATCTCACCCACGGGTTTAGACAAAACGCATGTGCATTCCCTTAAAATTGCAAAATAAAATAATTATTTAGAAAACGATAATATCTTAGCAATTTGTGTTTGTAAACACCATAAAAAGTTTTATTTTACACGAGCATAACCTTTGATTGATAATTTTATTCAGTTTATTTATCCAGTGACCTACCTTTTACAACTGGTCGTGATGTATCACTACTATTGACCACAATGATTAGCAATGGTCAGCTTTTAAATGTGGGTCAATTCAAAACAACAAACTCAAAATGAGAAAAATAATCAAACACAAGTTCAGGTCATCTCAGAGAGAGTAAAATTTAATCGTTCTCTGGAGCCTCGCTAGAAAACGTTTGATTCTTCCGGGAATAGCCTTTTGCGCGTTTAGACGACCCGTTTAAGATGAGGTCACGCGCACTCGTCTAAACTCATTTTCTTACTAAATAGAAAGCCAAAGGCAAGAGAAACGTTATTATTCAAAGTTTTTCGAAATGATGGCAATCTCTAGGAGAAGCGAACACAATAAATATGTTTTCACGGAAGAGAGAGACACTTTGAATTATCTTGAGGATGGGTCATTAATTAAAGTGTCCAGTCAGGTCTTCTAAAATTATGTAGCAAAGAAAATGGAAGTATTTAGGATAGTTATGTGTAAAACAGTATGTAAATTCAGTGGAGTATACACGTGGCATTAAAATCCCTTGATTTCGTCTGCTTACTGATTAGAACTTTCATGGTTTTGATTTTTCTAAACATTTAACAACTGAAATTATACATATTGAAATAATGAAACGTTTGTATCTTAAAAGAATATTGATTAAACAGAAAACATGCTTATTCCTATATATAATCCAAAATCTATTGCGGGGGGATTACATCATGGAATAGATATAGATTGGACCAGCTGTATAAATAAATTTTGAAATACATATAAAATATGAAAATCATATCATGAAATGAGGGTTTCAACAAAACAACCAAACACTAATCCGATCCGTAACCAAGTCAAGACCAAATTAAATAAAAAAAATATTACACCATAGGAGTGGTTGGTACCGCATAGTCCTCTACCATTGCGGCGAGAATATACCGGTGGTGACTGAATAACACTTGAATATTTTTGTGTCATAATTTGTAATATACAATGGTCGAGGTAAATTTTGGTAAGAGTGTCCACCGTGCATCCCCCACTCATCAACTTCATGGTGATTTTTAGGTACGTTTATATCTCCTATTACCGAATCAATTTGTGGTCAAAGAATATTCTCGGATTCCTTTTCAGTATAAGCCTATATTTTTACCCCACTGAATCAAAAAGCCAAAATTTTTGTGACTCAATTGTTTGAGCGTCTAAGCCTTCCTGGGATAGCATATATGAACAAACCAAACAAATTGAGGTCTCATCGTGTAGCCCAATGCTTCGGCTTTACAATGGTACCAATTTGCGGTAACACTTAAGGTTTTGGGGTAAAATGAAAACAATGCACCCCTACCCCGCCGATAAATCGCTTACATTGACCTATTTTTCAATGTCAATACCCTTAGGAGTAATATTTTTAACAATTTTTTTTAGGAACGAGGTAAAATAAGTAGGCAAAAACACAAAAATGCTTAAGTTGTTTTTAACGACAACAAATTCGTAAATGGAAGGTATAAGGGTACCTGAAAATCATATTTTGATTGATGAGTGGGGGTGCACGAGAGTTATCTCAGTCCACTAACTATAAATCAGTGGTTACAGCATAAACATAATTTACACAAAGCAATCATTATTCCTTTGTTTTTAGAAGAAAATGAGTATTTTACAACCGAGGAGTGATATCTGAATTAAAATTGGTAAGATACCTTTTGTACCGCATTTTGCTCACTCATAACCGATTCAGGAGATACACAGCTATCTAAGGTGTTCACGGAAATCAGAGTAGTTAGTACTTGCTCTTGCGTAGCGAATCAATTGTGAAATATATAAACCATTTGCAGGAGATGAAGGTATGTTGCTGCTTTATCATTTTAAAACTAAAGTCGTCTCTGTTATAATAAATATAAGTACTGAGATGACAACTGTTGTAGAATTCGAAATGTCAGCAAAAATAAAAGACAAGCCGTTTCTTTACTCTCCTTTACCTCGAGTTTTGGTGGATATATTGAGGCATTTTCCGAATGGTTGTTAATGGACAATACATAGTCCATTTGTCTGTTTGTGAAATTAGAGTATTTAGAATCTTTTATATTTTATTCTTTTAGAGACAGAAAATATAAATAAATGTAGAACAGTCTAAAAAAAGAGTCATGGTAAATCTTCTGGTTTTCAATCAACGACAAGCAGGAAATTATCCAAGCATTAAAGACCCGTTCCTATCCATAAAATCAAAGCTTATAGTAATTAAACAATCCTAATTTCGCGGATTTAATACATCGTATCTACCCCAAAGAACTTGAGGAAAGAATACTACAGACAGTGTGAAGTCAGCCTCATATCTTGACCTACACTTAGTAATCGATGGTAAAGGAAAACTATTGACCACACTTTACGACAAACGTGATGACTTTTCATTCAGAATTGTCAACTTTCCTTTCATCTGTGGCAACATCCCTTCAGCACCTGCGTATGGAGTGTTCATATCACAACTCATACGTTATGCCAGAACCTGCCGAAACTACGCAGACTATTTGTATTGCGATGGAATTCAAACATATGGGCTTCTGGAACAGGGTTATTTTGCTACAAGATTGAAGTCATCGCTACAGAAGTTTTATGGCCGTCATCATGGACTCATGGATCGTTATGGTGTATCCGTCTGCGCCATGAAAACTGATTTATTCAACGTGTCATAGTTTTCTTTTCCTGGTTTGTCTATCCCGGAATTGACTTATTATGAGCAACACGGTGGGTGTTTCTATAAAAGCAGAGAACGCTTACTCTACCGGTGCACTTGGTCCATGCTCCCAGGTTTTAGAGGAGTCTGGTTGCTCATTTTCTTTCGTTACTTTGTATGTATGATTTTAGTTACTTCATGTTCTTTGTGGTGCCTGTTTGTTTTCCGTGTCTGGTCTTTGTCCAAGAAAAGAAAAAAAACTACAATTAATAAGTAGGTTTCTGCCTGCTTGCATGGTGCACATAGAAACCCGAAAAGCAGGAACACATTTTAAACAACCATTCAGCAGAATGAAGAGTTTTGTGTAGAGATATAAAAATATTGAAGATAAAATTTAAAAAAAATACCATATCAATCAGCGACTTTAACCTAGTGAAACTTTTTATCTCCTTATCAGACAATTCCTGTATTTACTTGTTTAAGTATAATAAGTCCTGTTTAATTTAAATTGAAATTGTAATATGTAATAAATGACAAATAGATAAGAAATGATGAGTTAGGTAAATTATGTCAACTTCCTGAAAGAAAATGTGACCGCCTCGTAAGGATTTTGGATGAATAAGAAAGTAACGCACCCTCGTCTTTGCAGAAGTTGTTATGAAATCAATTACAGACGGAATAAATCTTCATGTAATCGGATATGTAAAATTCGAGTTCCAAAATACACAAACCACTAATGCCATTGGTATTTTAATGATGTTAACATATGTTAGCAATCTTTAAATGCAAAAGAATACTCTTTTTTGATATTACTTAACTTCAAACGTATCATGATGTAGCAGACCTTTTCATTTGTTAAATGTTTTGCTTTTTTTTTAAATAAATTACTGAATGTCACTAGGAAGTCATTTTTTCCTGCAGTGTCCGACCCACTGTAACCGACAAAAGATGCAGAATCAGAAGTGTCGCTGCACATGAAGATGCAAGACATAGGTTGTAATAATAAATTGGTTATAAGTATTCACTTCATGATTTTGGCAAATCTGAATTTTTCATTGATCGTTAGCTGTAAAAATATTTCCATCATCAGCTTTATACATAGACTGAACTTGAAATATATATGATACAGTTAAAGTTCGTTTGAAATGGAAACTTGATGACAAAAGATATGGTTTGACTTTCTAATCGTTGAATGTCCTTTTCGTAATGACACTATACCAGTATGGTAATATTTGTAAATCCCAGTCTTTGTCGTACATGTCACGTTATATCCTTTTCGTAGGCCGACGAAATGTAAAATTAGCCTTATATGTAGGGAAATAACCAAATTACCGAACTGATTTTACTTCCGACAATAGTCAAATTGAATAGTTAAAGGGAGAAATATGCAGTCTTTGTTGATATTATTTGTACATTTTTTTCGTTATCGTCACCACATTTTAATTGACCGATCTAATGTTTTATTTAAACAGATGAGACAAAATATCTTCAATTAGATTCAATTTTATTTTACGTCTTAACTCATCTGTTATGTGACGGATCTTTGTGGTAGAGCAGGACTTAAGGTTCAAATGATGCGATCATTCGAGTTTTTTCGTGAAGTTCTTATTGCAAGTGTTTTTCGTTTGGTTGTTATTTTTTTGTTTTGTCTTGGTTGTCTTTTTGTGCACTTTTTATATGCTTTTATGTTATAATTTAGGGATAACAGCACTAAACAACTTGTTAGAATGCTTCATTCAAGCTCCATAACACACCAATTATTTTAATGCTATTGTATGTAGATAGATTCTTCTCCTTTATTCACATTTTGACTACGTATATGGCTGAACTTTCTTAGCTTGAGAACCTCGCATATTTTGTGGATATGATTTCGTTTGTTGTGTGTCTTTTTGGGATTTTCATTATTCTTTCCATATTGATACATATGGTCACTTTACAAGTTCACTTTACCTTTTTTCCTTTGTTTTTTGATAATGTAACGTTCCTCTTTTTCTCTTTATTCTTAAGCCTATTAACTCCAGGGTAATTTAAAAATTCAATGTCTATTTAGAGTGGAAAGCAACATTAATAATCTCATATTATATCCATTCAACACAACACACATGACTATAAAAGGAAATTAAAAACGCAAAACGTAGTTCATACACCATGTGAAGTTTTTCTGCATTAAATATTAATGATAAACAATTGCATGGATGACGATACATAATCGCTTGTCTATATTTGACCATAGAATCAAATTGTTGACAAACTCGTACATAAAACTTTATTTAGAATAATTGTGAGATAGTTTATAGTTGGTTGTTCATTAAGAAAAACAACCTATTCGTTGACCTTTATACAAAACATTTTATTTCATTTTATAAATCTTCATTTTTGAAACAAAATTTTCTCATTTAGAAAAGGTTAGACATGCAATTTTGGAATTTAAAAAGAAATCATTTTCCGGATCTGAACCGTAATATCATATTAATAAACCTTAAATCAGAAATGATGTTGAAAGACTCGTTAAATTAAAATAAACAAATATTAAAATGGAAATAACATTTTTAAAAATACACAATATACGATAAAAGGGTCATTTTGAAAAAAAGAACGGATACGGAAAAAACATAACCAATGAACCATAATCTAAAGACAAAATTATTCAACAAAAAATCTACAACGCAAAATGATAATCTTAAGACACATTTTATGAAATAAATGCAGAATTGATTAGTATGTGGTTCGAAAATATTTGTATAGTGCTTATATTATTTTGGATACAATTTAGATTTTGTTTGTTTCATGTGTTTACCTTAAAGACTGGCTAATTGAGAAAACATTCTTCTGAGTAGACAGAATCTTTTATTTGATTCTAAAACTCATTACAAAATAATTTTCAAATTGATAAACATAGTTGCAAGGTAGAATCCCATAATCATACAGAGCATGTACGATATAATTACCGGTGGAAATTGATTAAAAAGAACACACTAAAAAAAAAAACAAAACAAAAACGGTAACCAACAATTAACATATACTTTACTTTGTATGTATAATTTTAGTTACTTTATGTTCTTTGTTGTGTATGTCTGTTTTCAATGTCTGGTCTTTGTCCCTGGATTACATTCCTTTGATTTCCGCTAGAATCGTGGTTCCTTCAATCAAAAGCCGAACATGTCTACAATTTGTATCACTTATAAAGTACTTTACAACTAAATTATCATTTAATATCAAAAGAAGAACTTTAATATACTTTTCTAAATACAACTTAAACTGAAAACGTTGTACACTAACCAGTTGTGTTTTTTTTCACCTATCTTGAAAAAAAAAAACGAAATGGCAAATGAGAGATTTAAATTGAACAAAATTAGCACAAGGAGTTGTTTGCCTTCAGATCACTGATACAGTAACTAAAACGCATGCTTATTCAACTAAGATAATATACATTTATATATCTTTTATTTAAAAAAAAAACAAGGTAGAATCTACAGTTAAATTATATCATCTAAATGTTTCACTTATTTTAGTTTTAATATAAAAAAGCACAACAACGACAACCAGAGACATCAAACAGCTAAGTTCAATAGAACGCGAGCTGATTTGTCAAGTAGACCCACACTGGCTGGATGAGCACAAAGGGAATATCCCCTTTTCGAAACACTGACATTACTCCGTAGCCCAGCGCTATTGCCTATAAAGATAAAGATAAGTTTGATGATGATGTATTCTTGACCTTATGATTTAATTTAATTTTTTTATTAGATAAAGCAATCTTGCCAATCATCTTAAAGGCATAATTATGTGACAAACCTTTCTTGAAGATTTACTTGCTGACTTATTATACTAAAATTAGATTACATGTATACGAAATATGTCTCATATTTTCCCCGGTGTGTAATATTAATCTATTTCGCACCGGTTATTCAATGTGTACAACCTGATGAGAATATATCATACAACTACATATTACAGTCCTGAATTTATTCAAGAACATTTCTTTTTTTACTTTTCTTTGTTATGAATATGAAAACAATAAGAAGGAACATACCTTACAGTTAAATTCTTTTTAATTAACTAGTATTGAATTAGAAAAGCTACTTACCTATAACAATGGAACTGCTTTAAAGATATGTTCACTGAGTCGATTTCTTACTGACGACTTGTTCTACAAATAAACTGAAAACCTTTAAAACATTTTACTGATTTTTACTAATATTTCGTCGCATTAAACATTTGGGTAAATACGTAAATGGATATTGACAAAAGTTTCGATAAATGTTTTCCTCAGCGTGCGGTTGATTCTTTTAAACATGCTTTCAATTTCAGAACGCTTAATTCAAATGTAAATTCCATCGATTTTTTTTCTTTTCAATTATCTGTACTGTAGTACTGGAATTCACCCGATGAATTTTGAACAAATAATCGGGTAAACCTGCCTAACATAAAAGCGTAAATGTTGATCCCTGTTTTTTTTAAATAAATTTATTAACAATTCCTGCAATACATTGAGAACCACTTACATCCCACAAATATTAAAGAAATGACTGTTATATTTTTCGAGCCATGAAGGAATGGCCTCAATCACGTAGTACATAGATAACATGCATAGCAGGTTATTTTCAAGTGTACTCCACGGGCATTTATGGTATATAAATTGACCGAAAATATAGAACAATCCTTATAGTTCAAATTTAGTATCAAAACTTAAGGAGTAAATCATCATAAAAGGTAAATTGCATCACAGTCACACATCAAAATATGGTCAATAAGATGGTGGACAATTCTTTCTTATCCAATCAGAAAGTGTGGTACTTCATGACTTAATAATAGGATAATTAATTGGAAGAAGCGAATAACCAAAATATGATCACGAGTGCCGAAGAACGCCTAGATTTAACGAGTGTGCAGAACTTGGTCCGCGTACGAGTTAAATTTTACAGCGTTCTTGGCATGAGTGATCATTTTTTGGTTATTCACGATAACCAATTGATTATCCTATTTATTATATAGATTTCCTCAATTCCTTGCAATTTTCAACATTTATTTTAAAGAGTGAATTATCGAAATTTATTTCACGGAGAACATTCGATAAAATACTGCTATCTATATAATAGGTTATTTTATCACATATGTACTGTCCATAAATTAAGGACGTTAAGGACCACATAATCCCAACATCTTATGTATCTTACATTACCTAAAATAATAATGTTGGATATAGTTGAAACGATTGCATTCTTATCTTAAATCATCATGTATTCTGCATTAGCTGTCATGATTACTTGGAAAATAAATATATTCGAAGACAACAGAATAACCTTAAGATTGACTCCAGCTGTATTTCTTCGAAAAAAAAAACGCTTAGTTCAGAATTTGACCGGAAGCAAAGTTGTTGGATACATTTATTGTTGTTATCTATTGAATTAATGTTATTATATTCATTTCATATATCTCAAATACATTTTAGCGTGTCTGAGCGCTGAATTCGTTCCATCCACAAACATTTCGACGGTTGCCACTTCGACAAAAATTTTAGAGGACCAGTTCATTTCTAGTTTTCGTGGTATTTAAATAGGAATCGAAATTCTCAAATTTAAAATCAGAATCTGTCAGGTCATTTTATTTCTTGAATTGCACATGGTAGAAACACTTGGTGATAAATTTAGCTTCCTATTTTGGTATACCGGTAAGTGGTTTTGAGTACTTTTTGTATACAATTAATATGTGGATTTAGATCTTCCCTTGTATTAGACAATATACTGATATTTGTGATGTTAAGTGGCACCCAAGCTAAGAATCATGCAAAATGTGATTCATGGGTAAAAGCCTATATATTTTTATTTTTAATATTTTGTATTAATTTTGTAATAGTAAACACAGAATTACATTCTGATTTTCATGTAACCCGAGTTCTTAGAAAATAAAATTATGGAATGCACTGTTGATTTCATAATTAAGGGAGATAAGTCTGTAAATGACACTCAATTACAATAGAATCTACTGGATCTTCAATGTTGATTATCTCCTAAGAGCAGGCCGATTTGAATGAATAATTACTCATTTCATAGTATTCAATAAAACAACCTAATTTTCGAGTGTATCACATATTTCAGATTTTGCATGAATCTTAAAAAGATAGCTACTGAATATAACTGGAATTTTTGCATTAACATCTATTGAAGAATAAAAACAATAGTACAAATCACATTTCTGAAAACTTAGTGGTCATTAACTTACGGCCAAGTGCATATGCATGAAATAAGATAATAAAGATGTATTACACGTGATAAGATAAAAAGGCTGTATGATGACAAAAATATAGCTGAAGACAAGGCTTACATCATTCATCTTCATTTTCAGTTCTTCTTCCTTTTTGTCCATCAGTTCTTTTATTTTTGTGTCAATATTTTCATCAATGCTCATTGACAGTTTGCCTACTTTTACTTCAATAACATTCATAGTTGCTGTCAGTTCACTTATTTTGGTGTCAACTCTATCATTTATTTTCATTGTCAGTTCCATCTCCTTAGCATCCACTATACTTTCTAACTTCCTTGTCAGTCCTTCTACTTTAGTATTGACATCATTTATCTTCGTTGAAAGTGGGTCTTCTATGCCATTCACATTCGTTATCAGTTCCACTACTTTGGTCTCCCCTTGTTTGATCTCCTTAGTCAAGGTGCGAACTTCTCTGTTCACTTTTTCATTTATCTTCAATGTCAGTTCTTCAACTTTTTTGTTTACTGCACTATTAATTGTCGTTGTGAGTTTGCTTATTTTTATGTCCACTTTATAATTTATCTGTGTCGTTAGTAACCTAACTTATGTCTCCACGTCATCATTTATCTTTCCTTTTAGTTCTTCAACCTTTCTGTTCACGTCATCTTTAATTGTCGTTGTCATTTCTCTCCACCTTTTCCGTCAGTGTTCCCATTTATGTCTCCATATAGATATCTACAGTAAGTGCCTTCACTTTTAAGTCCACCTTATTATTAATCTTCCTTCTCAATTCTTCCTCCTTTTTGTTTTTGTTCATTGCCGTTTTCGGTGTCTCGTAGTTTGTCTTAACTACGCCGTCTATTCTCGTTATCAGTTGACCTATTTTTGTGTCAATTTTATAGTGTATCATCATTGTCAATTCCTCTTCTTTTGCACCCACTTTATTATTTATTATTGATGTTAGTTCCTCCTCTTTATTGCCAAATTTATCATCTACCATTGATGTCAGCTTCTCAAATTTTCACTCCATTTCATCTTATATTTTATCTGTCAGTTCCCTGCTTTTTTTGTTCAATTCATCATTTATTTTCGTTGACAATCCCTCTACTTTAATTTGGAGCCAGCTGAAATATTCATCTTTGTTTTTAGTTTTCCATTTTCTATTTCCACTTTTTCATTAAAAGTCCTTGTCAGTTCCTTCACTGAATTATCCACTGCATCATTCATTTTCATTGTCAGTTCCTCTAATTTCATCAGTTATTTAGTTGTGTTTTCCTCTAATCATGTGTGTATCTATTCATATATATTTTTTTTCGGGTTTGAAAATAAAAATATTTCGATTAAAATTATGTTAAGATCGTTTGAGTAATTAATTGAACTGATATTCTTGCACTGCAATATTGGTTGAAATGCTATGTCTGTCCAGTTTTATTTTGGCCTGTCTGGGGTCAAAGTTAATCGGGAATAAACCCATATGTTTATATGTAAAAGTGGAAACTAATGGTTATCACATGCTTGTGTAATCACGCGGTAATCGACATTTATTATATATAAATAAGTATGACACTTAAATCCCAATAGATATAGTAATACTAATAGAGTTCATATACGTGTCTATACTATTTCTGGAAGCTTCCCCAAATTTAAAGAAGAACTGTTTTATTCTGATTTTACGGTTCATTTAATTTTGAATACGTCTTTGGGAAAATCTGTCATTTTAAATGATTTTATGTTTGTGGAATTTCATTGCAAGCGTGCCAAAGCTACCAAACTACATAGTTTTTTTCACATCAGGCATATCTAACGGTAAGAAGAAGCAATTTACCTTAGCAAGCACACATCTAAATCCTTTTGAAATCAACACCGCACACGCGCTTTTCCTTTTCCTCTTTCGTCTACCCCGGACTTGCCTTTTTATGAGCAACTCGGCGGGTGTTTCTAGAAAAGCAGAGGACGCTTACCCTCCCGGTGGACCTGGTCCGACCTTTTCATTTCCTTTTGTTACTTTGTATGTATCATTGTGGTTATTTAATGTTGTTTATTGTGTGTTTCTCTGTTTACCATGTCTGGACTTTGTCCCTGGATTACATTCTTTTGATTTCCGTAAGAATCTTGGTTCCATTGAATACTCTTTCAAACAACTGCATTCTGTTACACTTATAATATGAATATGTATGAGAACAAAAGTGAATGTAGCTGGGATAAACACATAATGGAATAACAGTAAATTTGAATGCAAAATGTATAATTCCTAGAGCGCGCAACCATACGTTCCCAAAAAACTAAGATAAAACGACATAGCAGTGTTACTCTATGAATAAAAAAAACCAAAACAGTATCATAGAGACATTCTTTTCCCATAATTGATAGGTCCGCACTGAGTAATAACCATGCTCAAAGTATTTATATAGCTTCCGAGCATTGATAAAAGACATTGGTTGTAAGAATGTCATGGTTAAAATCACAAAATCCTGATGTATCATTATTTTACAAAAATCACGTGCTATGTACAGATGTTTGTTTCCTTCATGTTCATCTAGCCGCTTTTATCTAAATTGTGTAAATAATTTAAATTTTCGTATGGGTGTTTATTTATAACTTCGTAAAAAACGAATGCAAAAACGATGAACAAATCAATTTTCATGGTGCAGATGGATACAACGCAGCGATTCATGATGAAGACCATAAACTTTCTTCAATTGATCAATAGTTTTCCTGTACCATCGATCTCTGGATGAAGGTCCAGATATGAGGCTGGCTTCATAGTGTCTGTAGTATCCTTTATCGCAAGTTCATTGGGGGTAAATGCTATGTATAAAATCCCCGAAACTAGGATTGTTTAACGATAATAATGGAAACTGAGATCAAACAATCTGACTAAACGATGTTCCTTCCTCTGAATTATGCAAGCTGTATAGTCAGCCTCAAACGAGTTTAAGAAATAAGTCAGCGAGTAGAGGAACACAATTTGTTCCAATTGGAATGCCAATCGATTGTTGAAAATGTTTATAAAAAAATTCTAGCATTTTGAAAAACGTCTTTTTCGGTATATTTGGAAGATGATTTGAAATAATTTTTGTTTCCAGAGTATAAAGAATCTATATCAAGTATCTAGGTGTACCGTCTTCTTTGGAGTAACAATGATGTATAATGTTTTTGAGTCGGGATTTTAAGTGATTATTGGAAATAGAAGTATAAAGAGTTGAAAAGTTAAAGATTTTAATTCTATCGTATTTTGATAATAATCTTTAATTGAGGGTTTCCAGAAATTCTATTTTTCAGGAATCACATTGAATTTATACCACTACGGAAGTAACAAGTAAAAACTATCTTTTATAGCTTTGAGTATAGAAGTTGAAAATTTTGAAAGTGGTACATTTTACAGATCCAGCTTTGTAGCGTTGTTTGTATGGATTTTGTAGCGTTTAGGAATCTAGAACAAAGACGGCAGTTCACAATCATCTTTGGTTAAGAGACCAAAAAGGATAGTACAGATTTATGCGTTTCCAATATCTCTTCTTTGAAGAGTCTGGTAGCAGTATAGGTTCTTATTACTGCATTTTTTCTATGTCTACCCTGATAATAAATATTGGATGTAATGGGTTTCGCTAAAACAATGTTGTTTTGGGTTTTGTCTGCCGGTACGACAACATATTTGTCATATATAGTGAACAATGGTGTTGCTATATCAGGGTCTTTGAAAACTGATTTAGCATTTGACACTGATTGACATACCAAAAACTTTAATACGTTTCAAAATTAAAGACTTCACAGCCTGTACCAACTCTCGTTTTATCCATTTTCTTGCATAGTCCACAACGGCATGCATAAAAATTTAAAGTTATAATTCCAATTTATAGAGCGTGGTTCTTGGTACTTCGGACCTTTGTAAGGATCTTACGGAAAGATTCGTTTTCTTTAATGTTTAAATCTCCCGTAATGACGTGACTGGAAGGACCTTGAATAGAAAGTTTTTGCAAAAACAGTCAGGTTGTTTAGCCTTGAAGTTCTCAATTCCATGGTTCTGCAATAGTCTTTTATAATTGAAAAATTTGGATGCAATAGATGAAGTATAGGAACAGGCAATAATCAGTATTGATCTGTCTTTGAAATACGGGGGAATTTCGTCCGTGACTTTTTTGTGATGGAGGAAATTGCATCTATACCTTTGTTGACAAACAGTAGTGGAAGAAATTATTGTTTTTCGTCATCTTGACCCTTAACATAGACTGGTTTAAAGAGTCTGGCGAAACCAAAATCCAAAATGAAGGCCACAAGTCTGTATAATGATAAAGTAGGTTCAGAAACAGGAATGTCAAAACTTGTCTTGTAAAGGCGGTGTTGTAAAATGAGAGGTATAGAATAGAGTTTAGAATGTGATAAAGTTCAAGAGGCATTTGAATGAAGGGAAGAAGACCACCAATGAAAACATCATATATCTTAGGTGATGTATAGTCGCGATGACCATGACTCCTTATCAGTCTTTGATCTTAGTTCATCACATTCATCGTACAGCTATACAGGTTACACAAGTGAAAAAAAGCTAAGTACGAGTTAAGTATCGAGTCTAGAAGGAAGTAAAATTTCATACCTGCAATGGGTCTCTACATTTGTTCATTTTGTAAATAAGTATCGCTATAAAGTTTAAAACGAAGGTAACTAAGAAATTTGTTTTCAGTGTAGCTAGGGTTTTTTTTTAAAATCGGAACTTATTCTCAAAATGCAGTAGGCATTGGCTTTGTAAGCGAGCACTTTGCACTTCATCATTCTTGAATTCTGTTTTGTTACCATCACAAGCAGTCATGGATTTATCCTTTTTTAATTTTTCTGATTTATAATTATTCTGGATCTATAATAGGTCTCCACTGATGGTGGGAATATTTGTTGTATACGTAGTAACGTAACCAAATGCACACCAAACAACTGACAGCTTTGCATATATTCCAGAAATGATTGTCAACACAGGTATAGATGCAATTAATTTGGCTAACATCCTCCATCACAAAAACATTACCAACAAAATTCCCCCATATTTCAAAGACAAATCCATACCAATTATTTCATATTCCTATACTTCACCCATTGCATCCAAAATTTTCAATTATAAAAGGCTATTCCAGAACCTCTAGATTGAGGACTTCAAGACTAAACCACCTGACTGTTCTAGCAAAAACTCTCCATTCAAATATGGTCGTTCTGGTCACGTCGTTACAGGAGATTTAACCATAATCGAAAACGAATCTCTACGTAATATCCTTTCTAAAGGTCCCAAGTACCGTGTACCACGCTCCAAAAATTGGAATTATAACTTTAAAGTACTTATGGATGCCGTCGAGGACTATGCAAGAAAATGGATAAAACTAGAACAAGAAGACATTGATTCTCTGTCAGACTGGTTAAAGGCCGTGAGGTCTTTAATTTTGAAACGAATGAAAGTTTTAAGTAGGTCAATGAGTGCCAAGGCTACATCGGTTTTCGAAGACCCCGATGTAGCAAAAACATTGTCTACTATACATGACAAATATGTTGTCGCACCAGCAGACAAAGCCCAATACAATATTGTTTTTGTCTGCAAAACGTTGTACATCCAATGTTTATTAACAGAGGTAGACGTAGAAAAAAATAGCAGTGATAAGACTTTTCTGCTACCACACTCTCCAAAGAAGAAATTGTGGAAAACCTAAATCTGTGCTATCCTCTTTCGGTCTCTCCAAGGACAATGATTGTGATTTACCGTCTATGTACTGGATTCCTAAAGTCCACAAGAATCCATACAAACAACGTTTCATAGCTGGATCTGCAAAATGTACCACCAAACCACTTTCAAAACTTTTAACTTCTATACTCACAACTGTCAAAGAGGGTCTACAGTCCAACCACAATACTTGTTACTCCCGAAGTGGTATTAATTCAGTGTGGATCCTGAAAAATTCGAAAGATCTTTTGGAGACAATTAGTTCAAGACTATTATCTGAATATAATAGCATCAAAACCAATGATTTTCAACACTGTATACTTCTATTCCCCATACTCAGTTAAAGTCCCGACTTAAAAACATTATACATCGTTGTTTTTTTTTCCAAAAAAGATGGTACACCTAGATACAAATATATAGTTCTTGGTAGAGATTCCTCATACTTTGTAAGAAATAATTCCAAATCATCTTCCAAATATACAGAAGATGATGTTTGCAAAATGCTGCAATTTTTCGACAACATATTTGTCCAGTGTGGTGGACGTGTTTTTCAACAAACGGTCGGAATTCCAATGGGAACAAATTGTGCTCCTTTACTTGCTGACCTTTTCCTTCACTCTTATGAGGCTTACTTTATAGCTGATCTGATCAGAAAGAAAGAATACCGTTTAGCTAGATCCTTTAATCTCAGTTTCCGCTATATAGATGACGTATTTTCTTTAAACAATCCTAATTTCGGGGATTTGATACATCGCATCTACCAAAAAGAACTTTAGATAAAGGATACTACAGACACTGTGAAGTCAGCCTCATATCTTGACCTACACTTAGAAATCGATGGTAAAGGAAAACTATTGACCAAACCTTACGGCAACGTGACAACTTTTTATTCAAAATTTTCGACTTTCCTTCATCTGTGGCAACATCCCTTCAGCACCTTCATATCTAAACTCATACGTTATGCCAGAGCTTTCCGAAGCTACGCAGACTTTTTGTATCGGGCTAGAACTCTAACAAATAGGCTTCTGGAACAGGGTTGTGTGGCTACTAGATTGAAGTCATCAGTACAGAAGTTTTATGGTCGTCATCATGAACTCATGGATCGTTACAGTGTATTCATCTTCACCATAAAAAAAACTGATTTGTTCAACGTGTCTTAGTTTTCCTTTACTATTTCGTATACCCTGAACTTGACTTTTTATGAGCAAATCAACGGGTGTTTCTAGAAAAGCAGAGGACGCTAACCCTGCCGGTGCACCTGGTAATTGCTCCCAGGTTTTAGTGGAATCAGAGTTTCTCATTTACTTTTGTACTTTGTATGTATCACTTTTTGTTCTATGTTGTATGTGTCTGTTTTCCATTTCGGGTCTTTGTTCCCGGATTACATTCGTTCGATTTCCGCTAGAATCTTGGTTCCCTTGATTACCTTTTCTGCCCAATGCACAACTAAATCCCTTTTAAATTTCTTCACTGCTTTACTTACGACAGTTCAATATGTACTTAAGATTAACTGTGATTAAGTCAACACTAAAAGTGGCGTAAATCAGATGTGAATTCTACAGAAGTGTCTTTCATCTATTAGTCTTTCCCTTTTTAACAGGACACATGTTTTTCCCCGGAAGTTAAGCTGAAGAAAGTTGTGTGTTATCCTATTTATATCCCTGTACGAAGCGGGGAACTAAAATATACGCTTATTTAGAAAAATGCAAACCTTGTTTTGTATTGAGTGCAATGCATTTTGTTATTACTGAAACGTGATAGCGGTTGTCAATACAGTATGTATTGGAGAGAGTAATTTCATTATTCAAAGTCGTTATTTGATTGTGTGTAAAGAGAGGATTTATACTTCATTGCATATAAGTGGAATACAATTTTTTTTAAAATTTCTGGATAGTGAAGATAATATGAAATATTCTCTAAGAAACTATAGCAAATATTATGTTGTACACTTCACAAGCAAAATAAAGACCAACATAGCAGACAGTATCTTTTTCTTCATCGTTTTTTTTTCTCAAATGTTACACATGAGGAGTTTATCATATTGTTATAAAGTTCTGAATGCTTTTTTAATTGAACATCTGTACATATCCGAATAAGTTTTCTGAGCAAAACATTACCATTAAAATGTGTGCGTCTACAAAGGCAATAAAGCAAAATATGTTTTCAAACCTGCATGAATACATATTTTGTGAAGGACAAATATGGTAATATATTTTTATGCATAAAAACACAAGACAAAAAATATGCTTTCCAAACGAAGACGAAACCAATACTTTATATATATAACTGAAAGTGTAAGCTAATACATATAATAAAAATTTAATTGAACGTCCGTTTAAGATAGGTTTAAATTTTTCAATAAACTTTCGTTCTTTCAACTCCCTTAAAGTGTCTCTCGGAGATTTCATTTTATAAAATGGAAAAATAAAAAAAAAATTCCACCGCCACAAGTTTCAATGGAAATCTTTGGAAAACATATAATCACTCTGGTTTTATTTATTTGTTTTTGTTTGTAAATTAACTCGTAAGTTTTAAACATACAGTTTTACTTTTTGGTAGTCACTAAAGACATGATCAACATTTGACAAACATGCGTTTTAGGTATTTTTTTTTTCAAAACAGATTTTTTCCCATTACTGTCTTTTAATTAGAAACATGACATGTAATTTAATTTCCAGTAAATTCCAGTCCAGATGTAAAAAAACCGAGAAAATGTCTCAATCAAATGTGCGTATAGAAATTAACAAAATGTGCATATAAATAGTTATTCAAATATTAAATCTGTGTTTTACAACAAAACATAAAAAAAACTACAATAGAAATACAAAAAAAAAAAAAATTCCTGGATTTTATCCATTTTTCACCCTATAAAAATCGAGATTCATCTTAATTTGTTTTTGTCATGTGCGGGTGGGGTAGGGTATGTGCATGTTACCAATATCTTGACATTTACGAAAAACTGCGATTTCTGTTCTACTGTTCTACAGCCCACTGTTATCACAATAGGTTTTTACAAAATGACTCTCACTTTCATTTACTGGATACCAAAAGTTCACAAATGTCCTTAAGAACAGAATAATTGTATATTGAAAAGTTCAAAAGACCTACAAGGGTGTATCCAATCTGTATAAGATATTTTGGTTTTTCTACCTTTTACACCAAACTTTTACTTGACAAGCTTTAGCCAGTTCTGCGTGATATTATTCACAAGTGTGTCTGTACAAAACAGAAGACTATATATGCTTACCATGACATAATCTTCAGCCTATGGAGTATGCATTTCACAGTTGATCTGTTCCTGTATTTCAATTGATTTGTACGCTGACTTTCCTAGAAGATGTATCATACTGTCAAATAAGATGCGTAGAGAGCAGTTTGTTCAGTCATCATAATTGACAGATTGGGGTTTTCTATCTCAAAAATAAACAAGATGTCATCTGTTATATTTCACGTCTTACCGGATTTACCATCCACCGAATATTATTAACTCTCCATGTGACGTGAGCCGCTGATGAAGCACGACGTGCTTAACCTTCTGGAGCACCTGGTGTCACTGCCGATTGTTTTTCATATGTTTTGTGTATGCTGCTTTGTCTGGTTTCATTATTTTTTCTTTTTTTATATCGATTGCGTTGGATTATGAGTCTACATTTTGTCTGTGGATCGTATCAATTTCCTTTTTTTCCTCCTCTTTTTGGCCTCTGATATCTTGGAAATGTCCTTCTGTTTTGACGCTTGGAAACGATATTTAGCTATGCCAAACCTTTCACTGCATTTAACGTTTACAAGGTTTCAACACTTTTAAAACACAAAACCCCTATAATACAAATTTAATTACTCAAACAAATTAATGAAAGAGGAAGAAAAAATGACACGTAGCACAGTTAAAGATATGACGAGAAGATTTATATAGAAAAGAAAAACAGATTACTTTGTATGGTGTCTTCGTACTGGTCCCACTTTTTAAAAAATCACTATTCCCCATATTTTACATGGAAATAACAATAAATATTTTGATAGTTAATCTGTAATTATAACATTTAAGATCAATTAAATGTTCACCTGAGGTTTACCTCTATTTCATTATAGATATCATAAAATTGTTTAGAAGAATAAGCAAAACTGGGAAAAATTGATTTCTATGAATGAATTGATAAATTTTCTATAATGGCAAATTTAAAAAAAGTAAACTTTAAGATATCATTTATGAAGTAAATATAATAACAAATTAAATGAAGGAGTAGAATGAATAAGAACTGTTAATTTTGCTTTTATCAAAATAATGTCGTGCTTGACTGCAACAAGTTTCAAAGAGTAATCAACGGAATCAAAATCTAGCGGAAATCAAAATAATGTAATCCAGGGACAGACCAGACATGTAAAACAGACAAACAAAACAAAGAACATAAAGTAACTAAATAGTACACACAAAAGTAACAAAATTAAATAAGCAACTCGGACTCCACTAAAATCTTGGAGCATAGACCAGGTGCACCGGTAGGGTAAACGTCCTCTGCTTTTCTAGAAACATCCACCGAGTTGTTCATAAAAATCAAGCTCGGGTTAGACTAAAGAGGAAAGGAAGAAAACTATGACACGTTGAACAAATCAGTTTTCATGGTGCAAATGACTGCATCGTAACGATCTACCAGTTCATGATGACGACCATAAAACTTTTGTAGCAACATAAACCTGTTCAAGAAGCTAAGTTGTAAGAAGTCTAGCGCGATACAAAAAGTCTTCTTAGTTACGACATACTCTGGCATAACGTATGAGTTGTGATATGAAAACCCCATATGCAGGTACTGAGGGGATGTTGCCACAGTTGAAAGGATAGTTAACAACTCTGAATGAAAAGTCATCACGTTTATGGTAAAGTTTATTCGATATTTTTTTCTTTACCATCGATCTGTAAGTGCAGGTCAAGATATCAAGCAAACTTCACAGTATCTGTAGTATCCTTTATCTCAAGTTCTTTGGGGGTAGATGCGATGTATCAAATTCCCGAAACTAGTATCGTTTAACGATAATATGTCATCTATATAGCGTAAACTGAGATTAAAGGATCTAGCTAAACGATATTTCTTTCTTTCGGATCGGATTAGCTATAAAGTCAGCCTAATAAGAGAGAAGGAATAGGTTAGCAAGTAGTGGAGCACAATTTGTTCCCATGGAATGCCGACCATTTGTTGAAAAACGCGACCACTATACTGGACAACAAAAATGTTGTCGATAAAAAATTCCAGCATTTTGAAAGCCTCTTCTTCTCTATATTTGGAAGATGATTTGGAATATTTTTTTTACAAAGCATGTGGAATCTAATGCACTTCTAAGTAAAGTCTGTTACTTGCATATTTGGATACCGGATTCTACACAGTGATTTTTAAGTTCAGGCAAAAATTAGTAAATCTATCAATGCCCTTCCAAAGATGAAAAGATCAGCAGATTTTTTCCAAGCTAACATTGTTAGTTGACATGATTATTTGTCCACTACACATAAACAAGCTCTAAAAACCCAAGCAACTTTCTAATATAAATACTGGTAAAATTTCAATACATGTCATTTTTCAGTCACAATAGCTAATGCACTACTTAGTAAAGTTTGTTACTAACAGACTTGATAACCAGAATTTTGTACACAATGATTTTAAGTTTCAGGCAAAGATTAGACGGGGTGAAAGAACATACTAGAAATGTTACACTGCAAACAGTACCCCCGTGCAGGTCCGGGTGTTAAAAGAATAGGCCTGCAGCAGCGCTAAGCTTGTCGTAAAAGGCGACTAAATAGTGCTCAGAACCCTAGCCGGGGCTAGGGCGCTCTGCCCACAGAGCAACTGGGATGTGTGCCCCAGGTGGTGGAATGGGGTACCCCTGGCGTGTTACATGCTGGGGTTGTCAAGCTATAATACGGAAAACCTGACCGCAAACCACAGTGGTGCACCGTGTTGGGAAAGATGCCACGTTCCTTGCACGTTAAAGAACCCTACTGTGTTATTCTCCCGGAGTAGGAACCATAGGGCTCCGTCACAGGAGGCTAAATTGCCCGACCCTACCCACCTCTCCCTATTTTCATTGGCAATCCAAATTTGTCGACCCCACTGTCCTTGTATCCCATCCATTTTTCATTTCATCATCATTTCATGTTCATTTCATCATCATTTCATGTTCATTTTATCATCCATTTCATGTTCATCGTCTAAATATAGCTGAAATATTGCTGCTCGGACGTTAAACCACAACAAACAAACAAACAAACAAACAAAAACTGCAAACAGTCCTGCCACAATCAACACTTTTAAAAGCATACTAAAAACTAAATTTCAGCAAATCTTAACCATCGGCCTGACCATATGCATCTGAAAGTAGACGGTCATTCATGGAATGAAAGTTTGCTATACCGATGAACTAGCTCCTATTCCAACCATAAGTGAGTTAGATCTGGTAAAACTTAGAAATGACTACTTGGGTGACAACACATTACAACTGGTAGAGAGTATTCCAACGTTCACATCTTGCAAAAATACAATGTACAACAAACCAAGAATACCTACCCTTCAAGTATTACCCAAAACTGTAGACGACATAAATGGTATATGGGCACAGACCACCAAAGGAAACCTGATCTTGTTAGAAGACGACAACGTAGCCGGAGGCATGTTGATGTTCAGTACTGAAAAGAACATTTCATACTTATCAGCTGCATAAACTATATTAGAGATAGTAAATTCTACTCATACCGGGAACTCATCTTCTAAATATACACATTTAATGCCATGGTTGACCGTGCAATGTTCCCACTAGTATAAACCCTCCTTTGAGTTATGAACCAGCTAGTCTATAAAAGATTCCTGACAGCATTAAAAGATGTATGACAGCAACCCCATCTTCAACCACAGCATACTGCTATCTTCCTTGACTATGAACTGGCTGTCCGAAATGCAGCATACACAATATTTTCAGGCATCAACACAAAAGGTTGTCTCTTCCATTATACTCCAGCAATACGGGAAAAACGCAAAAGATGGGTCTACAGGTTGAATACAGAGAAGACGATAGCATACACGAAATAGCGCGCTATGCACATGTACTTCCTCTCATTCCTGTTGCTGTAGTCGAAGATGTATGAATCGACGTCGAGTGAAGGCACGGAAATTATCTACTCGCCTTTCACAGACTTTGTTTCAACATACTGGGTAGAACACAATAGACACTACGAAGCACAGGTACCTTGGACTACTAAACATCTGGTGGGCTGGCAAGCAAGTTAAAGAAACATATCATAACCTCTTCAAAGTCATTAAACTACTGAAACATAAAGAGGCAATCAACGACCTGACCATGATTCAGAATGCATCAAAGAGGATACTCTAAAAGAGAAATTCTGTTAAGATCAAACGCAGATAAGCTGTTCTAAAAACTGGACACCAGGAAATACATACCGTATAGTTTGAAACGCAGGATATCACCTCCTTTACATTAATTTATTCATGATTATTAATAGAAAATAGATGAAGCACATGATTTTTATTGCTGTTTTTTCTCATGAAGTACAGAGGCGCTTGTTACATGCTGTTTGCAATGATCAATGTCTTAATTTAATTGATGTATTTTCATGTAGTTAATGATATGTAGTAAACTTTTTGTATTTAGTTTTTGTGTCAAGAAATTCAGTTTATCAGTGTCACAATCCTTTGATTTGATTAATAGCTTGAGCTTTTGATTACTATTTCATTCGGTATGCTAATAACATACGATCCTAGTTAAACTCTTGGTAATATTGAATTTTATTTGGTGCATTGGTCATGTGGAAATTCTGGTGCATTTATTGGACTAGCATTAACTCTTTATATTGGCTTTGAAATGGGCACTTGTTTCATTTAGTCCTGTGATTTTCCCTGAGTTCCATATTTCATTTTGTTTCTCTAGAGTTCTAATATTCATTTTTAAGGGTTAGTGTTATCTCCCTTAGTACAATTGCTTATGTCATTATTTTATATTTGTTACAGGATTAACTATTTTGTCAATCTAACTACAAAAATAAAGAATCCACTAAATTTACGCATTGTTTTACTAAATGCCATCAGTTTCAGTGTCTCATAGTTGTTTGTAAGGAAATTGTAATCTCTGTCCTACAAGTTTAGTATTTATATATCATGTATCGTTTTAGAAATGTTCGCTATAGTCAATTGTTAAATTATTGGCAAAGTGTATATAAACATGATTATTTTTTGATATTATTCACGTGTAAAACAATTCGATATTTCGCACTATTTAAAAAAATTCTCTTATTTCACTCTCGGACTTTCTTCCGCAAAAACGTCGAGACACGAATATCGACCGGCCATTCACACAATTTTGTATTTATGTTGAAAATTGCTACGGAATAATGAATGAAATCCATATAATAAATAGGATAGTGAATAACCGAAATATGATCCAAATTTTCGCTGTACTTTATTTTAGTGCCCACACACGTTCCACTATAATATAGCAAAAATTTAATCACTGCGAAAAAAACTTTTACAGTATCATTTTTCGAGATCATTAATGAAACTGTTCAAACGCATTTTTATGTCCTAAAACAACTCTCCAGGTTTTGCTTGGATATGCTATATGTCATTATATAAATTTTGACTGGTTATAGTGTAAATATTTTGGCGGGAAATTTTCCGTACTTTTCTGTAGTAGAATGTAACCTAAATTTTAGTTTCCAACTTTCATTTGCACATCTGATTTTTTAAAAAAACAGTTTCTATGAGGATTTTTAGTCAAAATATTTTTTGAGATTTAGAAAAGCAAGAATCACTAATCTTACACTTCAGTCTAGTCTTAGGGCAGGGATGTACTCTACAGAACATAAAATACATGAAATTTAAGTTAGATACATTTTCTTTGATATCTATATCAAAATTTTTCATTATTGTCAAAACATGTTGGAGCTATAGGCTTCCCATCTTATAGCAAAGATAAGAGATCAGTGTATATATCACTGGTTATAATGTAAAATTCTGGCGGGAAATTGTTCCTGTCTTTATCTACTGTAGAACATTACCAAACTTTTAAAATATCTCCAGTGACCAAAATTTCATTTGCGCTTTAATTGTCGAATACAGTTTTTATAATGCTACTGAGGGATTACCAATAAAAATATTTCGGGGGTTAAGTTAAGCGCGAATTAATTAAGGTTCTGTCTGGTTTAAAGACAGAACTGTGCTTCACTGCTCAATATCGCTGTCATCGATAAATTAAAATATTCAAGCTTAATTTATTTGTCTATAAAAGACTTTGTTTACATGTATGCATTAAGAAAAATAACTTCATCTGATGACGTTTTGAACTGCTGTGTAGTTTAGTGTAAATATATCTATCATTAAATCAAATTAGCTTTAGGTAATGCAGTTGTAAAGTTTTAAATAATAAGGACACAAATTTTACTTTTAATAAGCTTTTATTTTATATCTTTGGCATGCTTGTTCGTCGACAAAATAATATACATTCAGATAAGTATACTTGGTCATCGATGACGAAAATACTTACAAGCTTTGGTTGCATGATATACACTCAAATTAAAAACGTCAATAGAATATATAATTTAAGCCCCGTGCAGGTCCGGGTGTTAAAAGAATAGGCATGCAGCAGCGCTGAGCTTGTCGTAAAAAGCGACTAAATAGTGCTCAGAAACCTAGCCGGGGGCTAGGCGCTCTGCCCACAGAGCAATGAGATGTGTGCCCCAGGAGGTGGAAGTGGGTACCCCTGGCATGTTACATGCTGGGGTTGTCAGGCTTTAATACGGAAAACCTGACGGCAAACCATAGGATGCAATATACAGTTACATTAAGGCGCACTGTTTCGCACACCAAGCCAAGTTATCCCGGTCAAATTTTGTAAAACTTAATATTAAAAGTTGAAATTTGGTGGATATATTGATTAAATGTAGATAAATATTTATACATAGACAGATGTAATATATGTTATGGTGAACAGGTGTAATATAAATGAAAAATCGTATCCGGAATGTTTCAGTCCCCTGCCGTATTAGGATCTCTCCTCAGCATTAGATTGCTTATTTTCAAAATACCTTATTTCGCACGAACTTTTGGGACTAAAATTGTGAGAGAATGAATCGGAAAGGGTCTTATTATTTTTACCTTTTTTTCCACCTACTCCATGCATGCTTTCATCCTGTGGTAGTGTCCAAGTGCCTGATATTCTATAAAACATAGTATTTGGCTGTCAGTTTTGGAAAGGCACCCCTGATTTGTACTAAAACTCAGTAATATTTTTTTCAGTATGTTAACATGGCTACTGGATTTTATAAGAATAATCACTAAATTACTTATAAATGACTAGAATCTCCACACACCAAGAATTTAGAAAATATTCACTTTTTTATTACAAAACACTAAAAATTTCTGTGTGTACTGCCTCAAAACAGCTTTATTGCAACAAAATGAGACAAAATTTTCAGAAATGACCTAACTATATTGTACTACCATAGTAGTGCACCGTGTTGGGAAAGATGCCACGTTCCTAGCACGTTAAAGAACCCTGCTGTAGTATTCAATAGGAGTAGGAACCTTTGCGCTCCGCCACAGGAGGCTAAATTGTCCGACCTTACTCATCCTTCCCTTTTTATTGTGGCAATCAAAATATTTCGATCCTATTACCCTTATGTCCCATCCTTTTTTCATTTCATCATCATTCATGTTCATTTTATCATCCATTTCATGTTCATTGTCTGAATATAGCTGAAGTATTGCTGCTCGGACGTTAAACCCCAACAATCAATCAATCAGAATATATCATTTTACAAAAATAAAACAGAGCAATCCAACCCTACAACTAAATATAAATGCCTAGAAACAATATGCACGACTTCAACTGAAAACTTATTTGCGCAACTCGGCGGGTTTTTCTAGAAAAGCAGAGTACGCTTACTCTATCGGTGCACCTGGTCCGTGCTCCCAGTTTTAGTGGAGCCCGAGTTGCTCATTTGCTTTTGTTACTTTGTATGTATGATTTTAGTTACTTTATGTTCTTTGTTGTGTATGTCTGTTATATTGATGTCTGGTATTTGTCCCTGGATTTCAATCTTTTGATTACCACTATAACCTTGGTTTCCTTGATTATTCTTTCAAGAATAAAGACACAGTAAATGTTGGACCGTTGTAAAGAAATTCCCAATATTTATAGCACTATTTGATGTTTGTTTAATAAACCTATATCACAATGTAAATTTTTTCATATTGACTGGCAGTACTGAATGATTACCAACGGTTTTATAATCTTTGAACTGGGGTACCTATATCGCTTAGGTTGCGATTTCAATGGGTATGTCTGAAAAAAACAATTAAAAAGTATCTTTGAAATACATGTATATCTTTATCTGATGACGTTTTAAATTGTTTTGCAGTTAAGTGAAGATTTCTATCATAATTTCTAACTAGAAATGGGAAAGTTATAAAGTTCAAATAATTACCACAAAAATTAAATTGTAAAGTTTAAATAAAAGCAACAATGTTGCTATTTGAGTAAGCTTATGTAGAATATATTTGCCATTCTTGTTCATCGACAAAAAAAAATATACATGGGTATAATTGGTCATCGATGACTTACAAGGTTTTGTTGCATGATATACATTCAAAGTAAAAACGTCACTACAATATATATTTTTTTTACAAATATAAAGCACAACAATCCAACGGAACACTTCACTCATGTGCTAAGATTTAATAAAGTAAGAAAATACGAGAAGATTTATCTAGTAGACCCATACTGCACGGATGCACACAAAGGTGATTGCCTCCTTTAAAATTCCATTTTCGCAATAGCAATACTGGTAACGCTCCACAGCCAAATATGAATGCCTAGAAAAATATGTATGACTTTAAGAATGAAAACATTTAATTTGACAAATTTTGTGGAAAGTATTAATATTTATTGCACTATTTGGTGATCTGTTCATAATCCGAACATAATTTTAATATTGTAGCGGTATTTTTATATTGACTGTGTTGTAACTAAAATCTTTGATATGGGAGTATCTATATTTTATGTTTTATTTAAAACCTATAAAAAAGCAATGACTTTAATTTCTTATCCGCTTCTATATATGATCATTTCAACTGCTCCTGAGTACGATATTCTCATAATACAAATCGATCGGCCAGAAAGTTATAGGGCTTAACGGCTGAAATAATAGCTATTCGCAAACAGTTTTGTCGCATAAATGTAAGGATCGTAAACATGTCCTAGTTTGACCTCCATCTGTCATACTCTTACTTTTCTTTATATGGATATGATTTTCATGGTGGGTGGCTTACAAAACAACTGAAACTGCTACAGTGTCTGAACCGATCCGTGAAATAACATTTCATTATTGATCAGTTTAAGGTCAGTCGTCGATACTTTGAATCGATCCTTCCGTTTCACATCACGTGATTAACTATTGGTTCATACATTTTACTGAATATTTTGTTTCGTCTGTTTTCATTTTGTACATTTTTTTCTAAATGACGTAGATTTTTAAAAATTAATTTCATTATTTTTCTGTTATATTTGCTTTTTTTATGAAATTTGAAACGTGAATCTAATATCATTAATTCAAAGTTGATTTACAATTGCATTGTCTAAGATTCGTTCCAATAAAAAAATCTGAAATTAACATAAATCGAACATTCGTTACAACACATGACTACAACCAGATCAGTAACAATTTGACTGCAATAGAACAATAATCTGCCATCAATCCGTCAAATAGCTACGCAGAGCGGTTCAGAGATAAACCTACCAGATCTTAATCCAAGAGAAATCAAGGGAACCAAGGTTCTGACGGAATTTAAGGGAATATAATCCAAGGATAAAAACTAATAACTAATCAGAGAAAACAGACACATACAATAACTGACGTGAAATAACCAACATAAGACAAACAGAATTAAATGAGCCACTTGGACTCCACTTAAAAAAAGCATGGACCAGATGCACCGGTAGTGTTAGCATCCTCTGGAAACACCAAGTTGCTCATTAAATTTCAAATCCGGGGTTGACGATGGAAGAAAGGAAATCATTACACGCTGAACAAATTGGTTTTCATAGTGCAGGAATTTCAACCTTGGTTTGAGAGGCTTCGTGCTGCTTGCTTTAATGTACGCGTTGTATTCCATTTAGGTTGTGTGACCTCTTTGTTGCATGTTTTATGTTTTCTGAATTTCTATTGTTTGGCAGGTGATTATGTTTTCATTCCGTCAAAGTTTTGTTTACAAGAATCAATTATTCACGAATTCGAATATGATTTTGAATGACTGCGTCATTTTGGTATTTAGATAAAATTCTCATACAAAATCAGACAAAATCTGAAATTTTAAATTAAGGTTTTAGTACTTGCATTACTTAATTGAATAAAGATTTGTCAATAGAATGTAGAACGTGTCATGCCAGCATTTAATTCATTGATATTTAACCCAACATATATGAAACACATTAAGCATAATTATTGTTCTTTGAATAACAATGTTAGTGTATTTTTGTCCTCATGTTTTATCCTGTGCTTTGTGGTAAAGTAGGATCAATGAACTGTTTTGCTTTGCTTAAACAATTACTACCTATTCGTAATTTATCAAAATGCATCAAGAAACAAAAACATGAATCACTGGAATAAATTCGATTACGACAACACTTTCCCTCTGTGCATTATAGCTTCTTCTCCGTTAAACAAAAGTTTCAATATCTTATTTAAGCTAGAAGCTCTAAAGATGCTGAATCGCTTGACTAGAGAATTTGAAATCATGTTGTGGTTTCATTCGATCCATTGACACGAGAAATTCATTATCTAAAGAGGTCCCCATAATTACCATCTCGACTACCCTCTGAGCCACCTAAGCCACACAAAAAGAAAAGTTTCTAGAAGGGAATCAACCCTAATCATGTTCAAAACATTAGCACCTGCAGTTTCAGAATAGGTGATCCTTGAAAACTTTGAAAATAAGAATCCTATAAAGCTTATAGCGGCCATTTTGTCTGTGTAACCTGGTTCCCTTGATTACTCTTTCACAAAGTAAAACCGTGTCTCCAAGTTTGCTTTCCATTACTCAACTTGTTTTAAGAGTTTTGGACATTGATAACGACGACTATAACGACATATAAACATATATCACTTTTCTACTTACCCTGAAAAACTGAATGACCTTTAACAGTTAGAAGATTTCGCTTTATATAAAAAGTTTCTTACCACGATCAATAGTACTGGTCTATGGATAAATTTACTAAGCCGGCTTTCTGTTGGCATAACCTAAAATGTATAGACAATAATTATTCCTTTGTAACATTTAAGACATTTTTATCAAGATATTGCTGCATTACACATGTATATTACAATGAATTTTTTAAAGATTTGCAGAGACTACTTACATAATGAGCGCATTTAAAAGGATTTCAATTTTTTAGGAAACTCAATTTAATTATCTGAGGAATGTACTTACGTCAGTTCTAGCATTAGCTCTCTGTAATCTACATAACTCTTCCTGTAATTCTTTTATCTCTTTGGTTGCCTTTTCCGTAAGTTCTGTTGTCTTTACCTGATCCTCTATCACTTTTGTCAGTTGATCTACTATATGTTCGATAAAACTGTCAGTCGGCAATCCCAGTTTACTATTTGCTATTTTGTTGTTGTAATTAGCCGTCTCCTCGGCATCCATATCATTAAACATTTCTTTAAATTTATCTAACATATGTTGAAACCCACTTGTTGTTAAATGTTTTATTTGTTCATCAATTTTTATCTCAAGATTTTCTTTTATTCTCAATTCTTCACCTATAAGCCTTGTCAATCCCGCTAATTTTTTCTCTACTTCATCATTTATGTATTTTGTCTGTTCAGCTGCATGTGTTTCCATGTTTTCAGCAATCTTTCTTGTAAGTTCAGTTTCCGTTTTCTTTAATGCATCATCGATCTTCATGTAAAGCCCTTTTACTTTTGTTTTCAATTGTTCGTCCATAAGCTTTGTCGATCCCGCTGATGTTTTCTCTACTTTATCATATATGTATTTTGTCTGTTCAGCTGCATGTGTTGCCATGTTTTCAGCAATCTTTCTTGTAAGTTCAGTTTCCTTTTTCTTTAATGCATCATCGATCTTCATGTAAAGATCTTTTTCTTTTGTTTTCAATTGTTCGTCCATAAGCTTTGTCGATCCCGCTGTTTTTGTCTCTACATTATCATTTATTGTTTTTGTCTGTTCAGCTGCAAGTGTTTCCATTTTGTCAGCAATCTTTCTTGTAAGTTCAGTTTCCTTTTTCTTTAATGCATCATCGATCTTCATGTAAAGATCTTTTTCTTTTGTTTTCAATTGTTCGTCCATAAGCTTTGTCGATCCCGCTGTTGTTTTCTCTACTTCATCATTTATGTATTTTGTCTGTGCAGCTGCATGTGTTGCCATGTTTTCAGCAATCTTTCTTGTAAGTTCAGTTTCCGTTTTCTTTAATGCATCATCGATCTTCATGTAAAGATCTTGTTCTTTTGTTTTCAATTGTTCGTCTATAAGTTTTGTCGATTCCGCTGTTTTTGTCTCTACATTATCATTTATTGTTTTTGTCTGTTCAGCTGCAAGTGTTTCCATTTTGTCAGCAATCTTTCTTGTAAGTTCAGTTTCCTTTTTCTTTAATGCATCATCGATCTTCATGTAAAGCTCTTTTTCTTTTGTTTTCAATTGTTCGTCCATAAGCTTTGTCGATCCCGCTGTTGTTTTCTCTACTTTATCATATATGTATTTTGTCTGTTCAGCTGCATGTGTTTCCATGTTTTCAGCAATCTTTCTTGTAAGTTCAGTTTCCTTTTTCTTTAATGCATCATCGATCTTCATGTAAAGATCTTTTTCTTTTGTTTTCAATTGTTCGTCCATAAGCTTTGTCGATCCCGCTGTTTTTGTCTCTACATTATCATTTATTGTTTTTGTCTGTTCAGCTGCAAGTGTTTCCATTTTGTCAGCAATCTTTCTTGTAAGTTCAGTTTCCTTTTTCTTTAATGCATCATCGATCTTCATGTAAAGCTCTTTTTCTTTTGTTTTCAATTGTTCGTCCATAAGCTTTCTCGATCCCGCTGTTGTTTTCTCTACTTCATCATTTATGTATTTTGTCTGTTCAGCTGCATGTGTTTCCATGTTTTCAGCAATCTTTCTTGTAAGTTCAGTTTCCGTTTTCTTTAATGCATCATCGATCTTCATGTAAAGCTCTTTTACTTTTGTTTTCAATTGTTCGTCCATAAGCTTTGTCGATCCCGCTGTTGTTTTCTCTACTTTATCATATATGTATTTTGTCTGTTCAGCTGCAAGTGTTTCCATTTTGTCAGCAATCTTTCTTGTAAGTTCAGTTTCCCTTTCCTTTAATGCATCATCGATCTTCATGTAAAGCTCTTTTTCTTTTGTTTTCAATTGTTCGTCCATACGTTTTGTCGATCCCGCTGTTGTTTTCTCTACTTTATCATATATGTATTTTGTCTGTTCAGCTGCATGTGTTTTCATTCTTTCAGCAATCTTTCCAGTCATTTCAGTTTCCTTTATCTTTAATGCATCATTGATCTTTTCTTCAATCTTTTTTTCGAGGTTGTTTTTATCCAACTTGTTCAATCTATCTATCAGACAACCCATCTTAAAAAAGAAATTGTTTATCGAATTATTTTTAAACAAAACATATTAATTTGTGATGTCATTATTTTATCAAAATAAAAACAAATCAATCCTAATTAATTGAATTTTCAGTGAGATAATGGTCTTCTTGTTTTTTTAAAGAAAAAACAACAGTCATATTTTTTTTACATATTTACATTACAATATTTATCTATTAGCAATAGGATGTAACACGAATTATATACCATTATGGCAGCTCAGTGCATGCAAAATCATGTTTTATGGAACACTTAAAAGAGATATCGACTGGGACCCATGGATTTAGCGAAGCCACAACAACAAACATTATTACTCTGTTATTCGGTGATAATTGGTGGATACCAATCGTCCGTAAACAAAATACCGTTTTGCCGAAAATATAGGGCAAACATCCCGTCCCTTACAATGGCGATCATCGTAATGTTTTATTCTCTATCTGTATTACAACTGAATAGGTCATATGGTTGTCGCAATTTGTACAAAATGACTTAAATGGGAAGACGCAAAAACTAGCGTCGACTGATGATACACGAAAGAAGGAAGGCTGCGTTCGAACTATCTATTTCTTTGAATCATCATCCATAATTAATAGAGTAAAGCGCAAAAAAACACATTAAATAAAAAGAAAAAAAAGTTAAAGATAAAAAAAACCTTACGCAGTAAAGTGATTCTTAGTTTTTTTGCAACAAAGAATATTTAAATTAAGGAGATGTTTACTTTTATTAGACTACTGAATACCTATTACATCTTTAATTATTTCTACCTAAAAAAAATAATCGACGTTTTCTGGACACTGGGGCATTGCTTTACGTATTTTTGGTTGGGGTGGGGGGGGGGGGGTGGGGTGGGGGTATAGTACAAAATTTTTGCTACTTTATCCTTGTTCGAATAAAGTCCCGAAATTTAATAAAATCTAACGGAAGCTCAAATCTATCTACAACCAATCACTCTTAAAAAAAGTTGGGTATTATTGACAGCATTTTCGAGTAAATGTACGAAATGTGAGTGACGGAGAGACAGACGGAAAGCGATATAATACAATACATCCCAGTCTGAAAGACGCGCATGCTAAAATTCCGATCTATGCTCCAAAACTTTCTATCATTTGTTAAAATAGTATAAAATTCATACATGGGGAATTCGTTATTTCAGGTTAGGGGTGGACATAGAACTAAAGGTCACACGATGCGTGGCAAGACAATTTTGGGGGACAAATTATAAAGAATTAAGTAGCACTCCAGCTGAGAATTATGCAAAATGTAATTCATGGGTGAAAAGGCTACATATTTTTATTTTTTGACATTTTATCTGAATTGCCAAAGTAAATACAAATTAACATTCGATTTTTCATATAACCTGTGTTCTATGGAGATAAAAATTATATCTCCTAAGAACAGGAAAATATGAATGAATAAAAAGACATTTCATAATATAGACCCATAAAACAAATTAATTATAAATATAAAAATAGCCTTGCTTTGGGTGTATCACATTTTTCAGATTTTACATGATTCTTACAGAGACAGCTACCTAAGATTTCTCGCAATTGAATTTTCCATAAAATTGAGTTCGTAAACCGGGTCCAGGTTATTAAACGAGGCATTCATGCAAGGGTGTTTACAAATCGAACACACATTTCTTGTACATACATTTTTTCAGAACTAAAAGATAACGAAAAGAAAATCTTTGTTATTGGCAAATAATGGAGCACCACGCCCTTGACAAGCATTACGCAGATTAATATTTTAGACTGAAGGCGCGGATTGCGTGATGTTAAAAACAGAGGATTTCTAGGTTACTATTTGCTCAGTTGTGCATAAATTTCGCTCGAATTAAAAAAAAATATGTAACAAAAAGTTTGGCCTGGCTCCACTCCTTGACGTATATAGATTTATTTTATTTTATAGAAAAATCTATAATAGACAGTAATCAAAGATAAACAAAATTCTTGAGGAACTTTGTCATCACTACAGAAGTTTTATGGTCGTCATCATGAACTCGGGGATCGTTATGTTGTATCCATCTGCACCGTAAAAACTGATTTATTCAACGGGTCATAGTTTTCCTTTCCTCGTTTGTCTACCACGTACTCGACTTTTTATGAGCAACTCGGCGGGTGTTTCTAGAAAAGCAGAGGACGCTTACCCAACCGGTCCATGCTCCCAGTTTTTAGTGGAGTCCGAGTTGCTCATTTGCTTTTGTTACTTTGTATGTATGATTTTAGTTACTGTAAAGGAAGGGATATCATTTAACTAGATCCTATAATCTCAGTTTCCGCCATATAGATGAAGTATTATTGTTAAACAATCTTGGTTTCGGGAATGTTATAGATCGCAACACCAAAGTACTTGTATTGTAAACTCCCCACCCCCCATCTGTGGCAACATCCATTCCGTGCCTGCGTATGGAGTTTACATATCAAAACTCGTTATGCCTGAGCTTGCCGTAAGTACACAGACTTTTTGTTCCGCGCTAGATTTCTTAAAATTAGGCTTCTGGAACAGGGTTTTGTTGCTACAAGATTGAAGTCATCACTACAGAAGTTTTTTTATGGTTATCATCATGAACTCGGGGATCGTTACGGTGTATCATCTATCTACACCACGAAAACTGATTTATTAAATGTGTCATAGTTTTTCT
Organism: Perna viridis; assembly: GCA_037379345.1. Lineage (NCBI taxonomy): Eukaryota > Metazoa > Mollusca > Bivalvia > Mytilida > Mytilidae > Perna > Perna viridis. Next base: position 4,182,220 of record CM074519.1, read on the forward strand.
GACCTTTTTTGTCGAACACGGACTTGACCTATTATGACCAACTCGGTGGATGTTTCTAGAAAAACAGAGGATGCTTACCCTATCGGAGCACCTGGCCAATTCTCCCAGTTTTTAGAGGCCGAGTTGCACATTTGCTTTTGTTTTTTTGTTTGTATTATTTTGGTTAATTATGTTCTTTGTTGTCATTGGAATTCCGACCGTTCGCTGAAAAGCGCGTCCACCGCACTGGACAAAAATGTTGTCTATGAAAATTCAAGCATTTTGAAAGCATTTTCTCCCGTATATTTGGAAAATGATTTGAAATAGTTTTTTTTTCAAGGTACGCATGATTTAGATCCCACGTATTATCAATTTCAGATGCCGCTGCAGAAACGTCACAAGTTGAAGTTTCCAAAAAAGTATAATGATATTACTTTTCAATGATACACTTAAAAGACGAATAATTCTAATTTCGGGATAAAATTATACATAGACAAAAGATCGATGTTTTTTTTTAAATCATATTAAGATGTCGTTTTATTAATAAAACTATAAGTTAACAATTATAGATAAAAAACCATTTTTACATTAAAATAAAAAGTCGATATCATAATACAAGTAACTTATTTGTTAACATAAAATCGCAGACAAATTATAAAGAAATAAACATTCAATCAATAAAGCAAGCAAACAAACAAAGGTTCTAACAATTCTATGACAAACTTGGTATAATATATCGGTGCTGGATTAGCTTCCTGTTTCATTATTATTGATTTTGAGTACTTCTTGTATACAATTCAATATGGAATAGTGAACATCCTTAGTATTGTGTTCTGATTCTGCTGATATGACATTATCACTTGAAACAAGAGTACAGCATCTCGAAATTTTCATAATTTATATGATTGGTATATTTGTATCTTTTAACTAAGAACATGCAAAAAGAAAAGTTTTTACCCAGACGAATGAATTGCGAATATCCAGAAAGTTATTATCTAAGTAGCTAAAATCCATACATTGTGAAGAAAGGATCTTGATTTACTATTACCAAAATATAATCATTTGTTGAGTTTTATACTAACACTTTTATGTTTTATACCGAGTCAAATTTTATTGGTATGGTAAATATTTATTACAATTTTCCACGAATCACAGGCGGCTCTTTTCCTGGATAAGTGGATAAGTTAAGGATTAGTTCTTTATATTCCAAAGTCATATAGCAACTATCCTGAGAACACTATAAGGCCAAGACGTAGGCTCTCCTGGATTACCAAAATAAGGACCGGGTGGGGGAGGGGGGCCATCAAAATTTGATCGTCAACATAGCAACTACATATAAAATCAGTAAGACCTATATGTAAAAAGAGATGCGTATATTCACACCATATTAAGTATTAGATTGGTTGACAAAGAAATGTACATTAATATGTACAAGGGAACGAAGATTCAAGCAGAAATATCCATCCTAAAATTGGAAAAATAATCACAAGAATATTGTTCAAGAATAAAGACTAGCCATGGAACAAAGACATACACACAAAGACAATATAGTTAATGAGTTACCCACACTACACTAAAAACTAGTAACATGGAGCAGTTGCACCAGTAGGGTAAACATCCTGTTAAAAAAAACACACCCGCCGAGTTCCTTCATAAATGTCATGTCCGGGGTACCGGGGTAGATTAAAGAGGATACTATGACACGGTGAACAAATCAGTTTTCATGGGTCAGATTCATATATCATAGCGACCCACGACTTCATGTTATCGACCATAAAACTTTTGTAGAGATGACTTTAATCTTGAAGCAACATTACCCTGTCCCAGAAGTCTCAGTGTTAGTGTCTACAAAAGTCCGCGTAATTTTGGAAAGCTCTGGCATAACTAATGAGTTGTAATAAGAAAATTCCATGCGCAGGTGCAGGAGGGATGATGTCACAGACGAAAGGAAAGTTGACATTATGGAATGAGAAATCATCGGGTTTGTCGTTTAGTTTTTTTTTGTGAATCTGTCTTTTCCGTCTATTTCCTTTGCTGTTGACTAGGACAAAAAAGGTCTAATTCATTGTTTTTGTGCATTGAGGTTGACCCTTTTTGTCTACCACAACGCAAAATGTGTTTATGTGGACATTTTTGTCCAATGCAAACCAAAATGCGTTGCCATAAACATGTTTTAAATAATTCAACAAATAAAAAACGTAAACATAGCCAACAAATACATAACTGAACTTTTTTTAAAATAAAATGACTGATATAACCCTTTTTACCGTTGTGGAAGACAAAATGTGTTTCTCTTAGGCAGATACATCGTTGGTTGAGACATTTTATGAAGCGACTGTGAATGGTCATATCAGTCTCTATTTTGTCTAGTAGTGAAGTATTTTATGAAAACAAACATTTACCTGGTATTTTAAATCTTTTACTTCGATTTCCATTTTTTCCCGTATTTCTGCTTCGCCCTTTTTTTGGTCCATCTACAAACACGTTGTTATAACTTTATAGAATAGAATTGAAAAATAACAACTTCTGAATTATAAAGTTTTGATTATGTTTTCATTGAAACACATTTAGAAGTAAGCTTTCAAGAATACTTTTACCTACATTTGTCCTGTATATTTGAGGCTCGGCTTGAAACCGTTTTTCATCCTTGATAAAGACGCACAGAATAGTATTTCTTTAGAACTGCAATAGTGGTATTGAAAGGAAAATTTGATAATCCAGCTCAAAGAAATGTTATGATCTTAAACAAGTGTTTTGGTAAGCTTGAAATGACAACACCATATGTTAGACTGGAAAGTGCGTGTGTACTCCTACTTCATATCTTAAGCGTCTGTCAGACATCGAATCGATGATCAGATCAATGACAAACATATTCAAATGCCGTATCGTAAATTTCAAAAGTATTTGTGAAAACGTTCTAGCCTTCCATTATTTTGAAATTTAGCCCAAATCGATCATGTAGTAAAAAGAACAAAGTTCATATACATGGGGCTTAATATCCTAAACAACAAAAACTATAGAAACTTAAAGAAAGGACAAAGACACCTTGATGAAAATATGTCCAAAATTCAACGGCTGCCTACTTGAATCTATATGGTTATGCAATCTCTTTGTAAAGACATATTCCTTCCAATGGCATAAGTTTTTCTTAAACTTATTCTACCGGGCAGTTGTTCTGGTGAAAAATCTTGCTTTCAGCAGAGCATATTTAATTTTTGAATGACTGAACAAACTGATTTTATTAGAATTATAACAATATGTTTTCTCCGGATTCAAATAGGTTTAAATATATCCTACTCAACGTAATTCTTCAAGGATATATCAATCTGTGAGTTCTATAATGCAACGTTCAGAATTTGATCATAGAGTCAACAAATATTTTCCCAATTATGTAATAAATAAAACATAAAAATATTATAAGTATTTATGTGAAATGAATATATAACGCTTTGAAAAGGAAGCACACGAAAAAAATGCTCCAAATCCAAATCAATATTTGTAATAATAATGTTTTATATAAAATATGATTTATAGTTTGAAACAACAGTTTAATTTCTTTTAAAATATATATAATTGTACCTCTTCAATTACTTCCGTTTATGTGCTTCTTCTGTTTTTTATCCAATCTACAACACAGTATATAAATGGTTAGAAATTATTATTTTTTTATTCTAGAATACTAAAATTCAGAGAGCTGAGTGACAATTCAGTATATGTTTTTATTTAGGCCTTTGGAATAAGTTTTCACGTGTTTTTCATCGTTGAAAAGGACACACAGTATTGTCCGTCTACTTCACAGAATTGTAGCCGTTGAATTTCGTGGGTTTTTTTATTTTAATACTCTGCTAAAAGTAAAGTTATTAAGTATCATATACACGCTTTTTTGTAAGATGGATATGACAATGAGTGGATGGTAAATTTTTATTCATCTTCCTATCTTAAACTGCTGTCAGACATTGATCTGATGATAAAGATCAGCGAAAACATATTCAAATGCCTTATCGTAACATCTAAGGAATCATTCTATCCCTTCAAACGTTTCGACTTTAAATCGCAAATCAAATGTGTAATAAAATAATGCCACATTTCAGAGCACGTGCTAAATATCTTGAATGAGTTGTAATAAAAAAAGGGCGAAGTCAAAAGCGAGAATTCCTTAATTAAGATCATTACAACCACTTTTCAATTTGTGAATAAATAAACAAACTGATGCTCATGATAAAATATGGGATTTCACATTCCGTTAGGGATATCTTCATCGTATATTTGTTAAATTTTTGAATGATGTTTTTATTGGTTCTAACATTGACTCTGTTATTAATAAATATATATTGATAAACTCTATCACATTTCGTCCTACTTCCTGTCATTACTTCCACTACTTTTATGTTGGCATTTGCACGAAGACCTTATTTTACTTAGACATCTTATTATATGTTTTCAATAAATCCTGTTGGTTGAAATACAGACAACTGCCTGATCAATTGCATTGGTACGCTATGATATGTTTTCTAGTATGCCGAGGGCTTTTTTAGTTCTTTTACAACTTTCAAGAATAATGAATCCCATGAACCATTGTAATTGTAATGAGCAATTTAAACACCATTACTTTTATCTTGGCATTTGCACGAATACCTTGTTTTACTTAGACATTTTATGATATGGTTTCACTACATTCTGTTGCACATGCCCGCTTTTATTGATATTTTTGTTTGGCTATATAAGGCGTGCTTTCCAGTTGCTTTTCGACTTTAATCTAACTTACAGAAAAAGCCAGTAATCTTTCGAAGTAGATACAGCATGTTGTCTCTGTCCTATTTGTTAAGGCGTTTGTATTCTGCATCGATCTCAAGAGTTAAATCGAATCCAACAGATTTTTACAGGTAGTTTTATTGTTGTATTTTCCAACCATTGTTCCAGGTTAGGACAGGGTTGAGTGTTCACAAATATGTTTAACCCCGTTGCATACTTTATGTGCCTGTCCCAAGCCAGGAACTGGAAGTCCAGTGGTTATCATTGTTTTGTTTGTTCATTGTAATTATTCGTTTTATGTTTCTTTTCTATATATATTAAGTTGATTTTCGTTTTTTATCAATATTTTGACTTCATTTACTTTTGGCCTTTTACAGCGTACTTTATGGTATTTGGTTTGTTCGTCACTGAGGGTCGTGTGGTGACCTCTAGAAGTTTGATTGTTCGTTTTTTGGCTTTTGGTGGAAGACTATCATATTGGCAATCTTACTACATCTCCTATCTGTATAGTTATTGAAATGATAATATATCTTTTCGAATAAGATTATATCTTTCTGACATTTATATGACACAATGAATCAACTTTGAGGATTGATTTTAAAGAGACAAAACATATTTGCTACCGTTATTATTACTATTAACAGTCAACAATTTCAAATTATGTAAAAAATATAACAAAGCAATATTTGAATGTTAGAGTTTATGAAAATTAAATATATAACCTTGAAAAGGAAACAAACGAACAGAAACATAAACACATTTAAACCAAGAGAGAAATATTTGATTAAAAACACCGTCGTTTTTTATGTGCTTTCCGTTTAATTATTTGGAGTAACAGTTTACAAATTTGATAAAAGAAGTCATCCATTCTGATTGAAATTTGATAAACCAAGAAATGCCAATCAAACGAATATTACAAATTTTGTGTTACTTTACACATGTATGAAAGAGTAGCCGCTTATCATCAGCATTAATTCTAAATACGTGGGAAAGTAAGTTTTATGTAATGAGTAGTGAAAACCAAATCAAAATCAAAATGGAAAATCAAATCTAACACCGGTAGGTCCTATTAGAGTATGTCAAAGGAACAATATTTTGTGGTCCTGTGTTTAATACTGAAACTATGCCTTAATTTAAAAGCGCATTTTACTTTTTTTTTGGTGCATCAGCAGTGAAATCGTACCAGAGGTTCCATAATTCAAACATAAATAATAAAAAAACGCCTTGGAAAGTGCATATAAAATCGCTGATCTACTTCAGAATGGGTGCAGTTGAATTCCAAGGAATTTATTTATTCATCATAATTAATGACCTTATCAAGTATATCGAATGAGCATTTTTGTTTCAAAATGAGAGAATAGTTTTGCCATAATTAATTTTCATTCCATATCGCTAGTTGCAAAAAGAAAGAAATATCTCTGTTATCGGGCATCCGTTTCAACATTTCAAGTTAAAATGATATATCAAGATTTTGATTTCAATTGCAACAGTTCAGATATACTATGCCACATATCATTGTGGGAATATGTAAGAGTGATCAAGGGAAACAATGTTATAGCGGTAATCAAAAGAATGTAATCCAGGGACAAAGACCAGACATGGAATATAGACATACACAACAAAGAACATAAAGTAACTAAAATCATACATACAAAGTAACAACAGTAAATTAGCAACTCGGACTCAACTAAAAACTGGGAGCATGGACCAGGTGCATCGATAGGGTAAGCGTCCTCTGCTTTTCCAGAAACACCCGCCGAGTTGCTCATAAAAAGTCAAGTCCGGGGTAGACAAACGCGGAAAGGTAAACTATGATAAATAAGAAAATAATGAAAGTTAAAGCAATGATACCGTGATATAAGTTTTCGTCGACTGCCTTCTTAGTTGACCGATATGGATTGCATACTCTCTTTTAAAACTGTATGAAGATTTTTTCATATCACAACATTTTTATTCTTTCGTTCGTACTGGGCAGTTGCCTTGGTGAAACAATATGATTGTAGCGGTGTCTAGATTTGGCATCAGCATTTAATTTGTTTTTAATGGTTTTATTATTTATTATAGTTTGTAAACTTTAATAATTATCCTTGACTACTTCATGTGGACTTTTGTCATATCATTTTGATAAACTTTCAGAGCATGTAACGGTCATATGATCGTAGTTTTGTATTCTGATCATCATTTTATAAGTTTCATAAGATTCCTACAGTTATTAAGTTAAAGCGAACTTGTGTTGTGGCAAAAATTATGCTTGTTGAATTTGACATTTAATGATATTGATAGTTTCAAATTTGTCTGTGAAGTATGAAAACCTTATGAAAGAAACATGTTTAAGTATAAGAAATAAATACTCCGCGGAATTAGTCTAACCTTGGTACCTCGAACTCCAAGGGACCATTAAAATGTGTTTGAGTTATTGAGAGTTCGAGAATTTTTTTTTACGTTGCCGATCCGAGTTCAACTTTATCGTTAAAAAATAGCTTACGTCCTACGAAGTTTTGTTAGTTCTCGGATTTTTTCATTCGTTTTCGGAAGGTTATGTTGATTTATTTACATTAAAATTGCCATGTTTGCTTTCAACAAACTTTCAGAGTTCCTTGGTCAATAATTTGTTTTCATCTATATTTTTATGTTTTTTTATTATGTCGACATTGGACTTTCAATCAGTACTTTGTTAGATTAATTAACACTATCAATTAGTGATGACTTAAATGTTACCTTTAATCAACACAATTGACAGTTAGATTATTGATAGGGTTTCAGTTTTTCGCACCGTTTGAGGCCGAAGCTAACAAAATGGTTGACGAGTTGAGTGAAGGTTATTCTCTAAGACTTATTACCGAACGGACCGACACGTCTGTTCGAGAGTTCGAGAAATCCAAAGTTATTTATATTGATCATATAGGAGAAAAGTTTGGTACTTTAAATTTTATTCGAGAAATCCCGGGTGCTCGAGCCATCCAAGTTTGAGCGAGTGAAGTTTGACTGTATTCTTTTACATCGTACGTTGATTGTTTCCCACATTTCAATTCATTTCATTTGATATTCGAAATTTTACACTTTAATTGAATACAAAAAAGCATTAAATGAAAGTACCCAGCTAGCAAAACACGTAATAAAAATGTTTTGGAAAACTTAAAAAGACTGAAAAAAGATTTTTTATATATGTTTTTAAAACGTATAAAAGTATGGTTGCAGAAATGTTATGATAACGTTTTCAATAACCATTTACTATAATGTTTTTATAACGTTTCCATAAACAGGCTGAAGCCCCGTGCAGGTCCGAGTGTTAAAAGAATAAGCCTGCAGCAGCGCTAAGCTTGTCGTAAAAGGCGACTAAATAGTGCTCAAAACCCTAGCCCGTGGCTAAGGCGCTCTGCCCACAGAGCAACTGGGATGTGTGCCCCAGGTGGTGGAATGGGGTACCCCTGGCGTGTTACACGCTGGGGTTGTCAGGCTATAATACGGAAAACCTGACCGCAAACCATAGTGGTGCCCCGTGTTGGGAAAGATCCCAAGTTCCTGGCATGTTAAGGAACCCTACTGTGGTATTCTCCCGGAGTAGGAACCATAGGGCTCCGCCACAGGAGGCTAAATTGCCCGACCCTACCCACCTCTCCCTATTTCCAGTGGCAATCAAAATTTGTCGACCCCATTGTCCTTGTGTCCCATCCCTTTTTCATTTCATCATCATTTCATGTTCATATTATCATCCATTTCATGTTCATCGCCTGAATATAGTTGAAATATTGCTGCTCGGACGTAAAACCCCAACAAACAAACAAACAACATAAAAAGGCTGAAAACATTTTTTTAGAAATGTTTTGTAAACGTAAAAATGTATGGTTGCAGAAATGTCATAATAACGTTTCCAATAACCATTCACTATAATATTATTATAACGTTTCCTTAAAAAGACTGAACACATTTCTTTAGAAATTTTTAAACGTAAAAATGTATGGTTGCAGAAATGTTATGATAACGTTGTCAACAACAATCACTATGATACTATTATAAATTCGTCTTTCAATAACATCTAAATTATGAAATTTCAAAGATAGATTTTGTCAGATCACTTATTTATCTTCAGGCATCTCAAGCAGCGTTTTTTTTCCATTAGCCTGAAAAAAAGATGTACAGGATTAATGGTATAGTCACGATATACATAATACGTACAGTAGTTAGAATTTAAATGTTGAAAGAAAAAAGTATACATACTATCAATAACATATTACTTGATTTTTTTTTTTTTTTTTTTTTGCAACACGTCTATGTGTCAATCTTGGAAATATTATTGTCTGCTAGATTAAAACATGCTGCTTTGTATCAAGATTTTATTTGCACTTTGAAAAAAATCATGAATTGAGTTTTTAAGATGAAATTGTGGTGAGCAGGGCTATGAACACCTTTAAAATGTATGTCCACTTCAAACAGGAAGTGAATACCCATGGAACCAAACTTCATACATGTTTTCTATAATTAAAACTTTATTGAAGTCCAACAAAAGCAGAGTGGATCCAAGAGGGGCCCATTGTTCCCCTCGTATTTGAAAAAAAAACACTTTTGATTTTATAGAAAATTAATAATACTACCAATAATGAGCCCCTCAAAGGCCATATTTCCCCACCTTTTCGGAGTTTCTAGATCTGCTACTGTTTTATGTAAAGAGTTATTGCATATTGCGGTCAAATGAATGAATAGTCACAAGTATTATATTATGAGTTCTAGCCTTAGTTTTTTTCAGGGGGAGCACCCGAATGAGCATGCGCATAACATCACATCCGATGTTGTGCAAAGTTTACCTCTCGGACATTAAATTTAATCCTTGTTTTAATTTGTTTTGTTTAATTATATTAAATATGTTTTGTATAATACAGTCTGAATAATTAATGTTGTTATTTTGACTAACCACTAAAGATTACGGGGTCGGCCAAGAAGTGAACACATATCCTTTCTCATTTCTATTTATACTTTTCCTCATCAAAGAACACATACTGAATTTCCCATGGGAAAATGTTGCTTCTTAATCTTATGTTGTCTGTAGTGCCCTGTTTCATGTCGATTAATAAATATCCGTGGGGTTTGGCGGTTGGATACTCGTCCGATTTCATAAAGTAGTTTGTCTTTTTGGGAAAGGTTTGTTGGGCCATGCTCATGGCCTATGATACGTCTCTGGGAATTTTAAACAGAACCAGGTAATCGGCATTTAGACTGATGATTCTGTGATATTTGTTTTTGTTGAACAAATTTTTGGACCAAAAGCATGACACTTATATTTTTATGGTAAGAATAATTCGTGAAGAGATGCGAAATAGATTCAGTGACCGAATTCATCATATCGTCTAAAACAAGCAACTGTCTCTCTCTGGTATCAAATGTGTCAAGGTCGGGGAGTCCTTGTAGAAAGTCGATATTCTCCATGGTTCCATAAATCGTCTGGTACGCGTCATAGCAACACGTTATCCGATCGGGTCTAGGCATCATCAAGTGTTTTACGTTTTGTACGAATCGGCGTACAAACATCTTTTTTCCAATTCCAGTGGGTCCTGCTATATTCCTTTTAAAGAGATGGGCCCACGGCATGAAATGGTCGTCCAAGTACCCCTTGGGTACATCGGAAGCAAGGGGGTCGTCCGTCGGATGTATGAAAAATCTTTCGTCAGCTGGATCCTTGGGTTAATATATGACTCAATGTTTCTAGAACATCGTTTGGTTTACCTCAAAGTATATGAATGGTTGTTTATTGATGTGTGTGTTTGTATGTACGTGTGTGTGTTTGTATGTGTATGTGTGTGGTGTATGTGATTGAGGTCAGAAAGACCCTAACCCTAACTTAACCATAACCCTGGACACACATTAACATCTGACCCCAACCTTACATAAAACCCTAAGCCTAACCAAACACTTAACCATAGGGCTATCCCATGTCATAGATTTGATCCTATATTTAATAGTTGAGTCTAACAATGTCTTGGTTATGTTTAGGATTAGTGTTTGGAATATAGTGAAAGCGTTTGCATTTAGGTGAAAGAAAATGTTATGATAAAATTAGAGCTAGGGTTAGGGTTAGAGTTTCAGATAAGGTATAGTGTCAAGAAAGTTGTTAGACTCAACCTTTTGATATAGGCCCATGTCTATGGCAAATGTAAAGTTTATGGTAAAATGTGTGGTTAGGGTTAGGGCTACGTTTAAGGTTGGGGTCAGATGTTGATGTTTGTCTAGGGTTACGGTAAAGTTCGAATTAGGGTTAGGGGTTAGGGTTAGGATCAGTGGTTAGGGTTGTGTTAGGGATAGGGTTAACTGTATGGTGTAGTATAGGGTTACGCCTATTGTTATGTATAGCACTTAGGTCAGTAGGGATTGGTTTAGAGTTAGGATTAAAGTTAGAGTTTCAGATAAGGTCTAGTGTCAAGGAAGTTGTTAGACTCAACCGTTAAATAAAGGATCAAATCTATGGCAATGGTTAAGCGTATGGTTAAGTGTTCGGTTAGGCTTAGGGTTTTATTTAAGGTTGGGGTCAGATGTAGATGTTTGTCAAGGGTTATTGGTTAAGGTTAGGGGTTAGGTTAGTGGTAAGGGTTAGGGTTAGTGTTAGGATAAGGGTGTATCTGACCTCAATCACCCACACATACATACAAACCCACACACGTACAAGCATGCACACATCAACAATCATTCATACACTTATGGTAAACCAAACAATGTTCTGGAAACATTGAATCATATATAAACGCGTTTAACCCGGAAAAAGCGAAAATTGTAAATGGACTGTCGTAGAGTAAACATGTTCCCCTTTTCCATCTGTTCAAAGTCTTTGAGTAGAATGGATAGTTTAAACAAACATATGAGACAAGTTCACCGTAAATATTCAGATACGGCAAGGTACAGACACCTACCCACAAATAAGGCCCAGTCAAACCGACTATAATACTTTGATGACCAAACTTCACCAGTATTCATTGAGGAAAGAAAATCAGAATACTTTGATGAATAGACTACGCCAAGACTCTTATACTTCGATGAAAGAGCTACGCAAATCAATCCAGGAAGAAACTCAAGAAAGCTTACCCAAGGACCCAGCTGACGAAAACTTTTTCGTACATTCGACAGACAATCCCCTTGCTTTCGACGTACCCAAGGAGTACTTGGACTCATGCCGTGGGCCCATCTCTTTACCAGCGTCATAGCAGGACCCACTGGAAATGGAAAAACGATGTTTGTACGCCGATTCGTACAAAACGTAAAACACTTGATGATGCCTAGACCCGATCGGATAACATGTTGCTATGACGTGTACCAAACGATTTATGGAACCATTGATGATGTCTACTTTGTACAAAGACTACCCGACCTTGACAACTTTGATCCCAGAGAAAGACAGTTGCTTGTTCTAGACGATATGATGAATTTGGTCACTGAATCTATCTCGCATATCTTCACGAAATAGTCTCACCTAAAAATATAAGTGTCATGTTGTTGGTCCAAAATCTGTTCACAGAACCATCAGTCTGAATACCATTACCTAGTTCAGTTTAAAAATCCCAGAGACGTATCACAGACCATGACCATGGCCCAACAAATGTTTCCAAAAAGACAAACTACTTTATGAAATCTTACGAGTATGCAACCCCCAAACCCCACGGATATTTATTGATCGACATGAAACAGGGTACTCCTGACAACTCGAGATTGAGAGGCAACATTTTCCCATGGGAAATTCAGAATGTTTTCTTGGATTAGGGAAAGTATAAATATAAATTAGCAAGGATATATGGTCACTTCTTGGCGGACTCGGAAAGGAGATGGACGCACCGGAGCAATAAAGATTTACAAGATAATTCCCTGTCGAGGCCTTCATTTAGAAGAGGTCACTAGTCGTGATGCCATACACGTGCAATGGACGACAGAAAGGGCTCAACACAAACCGAATGAACCGACAAAAGAAAGTGAGGCCCCAACAAGACCTCCTGGTAGACCAGCTGGAGGCAAGAAAAAAGTCAACCAGAAAACATATGTGACACCTATAAATTGAAGGGAGGATTTCGGAACAAAGACCGAGGAGCTGTATTAAGAACGTAATACAGTGGTATAACGTCAGAATACCAAATACAAGTGGAAACCAGAGCGGAGTATAGTGCATCCTTGTATAGGAAACAGCGACCTTAATAAATCAAGAAAGTAACAAAAGTTCAACTAGATGAATCATATTGATCTACGATACCTGGACCTAATATAATTAGAGGATAGTTCGTCAAAAATAGAGGAGCTCTATGAGATATACAATGTAAACCAAAGACTAGAAGTCATGTAAACCGAGGAATAAAAGGAAGAGAAGGTTAAATAGAGTGAAAAAAAACAGCCTTGACTCCTATGATACTCGGCTGGCAAGAAGACTCATAGTAAAGCGGAGTCATGAGAAGATCCGATCGTGAAATTACTTAATGTGGAAGAAATGAAGAACACTTTATGATACAGACCACGGAGCAGGACCCGGATTAAAAAAACAGACGACACCCGACGAAAGGAACAATGAATATGAATTGTAAATAAAAGGTTGTTGAGTAATTAAACTATGAAGAAAGACCTTCTTACAAAAAGGGTAGCTCAAACCCGATAACCCCTATTAAAACCGTTAGCGACAGCATAACAAACATATTTACCATCAGAGCCTCATAACACGGGTCGAAGTTTGAGTGTAAGTAACTTGAAAACAAACTATAACAGGAAAAAGTACAAACTCCTTATAAAAAAACATCATATAATACTAAAACAAAAAAAGGGTTAGGAAACAACTACGAATGAAAATATGGAGAGAAAAAAACTCCACAAATTAATGGTTTACCCAACAGGACCCAATAACGGGTCAAATTAAGTGCACTCGACATGTAAACATTGAAAATATATAATGAAAAAAGAAATCGGTTTACCCAATAGAGCCCTATAACAAGGATAAAATCGATGAAAACGTTGAGTGCGTCTGTGATACATTGGTCTACTATAAAAATCTAATTATAACAAAAATGAAAGGCAATACACCATTCAAAGGCTCTTGACGTTCCGATTGTAAACATCAATTATAAACCTTATAATTGTCAGGATAATCTTGAGTGGTTAGTCAAAATAGCAACATTAATTATTCAAACTGAATAGAAAAAATATTAAACGTAATTTAACAAAAATAATTAAAACAACGATAACAATTAATGTCCGAGAGGTAAACATTGCAAACATTGTCCTTAGACCTGTTATGTAGTCATAAAGCACAATAAAAAGCGGTAAAAAATCAATACACGAGCTATTGAAATCACCAGTAAAATGGGAAGTTTTTAACATCTGTCTAATCCGTGAGAAGTCTATTCAAATTACACAATCAATTGAACACAAAGAAAATCAAATCAAAGTCTAAAATCTATTCAAAATGCCCATTCAAAGTGCCCATTCAAAGTGCCCATTCAATTTGACATTATTACAGAAAGACAATGAAATTACAAACAAATAATTTACAAAAAATATTTAAAAAACAATTAACTTTAATGAAAATTTAGAATTAAAAAAGCAATATAAACAAAGAAAGATAACTCTTGTCAAAATACACCTCCCTTTTTATACTTACCTGTTAACATCATACTATATAATGACACTAATTAAAACATTTAAGGGGATACCTATGGAGGTCGTTTACCCCCTGACAATTAAGGACCCTGTACTAGATCAAAGGGTTCCCCCTGTTCCCACTGTTGGGCATGGATCCCCATCTAAAACCACTTCCGGTCACCCAAGGTCCACTTCCTGTCCCCCTCCCTCTACCGATCACTTTCGGGCTATGGCCACCGGATGTGACGTCATCCGCATTGTGGCGCTCCCCCTGGCTCCTCCTGAGAAATAATAAGGCTAGAAAAACTATACTATTGACACACGAATAGACTAACAAATGCTATGATCACTTGTCATGGTCCAGTGAGATTCTCATCACTATATAAAACTTACCTTGAAAAAAAATAATCATCTTGGTTTATTGGGAACATTAAATCGTTAGGTATGAGCTTCTTTTGTAATCCTTATTCCCTTCAAAAGAGATCATATGTATTTCTTATAAAGAAATAATTTTTTTTTTAAATTATGACAAGCATAATATATAATCAAAACTGTGAACTTTATTATTTCGATTCAAACCCCCGGAGAGGGTAAAATTTACAATAAACAAAAAAAAAAAAAAACATAAAAAAAAACAAATTTTACAAACATAAATATGCAAAAAATCATAAAATTCAAAACTAACAGAACATATTCAATATTATGAACCCAATTTTGACAATATGTGTAGTGTAAATGTTTCAAAGTTTCTGTCAATTTGGCTTTCCATACATGCAGGACATGAAGTAATGTTATAAATTCTAAAAAAATAACTTGCAAAGTTTCAAAATAAATGTCCTGGTCAGATTCAATGCAAAATATCAGCCTAAGGACACATAAAAAATATTACAATATTCATACAACTATCATGACAATGAAAGAGTAATCAAGGCAACCAAGATTATAACGGTAATCAAAAGAATGCATTCCAGGGACAAAGACCAGACATGGAAAACAGATACAAGCAACAAAGAACACAAAGTAACTAAAATCATACATACAAAGTAACAAAAGTAAATGAGCAACTCGGACTCCACTAAAAACTGGGATCATGGATCAGGTGCACCGGTAGGGTGAGCGTCCTCTGCTTTTCTAGAAACACCCGCCGAGTTGCTCATAAAAAGTCAAGTCCAAGGTAGACAAACGAGGAAAGGAAAACTATGAATGTTGAATAAATCAGTTTGTATGGTGCAGATGAATACACCACAACGATCCACGAGTTCATGATGACGACCATAAAACTTCAGTAGTGATGACTTCAATCTTGTAGCAACATAACCCTGTTCCAGAAGCCTATTTGTTAGAGTTCTAGCACGATACAAAAAGTCTGCGTAGTTTCGGCAAGCTCTGGCATAACGTATGAGTTGTGATATGAACACTCTATACGCAGGTGCTGAAAGGATGTTGCCACAGATGAAAGGAAAGTTGACAATTCTGAAACAAACTTCAAAATGATTGTAAACTGTTGACTACATATGTCTATTTTCATTCAGAAGAAAGTTGTTTTCTTTGACACATACCTTAAAAGTACCATGTTTGGTCAGGAATTAATGTAAAGTTTGAATGTAAACATTTGCAAACTAGTGATCGGGTTAATATATAGGACGTTCTTTGTGACTCTCAAGATACACGTATTTACACTAAGTTTGGCAATACAAACATATCAATTAATTCACTGAGTCACTTATCTATCATACGAAAATAATCAAAAGTTAAAACTTACTCCGTGCGGGGTCAACACCTAATTGTTTAAATTTTGACATGTTAACTTTGTCATCTTTTTCAGTACATGCAATTTAATCAATATTATACAAACCGGAAACGGAGAAATTTTCTGGAGCAGTACAAATTTTAAAGGTAATAAAAAAAAAATAAAAACAAAATCAGAAATCACTTAAGTGTTTGTCTTCACAACGTGATTTTGTCTAGTGACTAGCAATATATAAAACGAGTAATTGACCAGCTATGTTTACAAAACAAGCTTACACAGACCATTATTTCAAAGTAATTTGGCATACCGTTTTTAAATATCTAATTACAAAGAATTGTACTTACATCTTGTTGGACAGATCTATTTCTTTAAATCGTCTTCTAAATAGTCTGTGCTACTTGCATATGTGTATAAGATAATACGCACAGTAATAAAGATTTGTTCTAACCTATTTTAATAGTAGCATGTGGCACACCATTTACACTATTATATATTATTATTTTTATGGAGATGCCATCATCTATATATCATCGATGTTTCTTAAGTGAAAGACAAGGAACAGTAAACTGGGATAAATTAATTGTAAATGAAATATGCATGACAAATTTAGAAGACTAGTATTACATGTACATGTATAATGCATGTGTATAATATTCTTGTTCGGTCATTTATTTAAATGTTTAAATTATGATGTAATTATATATAGCTTTTATTTTCCTATAGTGCTAGATTATCAGAATTTCAATTTCATAGCCCATTTATTTTTCATTCTGTATTTGATATGTATGAGAAAATTGTTTTCTGTTTAATATGTAATTTAAAATAGTTTAGAAACATTTTCTAACTTCGTTTTAAAACTTAAAAAAAATAAGATATTATAATGTTTTTCTTACATTTCTACAACTATTTATTGGGCATTTCAGAAAACAGTATTAAAAACCATATCTGGAAATGTTTTTTACCCGTGTCAAAGTAATGTAATGAAAACATCATCAGAAAATATTTTTGTAACATATAAGAAACATTTTTTAATGACATATCCAAATAATGTGTTAAAAATAGAACCAAAAACATCACAGTGACATGTTATTTAAACATTTCAAAAACATTTCAATGAACAGTTCTGAAAACCTTTTTCAAACTTAAACGGTAAAATGTTTCAAAAACGTTATCAAAACATTTTGAAAAAAAACATCAAAATGTTTTAAAAACGATTTTAAAATGTTCCGTTGAAAATGTTTTAGCAAACTAACAATACACTCTTAATATAATGTTTCGAAAAAGGTTCGTGCTACCTGGGTATAATAAATATATTTCTATAGGGTTGCGATCATCATATAAACATTGTTGCTTTTCATTTCAAAAACTGCATTTTTATATTGATGTCATTTTGCGAAAGACATTCATCAATGTTTTCTTTTATTATTATTTAATTTTAGTGCGAAACTTCCAGGACTGTTTTATTTATCACGAAATTTTGTGTTGCCAATCGACGTCTCTAATTAAATCTAGATTCTAAATGTATTTTTTTAAAACCTACCTTGATCCTGTAGAAACATGCCGTTTAGCTTTCAAAAGAAACGCAGTGTGTCTTTTCGCGAAAGAGTTATGTAATATATTCATATCTGAAAACTTATGAAAACTGCTAAAAGAACTATATTCACAAATATTTTTAAACTGAAAAAAAAAATCGTTCGAAAAATCATTCCGTGGGACAAGTTTGTATGCATGAATTATGTAAATGAGTAACGAAAACGAGTCGATGAACTAGAACTAGGTGATTTAGTGTTTAACAATGTTGTAATATACAGCTGCTGCAAGTAAATATATCATGGACACGTACGATATCGGTACTTGGAAGTGATCAATTTATATATCAGAATAGTTTGAAGCTAAATATATTCTTATATACCTTGCAGTTATTTCAATAATCATTTATTGCATTTATCAGTTACCATAATACAAAAAATGGCATTCTTTATCGTTTTCAGTGTAAACTATGCAAAAATTCGTATTGACAGACTCTAAAGTGCACTTTTAAAACTTTTGTGTACATATATGTATCTTCTCCTTTTTTTCTACAAGCACATTTCATACAGCATTTGATATACATCTACACTAATTATCATATGGGTACGCATTATATGTAATTGAATTTTTCCAAAGAATTTAAAATTGCAAGCATGTGAGAAGGGAATATTGTACTTGTTTACAAAACGATGAGTACTTAATAAACTGAACTTGCGTACACACATGCAAATGAATCACTGTTATACTTTATCTGTCTATGAAGAAATAATCTCAACGCAGGTTATTTAGTGTGTAGCACGGGCGTTGAGGTTATTTCAAATAGACCGACAAAAATATAACAGTCATTCCTTATAATTAATTTTATGTATCAAAATTCAATAAGTAATCAATAAAAAAGGTTGGTGACATCACAGTCACATTACAAAATTTGGCCTGTGAAATAGCGGAGAAAAGTCTTAATCCAATCAGAAAGCGTGATACTTCTGAAATTAAATTATTTATGTATAAAGGTAAAAAAACATTGATCGAAGGAGAAGACTTTAAATTCGGATTGAAAAAAATATGAATAGGAATTTTTTCGCTTATTACTTGCCCAGAAAATTATTATAATACTGGCCAATATATAGGGAAAAAAATTCGAAATATGTCTTATCGATATTTTTACCCAATACAACTTGTAACCCCTTTTCTAACAGAACCAAATGTTCTTCCCCTCAAACTAATGAATACTAATTAACAGTGAGTAGGCATGAAACAGTTGAAAACAACCCAATTTGTCATTAGGAAGTACACATTTCAATTTTAGAGTAATCAAGGGAACCAAGACTCTAGCGTAAATAAACTAAAACGTAATACAGGTAAGTATGATCTTTTAAAACGGTTTATAAAATACACTATATGATTTAGCGCTTGTAAAATACTCAACTGAAGCTAAAACATTTACAGTTTTAACGAGGGAGCTTGAAACAGTTTGTAACAGATTCACAAGAACATTTGCCTAATGAACTTCATTTTTGAAAAAAAAATATCTTGTCATTTAAAAGATAGTTAACGAAGGCTTCATCAAAAGTGATAAAACAACAGCTATTGATGCGTCCTTTCCTCGTGAGAATCATATGGCGTTTAGTTAGATGTGTTTACATATTTGTAATAATGGTTGAATATCTCATTTAATACACTTTGTGCAAGTACGATAAAGTGTCATTAGAAGTTCTTAGATCATGACCTGCTTTTCCGACCAATCGTAATTCATGATGTGAACCACAGAATCGTTCACTTATTCATCAGGAATTTGTTCTTCATGTTTAAGCAGACAGATGTCACGTAACCGCTGTGATTGGCTGCCCGAAATTAAAATCACGACATTGTAAATGTTCAGGAAAACTTTTTTTACATAGAAAGTACAAGAAAATGACAAAAGTAAGGATGGAACCTTCTTATTTCGACAAACGTGATGCAAAAAAATTCGATTGCAATCTTTCATGTATGTTAACGCAATAAAAACCAAAGATCTCCCACTAATTGTAGAAAAAAACGCGTTACCGTGGCCAGAGGTGTACAGTATAGAGAACTGCAGGAAATAATTTCAATTCAGTTTCCAATTCAAAGTAGCTAATGACAGATCATGGAAGGGGTCGAGATTTAGCTACCCCCTTTCCCAAATTTGTTCGTAAAATATGTTTGTTTAGAAGAAAATTTAGACATTCAATGATTAATTAATAAATTTGATGCTAGAATCTCCTTTTATAAATTGATGGATCACAATGATTACTTTGAACTTATTTTCAAGGGCAAAAAATGCCATTTTCCTAGCTACTTTCAATGGGAAACTTTGTTATAATCTAAGTCATTTGTAGTAGAACAAGTAAAATCTCCGCCACTTCTTATCCATTTAGAATTCCATCTTTATTACACTTCAATAGTATGCAATAGTATGCATAATACATGTGTAATTTGTGGATGCGTTTTTCAAACCATGCGTTTTACGCATGTGACGCATGCGTAAAATTTTTATTGCTTTGTTCATTTTACAATGAGGCCTCCAACATGCGAAAAGGCGAAAATTTTAAAACTAAAGTTAATATTGACCGTCATTAACATTTTATTTTATTTATTTATTTGCTTTTCTCTGGCAACTGGCTACTTTTGGTAAATATTTATCGTATTCTTTTTTATTATCTCCATAGAATTATACTGTCAAATCATTTTTCTATACTCTCTGGTTATGATTTTATGCATTTTATAAGGATACATATACTGTTTTTTTTAATTTCATTCCGTCATAAGTTTAAGTTCATTTTTTGTATGGTGCATACATTTAACTTTGCAACAATATTCATTATCATTTTTAAATACTTTACATTGTCTTTGTCCAATATTGATTTTATTATGACATTTGATGCCGTTGGTAAATTTTAAATATGTCGGGGAAATATAAATCATTTTCATTTAAACTACCTTCAAGATTCTTATTAACAATACATTATAGTTCATATATTTATGATTTGTGTTTAAGAAATCTTAGTTTAACTTAAATTTGTTAAGTAAAACGGTCAAGATCATATAATTCTAACGTGGAAATTTGTGCTGCATGTGTCAGCAAAGAAACATTCCGCAAAAAAATGCTGTATTCAGGATTACTTTATTGTAACCAATTGTTCTTAAGTATTTAAATGTCGTGATAAAACTGGATTCTTGTATTTTCACTTTTGAAAAAAAATATAGGAAGTAGGAATTTATAAGTGTATTCAACGGAACCAAGGTTATAGCGGTAAACAAAAGCAAATAAGCAACTCGGACTCCACTAAAAACGTGGGAGCATGGACCAGGTGCACCGGTAAAGTAAGCGTCCTCCGCTTTTCTAGAAACATCCGCCGAGTTCCTCATAAAAAGTCAAGTCCAGGGTAGACGAGAGAGGAAAGGAAAACGATGACCAGTTGAACAAGTCAGTTTTCATGACGCAGATGGATACACCGTAACGATCCACGAGTTCATGATGACGAACATTAAACTTTTATAGTGATGACTTCAATCTTTTAGCAACGTAAATCTGCTCCAGAAACCTATTTGTTAGAATTCTAGCGCAATACAAAAAGTCTGCGTAGTCTTAGCAAGCTTTGGCATAACCTATGAATTGTGATATGAACACTACATACGCAGGTGCTGAAGGGATGTTGCCACAGATGAAAGGAATGTTGTCAATTTTGAATGAAAAGTCATCACGTTTGTGGTAAAGTTTGGTCAATAGTTTTCCTTTACCATCCATTTCTAAGTGTAGGTCAAGGTACGAGGCTGATTTTACAGTATCTGTAGTATCCTTTATCTCAATTTCTTTGAGGTAGATGCGATGTATCAAATCCCCGATTTTTTTATAGGTTTGTTTAAAGATAATACGTCATCTATATAGCGGAAACTGAGATTAAAGGATATAGCTAAACGATATTCTTTCTTTCGGATCAGATCAGCTATAAAGTCAGCCTCATAAGAGCAAAGGAATAGGTCAGCAAGTAGAGGAGTACAATTTGTTCCCTTTGGAATGTCGACCGTTTGTTGAAAAGATAATTTGGAATTTTATCTTACAAAGTATGAGGAATCTCTTCCAAGAACGATATATTTGTATCAAGGTGTACCATCTTTCTTGGAAAAACAACGATGTATAATGTCGGTATTTTAACTGAGTATGTGGAATAGAAGTATACAGTGTTGACAAATCATAGGTTTTAATACTATTATATTCTGATATTAGTCTTGAACTGATTGTCTCCAAAAGATCTTTCGAATTTTTCAGGATCCACATTGAATTTATACTACTACGGGAGTAACAAGTGTTGTGGTAGAACTGCAAACCCTCTGAGACAGCTGTGAGTAGAGAAGTTAAAAGTTTTAAACGAGGTTTGTAGGTACATTTTGCAGATCCAGCTATGTAACATTGTTTATATGGATTCTTGTGGAGTTAAGGAATCCAGTACATAGAAGGTAAATCACAGTCATCGTCCTTGGTAGAGAGACCAAAAGAGGATAGCACAGATTTATGGTTTTCCACAATTTCTACTTTGGAGAGTGTGGTAGCAGTATACGTTTTAGCTAAATACACAGCCAGATGTGCTACATATGATAATCATTTGATGCAAACTGTGATTGTCGTGTGCATTATCACATCCTTGGACTATTCATATCATCATAACTACTTTAAGAACGATGTATTTTTTCGAACAGCATTTATCAATGTTTTTATCTTATTTTTCATTCGCACAGTGCTTTACTCTACTCTTCTGAGACATGTTCACTTGACTATCATAAAATATGATCATAACATTTAATATTGAAAACTTATAAAATGTAATGCAGTTGTACGTAAATACTTACCTATCGAAGTCTCCAAATCAATTCCTTATCCAATGTGTGTTTTCGTCTAGAAAGGCCTATCACGTTCCGTCAGAGACGGGTCGCTTAGCTTTCAAAATAAACACAATCTGATACATCGTACCTTTCTGCGAAAATGACAATACGTATTATTTACTTATTGGAAAATGGATGTATATTGCTACCTGGAATTCTATTCACAAATGCGTATGGTTATTTTAAAGAAAGATGAATAGAGATATTTTTAATTGAATAAACTCGGTCACAAAATTGTTGTTATGGGTAAAATGTTGTGTACAAAAATTATGTATATGAGTTACAAGAGCGATTCCTAGAAAATATAACTTGTCTTTAAAACCCTTATGATAAAACACGAATAGAAATTAGTGAACCCATAACCCTGAATAGCTGTTTTGAACGATTTGATATTACTGATATATAAGAAGTAATATGCTATTACCAAGATAGTACGAATGTACCTGCAAATATGTAGATAGATGGAGCTTAAACCATTAACATTTTATGAAGTACATAATTTTATGTTTACTGTATGTTTGTTTCATAAAATATATAAATATTTTATCAAATTATTATATGCTTTTTCTGTGAATATATAATTGTATAAAATGAATGAAAGCTGTAAATATTATCGGACATTGCCTTAAATTGCACCACACCTATCTTTGTCTTTTCTTTAACAAACCACTACATTATCTACAACATCCTCCTAATTATATATATAAAGACGTAATGTATATATATATATATATATATATAAAGGTCGATTAAACCTACGAGGAGGAATGACCCGGCCAGCGAAAGCTATTTTTTTATATAGCCTAGCTGGCTGAGTGGTCTAGGGCGCTGGACTTTGTGCAGGCGGTGTTGCCATAGATGTCACAGCAGTACGAGTTAGAGTCCCGCGGAGGGAACGACCAAAAATTTGCATCGCAAATTTGACAGTTCTAACATCGTTGGGGATTTTACATATTTATATATATGATGTATTGTCTTGACCTGCTTAGACAAAAAAGCTTGCATGTTAATTAGTTTTACGAACATATACAACTGCCGATACTTGAAGGTTTTGCAGTTCGAACTCATTGTTGTTTAGATGTTTTACTAACAAACGTGACGACTTTTCATTCAAAATTGTCAACTTTCCTTTCATCTGTGGCAACATCCCTTCAGCACATGTGTATGGAGGGTTCATATCACAACTCATACGTTATGCTAGAGCTTGCCTAACCTAAGCAGACTTTTTGTATTGCGCTAGAACTCGAACAAATACGCTTCTGGAACAGGGTTATGTTGATACAAGATTGAAGTCATCACTACAGAAGTTTTATGGTCGTCATCATGAACTCATGGATCGTTATGGCGTATCCATCTGCACCTTAAAAACTGATTTATTCAACGGGTCATATTTTTCCTTTCCTCGTTTGTCTACCCCGATTTTGATTTTTAGCAACTCGGCTTGTGTTTCTAGAAAAACAGGTCCATGCTCCAAGTTTTTAGTGGAGTTCATGTTGCTCATATGCTTTTGTTACTTTGTATGTATGATATTAGTTACTTTATGTTCTTTGTTGTGTATTTCTGTTTTCCATGTCTGGTCTTTGTCCCTGGATTACATTATTTTGGTTACCGCTATAACCTTGGTTCCCTTGATTACTATTCCATATACTCTACCTTTAACATTCTAAATTTTTAACTACAGAAGGGTTCGCAGGACCTCAAGATTGAAATCGCCAAAAACTTTCCATTCAAATATGGTCCTTCCGGTCTTGAAACGTATGAAATTTCTTAGTTGGCCAATGAGTGTTTATGCAACATCAGTTTTCAACGATCTCAGTGAAGCCAAAGCATTGTCTACTACACATTACAAATATATTGTTGAACCAACAGAGGAAGCCGAAAAATAATATTGTGTTTTTCTGCAAGACACATTACATCCAATGTTTACTATTTCTCAGGTGTACACAGAACAATTATAGCAGTGATATAATTAGACCTATACTGTTACCACAAAATAAAGATATTTGAAAACTATTAATCCGTTCTATCCTCTTTCGGTCTCACTGTTATAGACGATGATTGAGATCTTCCGTCAATGTAGTGAATTCCAAAACTCCACAAGAATCTATACAAAAAAGTTACATAGCTGTATCTGTAAAATGTTTTACCAAGCCTCTTTCCACTCCATTGGCTTCTTTACCTGCAGCTTCCAAAGAGGGCATTCAATCTTTCTAACACACATAGTGTTATCAATTCAGTGTGGATCCTGAAAAATTTAAAGAACTTCCAGAAACCCTTACAAACATCAAAAATAGAAAACACCGTTCTTACTAAAAAAAAACCAAAAACCAAAAAACCAAACAAACAAACAAAAAAAAATAAAAATAAAAACGGAACACCTACGTACAAATACGTTATAACTTGGTAGTATCCATAGTTTGTTAAAAAAAAGATTCGAAATCAATTTCTTTATATTATGAAGAAGAATGCTGGAATTTGTTATTGACAACATATTTAACCAATGTGATGGACGTAATTTTCAACAGACGGTCGGTATTTTACTGGGTACATTGTGCTTCGCTACCCTCTGACCTACTCCTTCACTCCTATGAGGCTACATTTATAGCTGATCCATAAGAAAGAACATCGTTTAGCCAGATCCTTTGGTCTCAGTTTTTGCTATATAGGCAACGTATGGTCTTTAAACAATCCTAGCTTTGGGGATTACATGCATAGCTACCTCAAAGAATTTGGTAAAGAGGACACTACAGTCACTAAGTCACCCTCATATCTTGAACTACACCTAGAGATCGATGGAAAAGGATCCTGTCCTGATCCTGCGCATAGTTGTGATGCTCCCTTTGAAAATGTTTTCCATCGTTTTTGTCGAATGCAAAGAGTATACGGAAAACTACATTACGCTTTTTGAGAGTTTGCGCTTAGTTCCTTTAAGAATAGATGTTTCACTGCTTACCAGAGGTAGTACTGATCTTACGTACGAAGAAAATATACTAATTTTGTGAAAATGTCTTCATATCTATTAATATATTAAAAAGATTTCTGATCTAATATTATGAATGTAAAATCAGTGTTGCACAAGAACAGCGCATCCATCCGTCTCCTTTATGTATATCAGTTTGGTACATATATTTCTGATTTAACTTTTTATTTCTTCATGTTTACATTGTACTGTTGCTTTTCGTTTTTCATTGTTTTGTTAAATCTAATTCAAAGCTGTCTTTTTAAATATTTATAATGATCTAATTTATGTATTGTATATTATTGCTGGCAGAAGACTTTATAAGTTGGTAAATTTTATGAACAATTCGGTGTATGTTTGTAAGAAAAGAGAACACTTACCCCACCGGTACATCTGGTCTGTGCTCTCGTTTTTTTTTCAGTGGAATCAGGGTTGTTCATTCACTTCTGTTTCTTTGTTGTGTGTGTGTCTTTTTGTTTGTCTAGTATTCATCCTTGGAATACATTCTTTTCATTTTCGCTCAAACCTTGGTTCCCTTGATTTTCAAAACAGTTCAACCAGATACTGCAGTACAATTTTTGCGTTCTGTATAAGGTAAAAGTCCTTTATTGAAAAAATATCAAGGTAACACTTCGGATTATTAAATTTATTACATACGTCCATTTACGGAGGAAAAAGTGAGTAATTGATAGATTGATATTACCTTAGATTAATATGTCATATATTTCATGCATTTTGGGACGAGAACGATGAAACACTCGAACAGAATTTCCTTTGTACTAGTCCGACATGCTGGAGCGGGTTTTTATTTTGCCAGTTCACAGAAACCTGAGATAAAAGCCAATGGAAATTTGAAGTAAAGATTATTTAATATTTTCAGTATAATATTTAGAAGGTTCTACCTCAAAGTTCAAAAGACTTTGCTGGATTCGACCAAGGATTTGTTGATATCTCAGACACAACTTGCCTACCTGTCTTTGATGCAGATGATTTCAATGATAAATTAAAACATCTTTTTGGATTGACACCCAGAGCAAGACACAACCTTAAGATACGGTGGAATTATCCGTTACCATAGAATACAAACACATATTACACATTAGCCAATTCATTTATTTTATGTCTGCATTTGTCTGCGGGTGGTCAAATAAACTTCTCAAGGCTATGTTCAGACTTTGGTAATATCATCATTACAGAAGTTTTACGGTTTTACGATATCTGATCGCCCGATATGAAGTTTCAATATCCCAGATTAGATAAGATATTATTAGACGTCTTACTGGAATAACTACCCACCGAACTTGACTCCTACCAGCCGGAGTAAGCTAGACCATATAATCCAACACGGTTCTCTATTACAATTATAAATCACACTGCTATCCCAAGAATACGCTGAAATTACACAAAGAGTTGAATGTTTGTCGATTATTTTATTGAATTTTACATGGCTGTAGATATTAAAATCTATTTTCTCCTCTTCCTGAAACGGATGTGTTTGATATTGACTGTGCTCTTCTATCAATACATTGGCTTTGCGTTAAAAATATTTTAATTTGATTTTGAGTCTATACTTGTTATAAATATATACTGTTCTTAAATTATACGATGACCACAAATATCCATGCACAGGTCCAGCTAAAATAAATATCAAACTCATTTTATCTAATAGTTGTAAACGTCGTGCTATCATGTGAGTGGGTCCAGAGAGATATTCATTTAATTTCTATTGAATTTCTTAAGTACAATTTTGGCCCTATGTTGAATTTTATCGATTTATTGATTTGTAATATCAAGTTCAAGATCTAATTCCGGCGGCATAATATTGATAATGGCGTGTGTGTCATGGTGAATTTTTCTTCCTTTAATCTAATGTTGTCAATATCGGATATTTGTCCACTATTTCAAAGTTGTTTACTGTATTAACATCATGATTCTTAGTTGAAATGAATGATTTCACTCTGGTGTGAATAATTTTCGATGGCACCATTTTGTGAATAGTGTTTAACACGCGTCTGTTAGCTGCATTATTGCTGCTTGATTATGACCAGATTATTCTCACTTGCAATAAGTCATTCCCGGCTTTCTCTCAGAGTTAATATTGCTAGTGCTTTAGTTTTTTGTGTGAAGTCTTGTTTCCCTTATTTTCAGTTTTTTTTAACCTTTTGCACTTGGTTCGCTACATTGTGTCTGAAGATCGTCTCTATTTCCTGTGTTCACGTTGATGCAGTGTTTCTGGATTTTGACGTATTTGAATTATCCCACAACTAACGCTTCTGTAATTTTTTTTCTTTTCTTTTTTTTTTTTTTTTTTTATAAAAAAAGGCTTAACTATTTCTTTTTTAACTATTCACACCGTATATATTGACAAATTGTGTCGATTATATAAACTACAAATGCCTAGAACAAGGACCAAAATTATTTTCTTTACTCAATAGCACTAGGTATTGTGTCAATTCGATGAACTTAATTTGAAATCTGATTATGTTTCATTTTAGCCATTTTGAAATAACATGTGTTCAAATTATTTTTTTCCAATTATTATATGCAGTTTCTAGAATTTTTTTTAATTAATCATCATTAATTGGCATAGAAGTAAAAGTTTAAAATTTAACTCAAAGGGGATATTTAGACATGCTGAGATACCCTTCTAATTTTCCATACAAAACTATCGTAGTTGTCTGTTTTAATGATTTTTATTTTGAAAAAAAAAAATTCATAAATGTGTGAATCATGAAGTAAATTTTACATCCTTAGATATAAAAAAAACTTCATACGCACAGAAACAAATAACTCAAAAAACAGAAATCAAAAGTGACTTTGAATTCTTATGTCCTCAAGAATATATATATTGTGTCCAGCAGACAAGCAGTCATCACTCAGACGAAGGGTGTCATAAATTCTCAAAACAAAAGTTCATATACACAGTACCCAAATACCTGAAGTGAAAGCAATTTACATTAATCAAGGGTTTGACACCATGCTTTAAATTCTGAAATGTAAAACAATTTTCTCTGGCACAAATTATATGATATCGTAAATGTTTGTTCAATGGATATGGATACTTGATGTCGCTTCAAGTGAGACTTTATTTTTTCAAGTGATTAAGTGTTTTGTATGTTTCTCGTCTTTCCTTTTTTTTCAATGTAAATATGTAACTCAATTTTATTCTGCTGTTGCCCCGTGCAGGTCCGGGTGTTAAAAGAATAGGCCTGCAGCAGCGCTAAGCTTGTCGTACAAGGCGACTAAATAGTGCTCAGAAACCTAGCCGGGGGCTAGGCGCTCTGCCCACAGAGCAACTGGGATGTGTGCCCCAGGTGGTGGAATGGGGTACCCCTGGCGTGTTACAAGCTGGGGTTGTCAGGCTATAATACGGAAAACCTAACCGCAAACCATAGTGGTGCACCGTGTTGGGAAAGATGCCACATTCCTCGCACGTTAAAGAACCCTGCTGTGGTATTCGATAGGAGTAGGAACCTTTGGGCTCCGCCACAGGAGGCTAAATTGCCCGAGGTTACCCATCCCCCTTTCTTCCAGCGGCAATCAAAATTTGTCGACCCTATTATCCTTGTGACCCATCCTTTTTTTTTTTTCATTTCATGTACATTTTATCATCCATTTCATGTTCATTGTCTGAATATAGCTGAAATATTGCTGCTCGGATGTTAAACCCTAACAAACAAACAAACAAATTATTCTGCTGTTTGAATTCTGTTTGTATAGATTTTGGTTCCTTAGTTCATGTTTTTTTTCAAGAACATTGCGTTTGCCGATATACGTTGGAATAAGCAAGTCTTATATTCAACTCACGTATTTAATCACAAGTGAAGGTTCATTTAATTGAACATATATTATATCACTACCCTTAATTATTTCAACAGAAGTAATTAAATATAATTTACAAAAGAAAGGCATATTTCCAGTCTCAATAAATTTAAATAGACTTTCATATAAAAGATATTGGTATAACATTTTTAAAACAAGATAATTTATTTTTACATCAAATAAGTTTTGTATCAACAAGTCTTACATTGAAACAAAATGAAGAAAATTATATTATTCTTACCCACATCAATATCCATGGTAATAAAATGAATACATATTTTTCGAACTGTGTTTTAAGTCGCCTCATCTGAAATAGAAATAACTGCAAATAATAACCATCCAGTAAAATGATTGGAAAGGTTTTAACTTTCTTGTCGCAAGGTGGTTTTAATAATTGTTTTCAATTATAAACTGATTTTCACGAGGAATCTTATGCTCTAATTCTAAAACTGCTGGGGACATTACCCCTCAAAACCAATACCAACCTTCTTTTTTGTAATTCAAAACCTTGTGATAGCATTTTATAACAATTAACCAACTAATACTCCAGTTATCGCACGAAAACCAAGTATCTACGGATGACGATGACACGGACGACGACGACAGTGTCATTCCAATATACGGGAGTTTTTTTTTTTTTTTTGCGGTCGTACAAAAAGGAATTAAGACCCTACTGTACATGTAGGTTTGTTATTATCCCACAAACAAGGATATAGGTTTCACTTTGTCAACACATGCATTATCCGTAACTTATCCTATATTAGTAGACCGTCTGACTGTCCAAACCTTTCAATTTGCCTACAACTCTTTCTACATTTATTGTTTAGTCATGGATTCTGCTCTTTTTTGGATCAAATTTAAGATACCGCGTCAATCTTTAAGCAATAAAATATATTTTTCAAGTAATTTATATGCAATTTTTTTTCTGTAGACAATAATGTTGGTTAAAGCCATGTTTAATATTTCATATAAAATGTAAAAGTCATTTTTGCGTTCCCCTTTCTATTTATTTGTTTGTTAAAAAGTGTTCTTCTTATATAAAAAAATATCACCCAACCGATTATTGACGTTCTTCCACGTGAAAAGTAAATTATAGACTGAAGCATGTCTAAAAAACATGATACGATTTGAAAACATCTTTTTCTTTAAAATCACGAATTTTTTGCTAAATATGGGATAAACATTGCGTGAATCCAAAATTTGTGTTCATTTTTTATTAATCATCACAAAATTATGACATAAAAGGATCAAAGAAATGATATGGGTTGAGTAAAAGCGATTTCAAATCGAAATAATTTACTAAATATTGAGTTATCCTCCCTGAATATCCATTTTGACCACACTTGTAATTCAAACATTGGTCAATGTTGCACTAGACATGTTTATGTTCACAGAAGGTAATTGATTAAACATTTATCTATACTCTTCTAGGAAATTGCTTTTGTTTGAAGCACTTAAAAAAAAATGCCATAAATGTTCACATTTTTTTTATAATCACTGAAACGTTTGAATTTTTTAATTGATCATGAAGTTCTATATATTGTAATAAACCGATGAGCTGACAACAGAAAAAACAACAACTATTTTCATAAACATTTTTATAGAAAATCCTGTGGAAAAAGAAATTGAATAAAAGGTTTGAAATTGTCTATTGACTTTTTAGGGATGAGTTCTCACTGTCACATGTACGATATTAGGCATTTTTTTAAAACTAAAATAACATTTCATAGTTCGTTAAAAGAAAATCATTTCATTTCAATAACTTGATATTTAACCTAGATCACGAAATTTGTGTGTCATGCGAAATATGTACTTTTCGATCGGAACTTTCCTACTTTCACTTAGCTGTCAGTCATGCTGTTTGTATCATGTGATCGAATATATAAACAGTTTGTCGCATTGGTACTAATTGTGAACATACCACATTATCATAAGAAAACCAAAGGACAAGTTGAACTTTTCATTTGTACACTATAAAAGTTGCTTTGAATTGCTTTTTAAGTATTTTTGAGTTAACTGTCACCAACTTAAAGGAACCAGTTTTCTTGAAATTAGTACGCGCGTCTGCATATTGACGCTATGTTCCCAACTTAGCGTAAAGTCAAACTCTTCATTTATTAAGCTATTTTTTATAGGATGAAAGTAATAAGTAGTTTTTTATCACCCATCATTTTAACTAATTTTACCTTCAGGAAATGTATTGTGTCTAACTATATCATAAGGGACGCCAGGATTTGTCAGAATTCTTGAGACTGAAGGAATAATTATAATTCCCGGCAGTTATCTCCCACCACAATGAGAATCCACATGCTATGCGTTGTTTACATGTACTTGTTATAAATGACTACATTTGTTCCCGGATATGGTGCTATGAAAACTTGTGGACCAGAATAAAGTTGTTTTCCTTGTTATTATTTATCATAATGATCCTGAGAAATGAGAAAGTAAATAGAAAGAAGCGTCAACCGAACGGGACCGCTACCGTTACAATATATTATGCTACCTGTCAAAGCAAATAATCAAAATATTAAGACCCAAATGATCTGTAAGCTGTTTTTCATTTACCACTGATCATTTTAATGTGTTCTTAAAATTGACCTTTGACCCCATCTAGAGGTCAATAAGGTCATTCTATGACTTAATCAGTACCATGAAAATATGAAATGATATAATGCCTAAGTATACACAAGATACAAGATAAATTGCTTTGAAGCCACATTTACAGCCTTATAGTACCTCCTTTTTTCGTGAAAATTGACACATATTATATCGATGATGACAATATAAAACACCTAACCCACCCACCCCCCCCCCCCCCTCTTCCGTAAAGATACACATTTTTTAATTATGCGTCCCTTGGTCCCTTGCTAAATCGTTTGATTGTTAGCAAGTTTTTACGTATTATGAAAGAATAATCAAAGGAGCCAAGATTCGAATGTTAACCAAAGGATAGAATTCAAAGATAAATATTAGATAGAAAATCACTACGTGTATGAAAATACTCTTCTTTTGAGTCGGTTTATATTTGAATTTCTGTGTTTATTTCTAAGGTACAAATTGCTTTTCAATACATTTATGTCAATCCAAAATTAGCTTTGAGTAATTAAAATAAATTCATGTTCTGAATTTGTAATAAATACTACAATTACTGAATGAATATATTCATCAATAAACTTAACTCTTTTTTTGGTAGTAATGCACCATATCCATAAATATATATACAATGTACTCGAGAAACATTGAAACTGACCGAAACAAAACATATACGTTCAAAAGTGTAGTTATTATCAACAAGTTCAAACTTGATAATAACCAAATAATATTAGTAAGTGGTGTGCAATACAATGCGTTAAAACTGGAGAGTAATGCATACATTGTATAGTGTAAAAGACAAAGTGTAAAAATGCCGCTAAAAAATTTAGAATAGAATTTGACATACCAATAATCTCCAAAATTAAAAAAAGCACTTGTAAACATTATAGATGCCATAAGTGTGAAATCATAGATTATATCTAGTTTATGTACATTCTTTAAATAATATTCTACATATAGTATTGAACATTCTTATTTGTTTTCGGAACAAAAATAATACTTTACGATCCTCTAATTTTCTGTCAAGGTGCTGCATTTTCCTTTCGATATCTTCTATTTTCATGGCCAGTTCCTGCAGTTTAAATATATTTTATTTGCAACAATATGCTACAAAAGGACAAAGAAAAGATTGATTAAAGTTTACTTTTCTATTATGCTAGATTTGAATTAGGAACATAAACAAGTTTCGAAATTGTTCGCAATGCGTATGTTAATGTAAACTCAAAAAACTAAGTTGTTGGCAATGACGGGCTTGCATGTATAGTTCCCACAAATCGTCAAAGTCTTGTACGATTTCTTTATGACTTTTAAATGATTGTTTTAATAAGAGTCGTTTATCTATTATACCGTAGATTTTATTCGCGTTCTACTTGCCGAATATCCTATTTTTCATTTTTAAGCAAGTCACAAGGGTCATTTTGTCATGGACATGGTCTTGTCTGAGCCGGCACAGATTGTATAGGAAACCAAAAGAAACAGGAATCGGACGGCAACCAAAAGAATACATCCTGAGGACAACACACAAATGGAAAAAGTTTGAACCCACATACAAAGAAACAAAATCCAACGAGCAACCTGGCTTTAAACTGGAACGATGGTCCGGAAGCATCGGTAGGGTAAACATCATTTGATTTATTCGAAACACCAACAGAGTGGCTCTTAAGATGCCCATGAAAGACAAAATAGGAGAATAAAAAGGAAAAGTATGACACGATGAACGACTTTGTTCCTGAGGTGAAGATATATACACCATAACGACCAAGATAACATAAACCTGATGTTACGGAAATAAGCCGTTCCAATTATTGTCAGTCTTACATGCATGAAGAAAACATATATTGTATACTCTTTACTGTGTGGTTATTGCCGAGAACCGCTTTATGAAAGACAATTCATAAGACATTCATGTAATGTTGGTTGTGAATTAAACAATCAGACTACTCGCAACATTTCATCGGAGAACGTGACAGAATCCTTCGGCATTCTATCTAGATAGACATTGTACTGATATATTAAATGCCAGTTTAATAACATGACGTGACGCCATAAAAACCCAAATATGAGATCAATCATTATGAAGGTCAACGCACCTTTGCAAGGAAGTGTGCCTTGAATATGGCTAGAATTCATGCGACATAATTTGTGAAAATAATACACGGCGAAGGCAACCGGTGTTTTGCTTTTAAGAAAGATAAATATTTGATGATGAATGAACATTGTTTTAAGTGTAAATACCTTATGTCTTTTGTTATTATTTGTCTCTAAACCTTGGATCATATTTTCATATCTTGTAGTATCTGACAGCTAAAAAAATAACCTCATTTTTAAACGTGAATGAGGTATTCAATACTAAGGAAACTGCATTTACATTTCGTAAAACGCCATCATTTCCAAAATAAGGGGGTCATTGTTACAAACAGTATATTCTGTAGAATCAGACAGTAGTTGAACACACACACACACACAAATTTTTCTATGAAATCTTATTTACAATGTTATCTGAAATGCAGAAAATGGCATTAATTTCCTTTTTAAGGGTCAGAAATTCGAGGCTTGAAATGAAAGGGTAAGGACAAAATTAAATAACTGATCAAATCTAGGTAGTAATCAAAAGGTAAAGTCTAATAACTAATGGCAATATCAGGGCAATAACCGGAAAGTTGGATAACTGCTTTGGTCCTGATTGGTACCGGCATGTTATTCCTATGCACGAGATCCAAAAAGTATTGAACTTTGTGTGGAAGGTGTATCAAATTCAAGATGAAATATTAATTATTTACAAGTTAAAACTACAGAAAAATAATTTGTTGACATTATGAAAATCCATCATTTATAATATGTTCGTCAGAAATAGAATATTTTTCAATCAGATATGGATATCGGAAATAAAACATTTTTAGGCAGCGTATGAGGCGTATTTCTTAAACCTGGTCAAAAGTCTATCTCTAAGGCAACGTTGGTGCCTGAGAAGACATAATAATCGCTACTTGCTCTGACATACATTAACAACTAAGAAATTTAAATACCATATACAAGGCTAGCTGGTATATTACTGCACAAGAAAGGGAAATTTAAAATTTTAAAATCAAAATCGTCTCGTTTGTTATATATTTTTGTACTGAAATAAATACTGTCAAATTCGAGGTGAAGGTCTAAACGAGCTGTGTCAGAAATCTCTTAAGTTTCTAGTTCTCGTGTATAAATAACTGGAAACTGGTCTCAAAATTTAGGATTATTAACGGAGAGAACTTCGTTAATATATCGATAAATGAAATGAAAGGATCTAGGCACTTGAACATTTGTCTTTCACAATATTGTGAAGGAACTCCGATTCATAAGAATAAAAAAAATGATGGGCTAGGAGAAAGGCACAATGAGTGCTCATGGGAATGACGATACTGTGTTGACAAATTAAATTATGA
The DNA here is from genome assembly GCA_037379345.1 of Perna viridis. NCBI lineage: Eukaryota > Metazoa > Mollusca > Bivalvia > Mytilida > Mytilidae > Perna > Perna viridis. Next base: position 4,217,519 of record CM074519.1, read on the forward strand.
TAAGTAAATTCACCAAACTTAAATATAGTACATATTTGCGGACGGTATCAAACCGAAATGGCTAGATCATATGAATCATTTTATACAACGATGAACTAACACTTTAATTATTTTAGTTTTTTCATAAGTACACATCTGCATATTATATCGAACATTACACTTCTAAGTTTGAGTACTGTTTGAACCTTGAACTTATACAAGTTTAGGATAGCTATGTTTGTTTTAGGAGTTATAAAACAAGTTGTTTAAATACTGTTTTCGGGTGATGTCCTCCGTATGATATTTCCCCCAAAATTCTCTGTTCAAACATATCCAACGAAAATGCATGAATATTTTCTTAAATGTCTGAAAAATATGCTTTTGGTGATTAAACATTGCGAGAATTCCATCAACTTGAATTAATTATACTATGACTATGTCTAAAGATCAGATGTGTCCCTTCATGTTTGATTCGCCATAACTTTCTCTCTCCGTTAATTGACTCGATGTTTTTAATGAAACAATAGAGAATGTATACCTTAGTGATTTACCTGATTCATCTACGAGTTAATATTTTGTGCTATATATTTACTTTTAAGTCTTTGTATATTTAATAGGTGTTTGTGCATTCTTGTATTTAGTTGCTGTTTTTCTTTTGTGTATTTCTTTTTTTGTCTTTTTCTTTTTTTTTTTTGATCTTTTAATCTTGTTCTCCTTGATTTATGTCCCGGGCTTTATTTTTTATTTATTTCACTCTTAGAGGACTTGCTTTAAATAAGTCAATTATAAGATTAGAAAATATGTACCTGAATTTCGTTTTCGTTCATTTCAATAAATGCTTTTCGCTTTTCTGCTCTTTCCTCTTGCCACTACAAATTAATATTCTAAAATTATAATACTGATTCTTACATTATCTACCAATATACAAAACAAAAAAAGTCATTTATATTGTCATAATTATGAATGAAAATTCCTAACTAGATAAATATTTATCACTTTCATCACACCGATTTCGTCTTTTCAAAGAGTAATCAAGAGAACCAAGGTTATAGGGTAATCAAAAGATTGCAATCCAGGGACAAAGACCAAGCATGGAAAACAGACATACACAACAAAGACCATAAAGTAAATAAAATCATACATGCAGAGTAACACAAGAAAATGAGCAACTGGGACTCCACTGAAAATGGGAGCATGGACCAAGTGCACCCGTAGAGTAAGCGTCCTCTGCCTTTTTAGAAACACCCGCCGAGTTGCTCGTAAAAAGTCAAGTCCGTGGTAGACAAACGAGGAAAGGAAAACTATGACCCGTTGAATTAATCAGTATCATGGTGCAGATAGATACACCATACCAATCCGCGAGTTCATGATGACGACCATAAAGTAGTATTAGAATAACATACTGTTCAATAGTAAATGAGGAGCAACATCTGAAATCTGCTTGAACCTTGTTTAAGGATTTTCAGTACCAATTGCTTAAATGCTGTTGTTTAAGATTTTAAAAATATAATGATTTCTGTCATGTTCTCTTTTCAAACATTACGAGGACAAATAATGAAAAAGTTGATTATTCAATAACCTTTTTTATATCTAAACGATATACGTCTTTGTTTTTAAGTAACATTCTTTTCTGCTAACAGTAGACTGAAAAAGCATTGTTTGTTCAGTAGGTTTCATACCATGAATCATCCCTCCATGCCAATCATTCCTAGCCAGTGTCTGAATTTTATATAGACTGGCACTTAATTTTAATTTTCATTGTAATAGTGTTGAAAAAACATGTAATATTGTACAGTAAAACAGACGGTGGTATTTTCATGTTTATTCATGCTACAGCCCTAAAAAATACAAAATTTCCATTTACAGTATATATTGTTCTCTCATTCCGTATTATCCATTGGTCCCATTGAAAAAAATTCCTCCTCTTCCACAAGTCTCCATTACATTCTTGTTCATATTATGATGTTATTGACTTTAATAACTTAATATCAGAAAAAATGAAACTATCTTCATGACAAACATTAAAAGATAGCAATAAATAATGCACGCAAAAGTTTCTGAATTTACAGTTATTTGATAAGGGAAAAAAAGCATGTTTAATAAATTATATTTAGACAAATTTAAACATCGATCAATAAGGTGAATTATACATTATGTCGACTATTACCTTCCTGAAAAATTCATCAATCATGGTGTGTAGTGACCATTGTCTAGAAGTAGTATAACTTTCTGGATCATCGTAGGTCCGTAGTGCATCCATACTCTTTATATCTGTAGTAATTTTATGTTAATTAAATGCATGGATTACACACGGATATTAAATTAAATTCATTTCATTTTAAATTTAAATAAATCAACAAAAGTAAAGTGCATGTTCAGATGTTTTAAAGATTAATACAACGCTTATTTCAGTAGACGTTTGATGTTTTCTGCATGTGCTTTAATTTAGCTCAACTCAAATCGGGTAGTTATACCACAAAAAAAAACTGATTTGCTTGTATAAGATACAATTTAATATCATATCAATAAAGTCTACAAACAACCTCATTTAGAAGTTGTCTAAGCCAAGTCCAGATAGTCGATTTAATTATCGTACTTTCTAAAAAAAAACTTTTTTTTAAATTTGGAGAAACATTCAATGCGTTGGACTAGAATAAAAAAACCATTAAAATGAATAACTGACAATGAGAATGTTCAGGCTGAATTCTTCTAGCAGAAGTCATTAAAAAGTCTTTGTCTAATCTAAATTTAAATGAAAGCACCAAATTAAAGATTTTTAGTGAAAAAAAATCATATATACAGTTATAGATGGAATTAAATAAGTGTAAATTCTTGAGTTCATATTGCTTGGACAGATTTTTGGATGATACCTGCTTTTAAAGAGTCTAAAACAATTGCATGAAAGCACACATTGGGGTTGCCCACCGGGATGCTTATTATCTGCCAAAGAAGAGATCAAACAGTTTTTTTTCTTGTATATTAAATACGTTCAATATGATAGTGTCTACATCATCCATTAAGTGACGTTTGATTATGAATTATTTTTTCTAATGTCATATTAGTTTCGGTCTACAACGAGGAACTGCTACCTGCTTGTACATTGCATAAAAAAGCACGATAAATTAATTTTTTTCAGTCTTTAGAAATATAACAGTTATAGTGAAACGTTCGCAAAAAGTCGCGTGACTTTGAGGTTTGTCTGTTGACCGAAAATTTCCAAAAAGTATTTTATACTATGAAGCTATATATTCACAATCCTAACTTAGGGCAAAATACATGATATCAGTTTTCAAGATTTTAGGAAAAAAAACTATCGACAACAATTGCATTTTTCATTGACAAAAAGTTAAATTGTACCCATCAGAAATAATAAATTGGGATTCAATGTTGAAAAAAGTCTAATTTTGCACATTTGACGATGTTTACTGGAGGTTAAAAAGTAATTTGGAAATAATTGAATGTACTGGTATATGTAAATTAAAAAGGAAAGTCTGTCGCATGAATCTATTTATATAAAAAAAAGACTGTTTGAATGTCCATTGAGTTTTAGTATTTTTTTCTATATTTAAATTTCAAATGTCTTACACATTTTGAGCTCATTGATATTCCATGCAATTTTGCTCAAAGAAGTTATAGATTTACTTTTAACAGTGATAGAGGGCTGTGAAGCAAATTTGCCTAAAGTTATAACGGATACGGCCTCTTCGTATTAACAAATTCAGACGACGTCATTTCTTTTAAGCAATATAAATTAAGAATTTTTCACGTCTTAATTTCTAAAATCATAGTACAATAGCTACATGCCGCTCGTATGACCGGTGTATTAATTAATTTATAGGCACTGCCCTGGGGTGTAATAATCCTAGAGACTTCCTGTGTAGTAAGAACTTTTCACTTTAAATACGCAATTTAATTTGGCGAAAAATCGATTTAATCGACTTTACAAACTCAAATACATAAGCAATCGGTAACAAAAATATGTGGACTACATGTACATCTAAAACAAACTTTTACATTATAAACATTAAATTAGATTCATTCAAAGGCATTAGCAGCGCTTTTCTGATCGATTTCCCTTTTTCCCTTCGTTAATTGTGCTAGTGGTGCTAGTGGCCAAAATGTAAGACTAAGAATTAAAAATCGATTTGATGGAACCGATATTGTAAACATAAGTATAATGTAGTCTTCGTAAGCCCTATCTCTCAAACTGATTCTAATATTACGACACAAGATATGGCTTACCCAAGATTTATAAAAAGAAAGTTTATGCATGTAAAGTATTTTCCATAAATCGTGAAAAAAGAAACATTATCCAACTAGGAAATATTCAATGAAATTAAACATATTTAATCATGAGTGCTTAAAAGACAATTCCCAACGACCATATGTATAATACTACATGTAATGCTCTTCTATGTTAATATTGTAAATGTTAATATCGTGCTATGAAATTTATATTTGATGCATGACAAAAAAATACTTTCTTCGATCGCGATTTCAGAAGGTTTGTTTTTATCATGCATCAAGGACAAATTTGTACGGTACTTACTACACGTCTTTTTCACCTTTCATTTAGGGTGTAATACTTAATCAAAGGGTTATAAATACGAAAATTATAATACAATGATTACATAAAATAAAATAACAGATAAAAACAATAAATGAAAATGATGGTTAAGTTTTGAAGAAGAAAATTAATATATGATATAAACCCTACTTCCATTATGACACACGTTTACACGAACTTCCACTATGTACTTATGTACTATCAAGTTTTCAGCCTTGTAATGCGTTGATGAACAGGTCAGCATTTAGTTCAATTTGAATAACCGATAACAGTATTGTAATTGAAATACACGAATTAACGTCAATGCGTCGGTTTCACAAAAAAGTCGTAAGTGTGAAATTGATCCTAAATCATGACGTCACAGTGCTATTTTAGTTTATGACGTCATTACTTACGATCAACTTTACACGTACGACTTTTTGTGAATTCGAGACCAGGGCAGTAGCTACTGGTAATAACAGCCCAGGTGTACGGGTAACAATGAAAGGATGATAAAATCCAGTGACACTCTTGGCTGTATCTGTGCTCCCCATTGAAAATGCATTACCTGCTCGGATTTGCAAGAAGCAAAAACTTGATATTTCTTTCAGTAAGTATCATGTAATTTATTTAGTTGATACATGTAGCACGTTGTAATTATTGACAATTTTTCAATTTAAATATTTTCCGTTATTATTACTTTTGTTTTCGGTCTGAAAATTTTGTTTATACAATCAGAAAGCGTTTTTTTTTTAAATTCTGAAATTAAACTATCTCTAAATAACCAAATAGCCAAATCAAATTATATTACTACTTGCAATACACATTCCTAAGAGTGTCTACGTCACAAAAGAGGTATCAAAATTGTGTATTTTATTATGTCTTGTTACAATATAATGTATTGTAAAATAAATATGAACAATGACTTCCGGTATATAGTCGTCAACATCACATTGTGGCATTACATCATTTAACATTAAACACAAAACGTACTGCTTTAAAGGTAGATTTGATGCGTTCAAAACAAAAGTGAAAGAAGAAAATTAGACTATCTGTAGTATGATACTACTTTTCTTCATAATCCTCGTGGACATCCCTTATTCTGTTTGAAACAAATTCTATTTTTACATTTCTGGTAGGGATGTATAAATAAAATATTTAATTTGCTAAAGAAGGCAATAGAAAAATATATCAAAAACCGAAACAACAACCCAAGAAATAACAGAAGGACACCTCACAAAGAACAAATTGTCGTACAAAACAAAACAGAAACTAACAAAACAACAAAACAGTGTATATGTATATACAGGACAAACTAGCAGCACACTCAAACACAAACACAGGGTTATCTCGAGCGGTCTTGAAATATGAGCAATTGTAATACCATAGCTCTTCAATATCAGTAAATGAGGAATGATTTCTTATTGAAGTCGTTTGTTAAATTAAAAACGGACACTCCATCAGGTCGTCATAGTAACGATCTTAGAACGTCTAATATGATGTGTTCTTGTCCCAAAGGTGTTTGCGAAAAAATATAATATTTCTTTTTAAGTTTATGACGATAAAGGAACTTGTCAAACCATTTGCAACATAATATGCATCACATTGAAAGGTATGAATATGGAAAATAAATTTTCATAGCCTTGGATGGGTTAATTGTATTGCGTTTTGAAAGAAATCCTTTTCTAAGTATCTGTAGATACGGTAATGAATTTTCTTTGTAAAAATGAGTAAAATGCATACAAGGTATTTTATTCACACTGACCCTTTGTTGATTATCTATAATTAATGGCATTTTGTGAATGGCTGACTAGAGTTAAGATAAAAAAAAAAGAATGTGTTGATATTTATAATTTAAAAGAAAATAAGATTGTCTCAGTGATGGAACAATATACAGTCAATAAGTAATAGAACACTTGATGACACGGGTTTGTGAAAAATTCAAATTTAGAACATATATAGTTCAGGGTATCACGCTCAAGTTTCACAATTTCTTCGAAATTTGTCTAAAATCATCATTTCACCTATTTCACTTAAACAATGGATAAGAACACTTAACCGAATACTGGTTTCACATTATCATTACCAAACATTGAAACAAAACCTCTAATGTCATATATTTGTTTTTCACAAAGTTAGAATATTCTGCAAACGACAGACACATAATTGTGTTCATAAAATAAACAGTATCAGTGAAATAGAGTTTAATCTAAGTTGCATTGCTCTTCCTTTCCTAATTATAGACAAAACAATAGTAATTGTTAAGAATGAAATTTTCAACGCTTTTTATTCTGAATAAACATACGCAGAGCTACAATGCGAAATGAATAGGAGGCTCCCAGGAGCCTGAATTACTCACTTGGTTGAATTCTGCCTTTCAAAGGCAATAAATTTAACAAGACGTTGTCCAACAATTTTGACTCAAGAAGTCTTTGGTAGGACTTATCATAAGGAGCATTTCAACAATTGAAAGTTTCTTTTATTCTATCATAGTTTTCATGATATTGACTGAAAACTGTAAAAAAGTCATTTTTCCCTGGCAAGGGCGTCAACTCTTACAATGAGTCATCTGACAACTTTCATCCCTGAAAATTTTTGTAGTCCTAAAAATAAGGATCATTTCAGCTACTGAAAGAATTTGGCTAAACCTAACGGTTTTGGAGATATATGCATAGACTACTGTCTGACCCCTATGTTCTATTTTTAGTAACGGCGGCAATGAATTTTGACGAATGAAAAAAATCCCGTACGCCATTCTTTTGATTACCGCTATAACCTTGGTTCCCTTGATTACTCTTCCACATCAGTTATATGCAGGATACTCCAAGGAACATTAATACCAAGTTTGGTTATAATTAGTCAAATCGTTTCCGAGGAGAAGATTTTTGAAAGAAATAATATAAAAATAGCTAAAATCGTGGAAAAAGGACAATAACTCCAACATGACTTAACGAATTACAACCAAAATTTGAACACAGATAGATTTTATCATGCTGAACACTTCCACAAAGTGTCAGAATTCAGGTAAACTGTTTTGGAGATATATGTGAAAAACTACTGTTGACCCCTATGTTCTATTTTTAGTAACGGCTACAATGTTTTTCGACGAATCAAATATCCCCACATTAGTTCTATGCAAGATACCCCAAGGAACATTTATACCAAGTTTGGTTCTAATTAGTCAAGTCGTTTCCGAAGAGAAGAGTTTTGTATAATTGTTAACGACGACTACCGAAGGCGACGAACGACGACGACAACGTACACCAAGTGATGGCAATAACTCACATGGCTTTTGGCCAGGTGAGCTAAAACGTCTTATGAGAGTTCGTTGTTCATAACTTGTTGTCTGCCATTTTTTAAAATTTATTATTTAATCTCATTTAGAGAAAACAATTGTTTTTGTTGTATGGCTTTTACGATATGTCAGGTATTATATATATATTTATCAAAGATATCTTGCTAATATCTGTTAAACTTTAATCATATTTTGATTAAGTATAGTGTGTATTCCGTTTTGATAAACAGTACTTACTCAAAAGTAATTATATTACTCAAAAAGGCTTTAGAATGATTTAAAATTAGAATTTCTATTTGTTCTTTTTATTTTCCATCCATACAAAAGAAAAGAAAAGAAAAACAAAACATTGAAGTAAAGTGTCATCTCTTTAATGAAAATAATCTACTGTTATCACGTTCGGACAAAATAAACATAAAAATGAATATTAAAAAAAACTTACTTTCACTTTTCTTTAAATAAATATTAATTCCAGAATATTACTTAATCTTTAACCATCGGTAAACCTTTAATCGTTTTATACTCTGAATTCATATGCATAATACAACTTTTCCAAGAAATACTAAAATTATATTGTACTTGAAATACTTTTAAATATCAGGTATTTCATTCACAACTTTGTCATACATTTAAAAATATGAACAAAAATCAACAACACGGTCAAGGTAGTAATTTAATAAACTATGTTCAGTGATTGATAGTACGTTTAATATATACTTAAACGATAAAATGATAAAGAAAACTGTCAATTTAAGCTTGAGTTACATTAACAAAAAATACACTATTTGTCAAGTAATAGGCATGTGGATAACAGTAAAGCGTTCAAGGTAGAGCTTTTAAATGGTATAAACGTCCCACATTTCCATAGTCCCCTCCCTAATTCCCCACCCCTATAGAATCCTCATGGCATATTTCTGATCAAATATTCACATTATAAATTTTATAAATTCTTCAACATTTTAGCCGTTATTGTCAATTAAATTTAATAGATATTTTTATCAATGAATATCTTAAAACTAATTTCTCCATCCTCCCCATTCAAAAGCAGCATCCCCCATATATCATCCTAATACCCCATCCCCATTACCCATTCCCCCACTCCCTATATACCACAGAATGGGTAGCCTTCTCATACAAGTACTGTAGCTGGGTTTTTACAATGCGGGCTCAAATTAGCTTGTTATTTCTCTTGTGCTTCATCCATAATATGTGCATCAACATGCATAATGAATGATTTTTACAAAAAACCTGTAATCATGGCCCAGTTTAACCAAACACTTTTCCTAATACAAAAATACCTCTCATATTATATTGAACATGTCGATGCTATACACGTTTTAATGAGTTAACCCTGATCAGCTGCATTGGATCAAAAACATAGATCTAATTTTATTTTCAATTATCAGTGATCAGTGACAAACAAAATTGAAGAAGAAACGATAACAGACTATATTTTATGAGCTTACTTTATAATTTAAACCCAAAATAAACAGAAGGAGAGATTGAGGCACAACATGTAAGCAAATGTCAGACATCATTGACGAACAACGTGATTTGCAGCCAGTTGACCGGTAATTGTCTAAGGAAGATCTTATGGCTACTTCCGCAAAATGTTCGTGTTGCTGGTAAAATAAACTTTTAGAACATTTTTGTTTTATCATTCGTGCAATCGTAAGCTTGATAAGTCATCATGTTTTGGTGATTAGATAAACATGATCATAGAAATATTTACGGAAATTCTTTGTTTACATATTACTTGCAGTACTTGTATCTGTACCAACCCGACTTAGTGACGTCACGAGCCAATCGGAAGCTATCGGTAAAAATCAATAGTCTGACCATGATCTTCCTTCAGATAGGAGAGTTCTGCTAAGATGGCTATCCACTTATATTTCAAGGATTTCGAACTTTGCATAGCCTTGAGCATTTTATAAAAGCTCATTTTGCAATAAAGGTTATTTATTTTTGTTTACGTGGGTATGATTTATCATAATAGCCTTACTTAATGCAAAGGTGGTCTTTCCCTTTAAAATACCATACAGTCTAGTTAAGATAGAAATTATTTGTAAAAAATTCCATAAAAAATTCTGAAGGTTCATGGACAATTTTTGTCTTCATTGTGAAAAGCGAAAATACAGTAGTACAAATATTATTAGGTCAGCATAATTTCAAAGAAAACTAATGAATCATGTGACAATGATATTATCTCACTAGGAAAACCTATCGTGTTAACAATAAGAAAATTGGGAGGACTTAAGATATAAAAAGCAGGTTAACCTTTAATAACAAAACCAGTGATAACTATCATTTCAAAAGCAGCGATACATATATCAAAACCAGGGAGGAGACATATTACATCAAAACCAGAGAGACTTGTCATATCAAAACCATAGGGAGAACACTCCTACTAAATAAGAGGGATCTATAATATAAAAACTGGCAGACATTTTGTACACTAACAGGGATAAAACATCAAATTAAAACCATAGAGATCAATCATATCAAAGTTAAGGGACCTTTCATTTCTTAATTAAGCGGACCTATTACATTTCTTTTGTATGTTAAATTATAGAGAAAATAATCATATCTAAGTAAAGCAGACCTATCATTTTAAATTTAAGGGGAACTATCAAAATGAAATTAGGGGGACATTTACTATCAAATTTAGGGAGACTTATCATATTAAATTAAGGGAGCCTATCATATTGAAATTAGGGGGACCTATATTATCTAAATTAGGGGACCAATTATTTTAAGACTAAGGGGACCCATCATATCAAAATCAACACGAATTATCATATTAAAAATTGGGGAACCAATCATATTAAAACGTGAATTTATTCAAGGGGACCAAACAAATTAAATGAGGGGAACGTATCATATCAGAAATAGGGCACCAATTATATTGAAAAAGGGAACATATAGCCATTACATCAAAAGTAGGGAATTAATCATATCAAAACTAGGGGACCAATTATATTTAAAAAAGGAAACCTATTATATCATAAGTAGAGAAACTATCATATCAAAAATTGGGGACCAATTATATTTAAAAAAAGAGAATTAGTACATCAAAAGTAGGGGACCTATCATATAAAAATAGGGAAACCAGTCATATGAAAATTAGGGGCCTATCATATCAAAATAAGGGGGATCTATCATATCAAATGTCTATCAGAAATTATACAGCTAATTTCAGAAACTACATAGAAGGTTTCAAACCATATCAATATTAAAACAAATTGATCGATACTATTACTTGGCGTGTTCAGTTATATATGGACAAGGGCTTCTGTAGGTAGTAATCCTTTGAAACGAAGTGTATTTCAGTATCTACGTGCTTCATATAATTTAACATTTATTTTGGTCATCATTAAACAAAAAAAATGTATGGTCAGAGATTCTTTTTCAACCACACTGAGATAACAGTTCAAATAAAAAAATATGAAGAAACACGACTAAACTCAATTAAGATAACATTTGTTTTTAAAGTCAAAGTGATATGCGTTGTCCTTTCTTTTGGATACACAATATGTACTAAGGAAAGAACTTTAATAATGTAAAATAAAGGTTCTAATTACGCCAAACGGTATTTTTTAACATTGTCATTTCCTGTTTTCGCTCCTTTTGTTCTTAAAGTTTCAATCAATTTATACATGAACTTATAAGTTTGTCCAAGTACTTTTTACACATAAGCTGATACTTTTGGACTGCAATGTATATGTTGTCAACACAAATTTCATAGGTGTTATTTGAAGCTGTTTTTTTTTTCTGGTATAATCTAAAATTTTGATGATTGATTAAATGCGTTAGCAGTTCAGAAGCTATTGCACTCATTCATGGATCAAATGTTTGTTATAAATAATCCTTGAAATTTGTTCCTTTTTCTGAAGTATAATTCATCAAAATAACTGTTGTACTGCAACCGTTATATTTGAGCAGTCAAAGTTAAAAAGACTGAATCACCTCATGCAAGATCATAACGTGCTTCAATAAAAGAAAGGCCATGTGGTAAATATGAACAACATTATGAGTTAAATGTTCATATTTGTGTGAACTGCAGTCTTTAATTATAAAAAAAAAAGACAGTAGGCGAGAAAGTATTGTGAGTCAGGTGAGAATTATTCTCAGCAACATCTAACGACTTCAAAGGTTTTTTTTTCCAAAATGGAACAAAGGTCAGTTTGAGATGGCGTACAGCGATCGTCGTTGTATTCTCCAATTCTTCATTAAAAGGTAGATTTACTACATATTTGGCACACATAATCCTTTATAAGTTTTCAGTTTTGTCAAGTATACCGACAGGGAAGTAATTATGACCATCATGCCTATTTACAGAAATTGGGGACTAAACTACTAGTATTTATTTCAAATTATATCTTCAAAAATATGCGAGATAGAGAGGAAAGTTACATCAATCGTCCAGCTACATGAGCTTCACAGATATCTGCGTTTGGTCGAAGTGATATGACGACTTCTCTTAAGAGTTATTGCTAGTGAAAGGTAAAAGAGAAAGATTTTTTGTAGTTAATATCAAACATAACTACACATGCTTTAGTTTTTTGATATTTACATTCAAAGGGGAAAAAATACATACCTTGAAATCTGTAATAGGTACGAATAAACTTTCAATGATAAAATGAATATGGTCCTTACAATAAAGGACACAACTATCTTCATTGTGTAATTGCTGAAGAAGACTCCTTCATTTTTAGAGCTTTTCCATTCATAATAATGGATCAATATCTCCGCATTAACATACCAGACCAAATTATTCGAGCATTTGTGCACATTGTGCGGAAACGTGTCAAATCACATTCTATTTTTGTATCTAACTCGTTATTCATATTACCAAGATCATTCGATCCCACATGACGAGGAAGGAAGCCTTTCCAAGTTACCCTCAATGACCTTGTTCAATTGTTCCCACCTCACCCCCTATTACCATACATGAAATATAGTGATCTGAATTTTTCAGTTGAGCTGTTATCCCCGGGTCGGCTAAACGAACGTTTGCCTGTCCAATAGACAGTTGGGGATCCTACAATCATTATACAAAGAAATAGAAATGTATACAACAAGAATTTCCGTAAAATATAGTGATTTTACATGTTAAAACGTATTTATGCTTAGTTTACGCCCGATAGTCCATGTTCCCAGTTTTAGTTGAGTCCAAGTTGCGAATTTACTTTTGTTTGTATGCATTATTTATGTTATTTGTTGTGTGTGTCTGCTTTTTATGGCTGGTCTTTGTCCTTGGATTACATTCTTTTGACTTCCGCAAGAATCTTGGTTCCCTTGATTACTTTTCTTTATTGTACTCATTACTCTTGTAATTTTACAAGAGACTTGAACAATAACCGCTTTGGTCTCTATTTGAATGCAAAATGACGTAATAGTATCTATCGGTTTAATTGATTTATTAATATCAAACAAAATTTCTTAGATAAGCTATTCAGGACTACAGCTCCTAGATAATGGAGTAAAATTGCTTTAATACGTGAGGAAACGTTTGGGTGTCTGATTTGTATTTTTTTATGAATATTTCTGTCATATATGTAACATTGTTTCTGTCTTCTCGTATGAAGTTCATACAATAAATGTTGCCATTTTGCAATTAATATCAGACTTTTCTTTCTGAAACTGATTGCACTATATCGGAAACGATTTTTTATCATCGCAGTTTTGTGGTCAACATTTGATCATAGTGAGTATCCTTTATGCTTATCATTTAAAAACAAGGAACTGAACAAAGTGTGCCTTAGAGCATCCCAAAACCATTTTAAAAATTCTATTGAACTAGACATGTTTTCTTGGAACAGAAATAAATTAACACAGGCAATACTTACAAAGTCGTTGTAAAAAAAACAAAACTTGATGCTAGGTCTCTATTTAACAAATCATTGATATCTAACCATAAAAAATAAACTACAATATATATACTGGTGGTTTAACTTTCATTAAAATATTGGACTAGCCATTGGATAAGGAAACCTTGATAGTGTATAAGAGATGATCCGATCCTCAAAACGGCTTTAATTCAATTAATCAAAAATCATAACTATTTTCTTTCTTTTTTTCTTCTGTTCTTTTGTAACAATTTAAATTTTACTTTTGTATTGTTCGTAAAAAGGATTCGTTGCAAAACACATATTTAGCTTGTGATCTGTTACACACTATTTTGTGAATTTCATGATGAGATATTAAGTATTCAACTCCAACAGGATAAAAGATGATCACTATTTAAACCATTAAAATGTAATGAAGTTACAACTAGTGGTATCAACTACAATTTTAAAATTGAAAGAAAAGTATTTCATAACTTTTGTAGCAATAATCATATTTATCAGATGAAGTTATAATCTACCCTTTTACTTGTCTAATGAAGAATTAAATACAAAAAACACAACTATTGAAATTGATAATTTTGGTATGCTGTACTCGTGTTTTAAAGCAGTAATAGAACCATATTCAAATGTAAATCTAGATAAAAAAAATAAATAAATGATGTTTTTCTTCACTTAAACTGCAAATACAATTAAATCAAATCATGTGATAGTAGCAAATTTTAAATGCATTTTCTTTGTGTTAAAAACAGATATAATACTGAATGGTTTACCTGTTCTGTAAAAGGTAAAGTTCCATTGTTATATCAAAGCAACACTTTAAATCGTTTTTGTTTTAATACAAACGTTCATTTACAGAGAAACAAAAGTTGATTGATTGATTGATTGATTGATTGATTGATTGACATTATTATAACGTTATATGGCAGATATGTTATGCATTTCATAACAGACCCTACGTTTTACTAGCTCGACTTAATGTGAATCCTAGAAAACTTCTTGAAACCCTTAATTCAAGATTATTATCAGAATACAATGGCATTAAATTTTATGATTTTTTTAACCCTATATACTTCAATTTCCCACACTCAGTTAAAATCCCGACTCAAAAACATTATAATAACTATTACTCCAAAAAAAGACGGTACACCTAAATACAGATGCGTAGAATTTGGTAGAGATTCCTTATACTTTGTATAAAAAAACGATTCCAAATCATCTTCCAAAAATATCGAAGAAGATGTTTTCAAAATTCTAGAATTTTTTCCTGACAACATAGTTGTTCGGTGTGGCGGACACGTTTTTTCAACAAACAGTCGGCATTCCAATGAGAAAAAGTTGTGCTCCTCTATTCGCTGACCCATTTCTTTATCTTATGAGGATGACCTTATAACTGATCTGATCCAAAGGAAGGAATGTCGTTAAGCCAGACCCTTGGATCTCAGTTTCCGTATATAGATGACATATTATTGTTGGAGAAATCCTAATTTCCGGGATTTTTTATATTGCATCTACCCAAAAGAACTTCCGATAAAGGATAGTAGAGACACCGTGGAGTCAATCTCATATTCTGACCTACACAAAGCTTAAGAGATCGATGGAAACAGAAAACTATTGACCTAACTATACGACAAATGCAAAGACTTTTTATTTCGTATTATCAAACTTTCCTCTCATCCACGGGAAATCCCTTCAGCAGCTGCTTATGGAGTTTTCATATCACAGTTCATATATTATGCCAGAGCTCGCCGTAACTGTGCAAACTTTTTGTACCGCCCTAGACTTCTTATAATTAGGCTTCATTTTCCCAGTTTTAAGTGGAGTTTGAGTTGGTCATTTACTTTTGTTTCTTTGTGTGTATTATTTTCGTTCTTTTGATTTCTGCTAGAATCTTGGTTCCCTTGATTACTATGTCGACACGCTGAGTCTGAATTCTTTGTGCCAGCTCACAGAAGATTGATAAAACAGCGAACGAAAATATGAAATGGAGACTGTATGAAAGTTTATAGATAATTACACTGAGAAAGTAAATTCCAACGACGGAGTTTCCCTTCTCTTATGAAAAAGTCGAAATATAGACCCTGCGAGACCGGAATGTGCCCGGATGCTTTTGTATACTTTTCTTTTGGTTGTATCTTATGCGTCTGCTGTGTTTATGTAAATAGCTACGTGCTTTAAATAAGAGGGAACAAAACAAACCCGAACTCCACTAAATACAGGACCATGAACATGTTAGCGTCCTCAGCATTTCTAGGAACATCTGCATTGTTGCTAACAAAATATCATGTCCTATGTAGACGAAATAGAAAAAACTATGACACGGTGAACTAGACGGTTGCTCATAATTCAGATGGACATACCGTATCGATTTTGGTTTCATAATGACGACCATCAGACTTTTATAGTGATGATTTTTACCATGTAGCAACATAACCCTATTCTTAATTTCTTTTATAAAATATTCATTTTTTAAATAGTCTGCCATAGATATTTGATCTACTGTTATAAAGTTACGAAAAAATCCCTATTTAACTTGAGTGTCATTTTTCTACTTATCAAAT
This sequence comes from Perna viridis, assembly GCA_037379345.1. Taxonomy (NCBI): domain Eukaryota; kingdom Metazoa; phylum Mollusca; class Bivalvia; order Mytilida; family Mytilidae; genus Perna; species Perna viridis. The sequence goes on from CM074519.1 coordinate 4,233,746, forward strand.
TTTACATGGGTGATTGGCTTACAAAGACTTTAACAGTTTAATCACATTGTAATTAGTCTAGACATGTATAGTATAAATATATGACGGTCTATTGATTAACTCAATTATACTAATTAGACTTAATTACAGTTAAAATTATGGCATTAAAACGATTTCTTCTTTTGCGCATATTTCCAGAACAATTGGTATCCTGCAGATATGTTTTTTTTTTTAAATTACCTCTTTTACTTTCAATTGAAAAGTGATGAGGCCTTATGCCAAATGAGTGACTATTAATTAGGTTAATACCGGATTTCATACAGACATGCAAAAAACTAGCTCGAAAATATTTTGTTTTCCTTTAATTTTGCACTTAATCCGTTATTAATGTCATTGTTAGAAGTAGTATTTGTAATAATCATGCCAATTCTGTAATATGTGATATACCTAAAAATGTCTACACATTTTTTTCTAAATAATGAAATGTCATTCCAATCTGTATGCTCTCAGGTGATAAATAATCCACATTGAAAATTCAACAGTTACTATCTCCTTTAATTTTGAATTCTACAGTACATTCTATATATTTTGTTATCTCATAAGAATAAGGGTTATATGAAAAAGCTACATGTTAATATCTGTTTACAATAACCATTTAAACAAAATATCAAAAAATAAGAATATGTAGGCTTTCCAACCAAGAATCACATTTTGCATGATTCTTATTTAGAGTGCTAATTAATAAAAAAATAATGATTTTAAGATGGACTCTCATAAAACCATTGTTCTATTTAGTACAAGCTTTGCTTGAAATACTTTATTGACATTTTTAAATCAAAATTAGAAATTAGAAATTTGATCATGACAGTTTAAACACTCATTACCTTTCAACGTTTATATTAGATTATGTTACAATGTATTAAATAGAACAATTTGGTGACTCAAAATTTAAAGTTTGTGTCACTGACATAAGCATTGGTGTATGAGCTATTCTAATAAAATGTTACAATTATATCGCTCGAGTGCTTACGGTGAAAATATTTTTGAAAAATGATTGTTTTTATTGAAGATGTGTACTTTGAATGGCTTTTGAATTTTTTCTTGGCAATTAATTGCATTATCTGTTTCTGTTTACTAAGTTGTAAACTGACATATGCATTTTTCGGTAGACTTTTCTAAAATCGACCAAAGATTTGTTGATATCTGAGATACAACTTGACTACCTTTCTTTGATGCATGATAAACTATAACGCCTTTTCTACATTGTAATCCGGAGCAAGGCACATATTTAAGATACGGTTATTTCATAATTTATCACAGAATAACAAAAAAGTCTTTACACGTAAGCCATCCCATTCTTTTTTATCTGGGTTTGTCATGGGGATTTTGAAATCCAAATGCAAGAGTTGGATTTCAAAGTAAAAAAATATTTGGGTAATATTTTCTATTCTCAACCGTACTAGGTTATGGTTCCAATTCAATCAACTAAATTTTTAATGGGGAACAGATCCTGGAAATTTTGTTATATTTCACTGCAGCCATTTCGAAATTATATATGTTTAAATTATTAATTCTAATAATAATATGCTGTTTTTTGTAATATTTGAAGTTCATCTCCAATTGTTTTTGAATTAAACGTTACTCTGATTCTTATCTCCTCAAGAATATACAGCTTTTGTCCAGCAGATCAGCAGGCATCACACACACGGAGGGCGTCATTAATTCCCGAAACAAAAGTATAAATCCACATCCGACCCCAAATACCTGAAGTAAGTAATATGACAAACAGGGGTTTGACACCATGCATTAATTTTAAAAAGTTATACAATAGTCTCTGGCAATATTCATTGGATATATCTTTAATTAAGAAATAAATCACGGAAACTCCATTTTATAATTGTTTTACCTCTGTTAATTGACTTTCATTCTGTTCTTTACATTGTATTTGAACAAACTTGTGTTCCTCAAATCGTGTTTTTTTTTTGTTATGTACATTGTATTCCAAGTTTTTTGCCGATATATTTTGGCATTAGTAAGTCTTTTCTTAAACCCAATTATTTCTCCGCATTTGAGGGTTTATTTAATTGAATATTCTGTATAACTATACTAAACTATGTCAATTAAAGTAATTGATTACAGTTTAACAAACATTCAAATTGTAATACAAATGTATACGTCATTAAAAAGTCATATATAAAGTCCCAGTAAATAGACTTTTAGGATATTTGTTGAAAATATTTCACATATATCATATCACAATTTTTTTCAATTAAATACGTTTCGTTTGTAAAATTCTTAAATTGAAAAAAAAATGGTAAAAACTCTTATCATATTTACCCATATCCATGGTATAACTTTGGATATATATTCTTCGATTTTGTTAATTGGTCGCATCACCTGAAATTGAAATAATTGCAAATTATAATCATCAAAAGAATGATTGGACATTTTATATTTTTTTTATCTGTCTATTAAGAAGGTGGTTTTAATAATCCGTTAATTTTTCGCTATTTGTATTAAAATTTAGGAAAAAATCGTAGTAGACACAATAATATCGCGTAAATTTCCGTAAAGTAAAAACATGTGTAGTAAATGTTTTCCAATTAAGTACAATACTCTATTACTAATGCAATAAACATAATAAATTTCATCAAAGAAATCGAAGATAGTTTCTAGATAAAGTTCTTTTTTTTAATTAGTATACTATATATAGTATTTAACCTTTTAATTTGTTTTGGAAAAGTACATGTAATATTACTTTTAGATCCTCTAATTTACTGTCCAGGTCCTGCATTTTCTTTTTGATATCATCTAATTTTGTGTCCAGTTCCTGTAGTTGAAACATACTTTATTTGCATCGGCATGCCAACTTAAAGGACGAAAAACAAGTAGTATATACTCATGAAGTCTTTTCCAAGTACCAATAGTTACATTATAATTTTGTATGCTTGATTAGTATTATATACAAACATTGCCTGCAGTAGAGGGTAATACGCCGAAGTAACACACAAGGTAGATATTCCCCCGAGTCGAGGGTGATACGCCGAAATAACACACAAGGTAGATATTTCCCCGAGTCAAAGGTGATACGCTGAAGTAACACACAAGGTAGATATTCTCCCAAGTCGAGGGTAGTACGCCGAAGTAACACACAAGGTAGATATTCCCCCAAGTCGAGGGTGGTACGCCGAAGTAACACACAAGGTAGATATTCACCGAGTCGAGGGTGATATATTCTCTGATTGTTTTACTCGGTTTATCACCCTCTGCTACAGGCAATATGTGTTATATAATATTGAATACCCCTTTCATATTTGTAATACATTACACGTTTATGCATATGTGCATAACCTTTAAGAAATGTTGCAATACGTCAGATATAGTTAAACTAGAATGAAATTAACAAGTATTTTAGCATTTGAATATATCAACAATAGCAAAAACAAACAAACAAACAATTATGAACACCTCCAGTATTCATTTTTTCTAATTAAAGTAATCTTAAATGAAAATGAAAAGGAGGTGTTTAAGGACAAGGAAAGACATTAATTTCCTTTCAAGGTGGAGATATGTCATGAAGAGGATGATATACCAATCATTTTTAGGGGAGGAGATAGAAAGGAATAGACTAACATAACAAATAATGCTTATCCAATAGGAATTTAGAATTTTTGTATGAAGTTAAATATAAGAAAATAACGCAGATTCATATGCATTAACACAATTAAAATTGATTATGTGAAGGTAGAATACAACTAATGCAGGTTAAAAGGAAGTAGAGAAAGAGTACATATGTGTTTTTTAAAGGTTTAAATTTTAGTTTATTTCCATAGTGGCCGTTTCCTCTGTGTTTGGTATAGAACTATAAGAGGGGCGTAGTAAGTGTAATAATAAACAATAATGAAACAAAATTGGATTAATCAATTAACAAAACATTGAGTAAGACAGAAACAAAGCAAATAATAACCAAACAAATCAGACAATTGCCTAGGCTCGTAAGAGAAAATCCATGTCATTAAGAGAGATTGATTTCAGTTAATTAAATGATATTTGAAAGTTGAATGGTGAAATGTGAACTGATTCTAAAAGTTATCATATTCTTATATGTGCATGTTTATATATATTTAAAAAGGTAGTTTGTTGACAATGACGGTTCAGTATCTGTAGTTCCATAATATCATCAGCGTGTCAAAGATGTTTTAGGTATATTTTATAAAGAGTTTGATATAGTTTGATACACTGTCGTTTCTCCATGGACGTGGTCATGTCTGAGCTGGCACAGATTGTAAGGGAAGCTAGACAGTGGAACCAGGATTCGAACGGTAATCAAAATACAGTCCAAGTACAACAACCAAGCAGGGAAAATAACACAAAAAAACATTACTTGAGCTAAAATGACGTACAATTAAACTAAAGGAGATGAGCAATATGGATTCCTTTACTAATACACTTGAAGGATGGATCAGATGCACCGGTAGGTGAAGCTTTCTTTGCTTTTCTGGAAGCATCTGCAGAGTTTCTCATAAAATGTCATGTACGGGTAAGGCAAAAGAGGGATAGTAAACTATGACACATTGAACGAATCGGTTCCCATGGAGCAGATGGATACACCATATCAAAAAATTTTCACTTATATGAAGGTAACATATATCTTATATCATTTACGATGCATTTTTTGCATAAAACCGCTTAATGAACCATTCAATGTTGTTAAAACACGTGCGTCAGTTCAAGAACTTTCATAAGAAATGCCATGTAATTTGGTTTGTTAATCAAACACTCAGATAATTCACGACATTTATCTGCGAACGTCACAGCACACTACATCACTCTACATTGACAGACTTTGTACCGGTAGATTAAATGAAAGTTCAGAAACATGCAACGGGAATTGAATTTGGCGATCAAGTCAATGTATATATGCAGGCAATTGTGTCGAGAATATGGCTGGAAAACATGCACCAGAATTTGTTAAAAAATAATTGATGAGGACCGCTATTTTGCTTTAAAAAAGTGATGAAATGGTAGTGAGGTATTTCCATTGGCTTATAAGCATAAATACCTTATGTCTTTTTTCATGATATAAAAACACTGATGCTTCAATTTGATGAGGCAAGCAACCGCTATTTTGCTTTAAAAAAGTGATGAAATAGTATTTAGGTATTTACATTGGCTTTTAAGCATAAATACCTTATGTCTTTTTTCATGATATCCCTCTAAAATCTGGATCATATCTTTAAATTTCGTGGTATCTGACAGCTAAAAATACACATCGTTTATATATATATATATACGTCTCAGAATGTGATGCATATGAGTTGTACAATCCTGTTAAACTTCTTGAGTCTAACCTATTACATTTTATTAAAATGACACCCAAAAACACTATTTGATTTCTATTTCGATAGATTTGAATTTGAGTAAACAATTAATTTTCGGAGTTAGATCTTCCTGTGTATTTTACTCTTATGCTGCAGATAAGAGGCTACTCTTTGAAACATGTATAAAGCATATCGAAATTTGCAATATGTATGATTGCCATTTTTTGTATTACAAAAACAAGTGTGTTACTGTCATAAGGTCAAGAAAGTGTCTGTAAGTCATTCAGTACATTCATCAACGTAACGTGAATTTCTAATTACATATGTACTTTGTCACAAAGTATTATAGTCATTTGCATGTCCAAATTGATATTATAACATGATAAGGTTAAATATTAAATTCATCAAATTTAGATAGTAGTACATGTTTGCCGATTATACCAACCCAAAAATGGCTTACTTATTATATCTTCACGAACATATAAACCTTTGTATTTGTTTTCAAACAATGGTTAATCCGCAATTTCTTGTCGTTTTCAGATTAATATTAACAATCATTTGCGTGCTGTATCGGACATTAGACTTCTGAATTCTGAGCTTTGTGTCTGAACCTTGATATGTTTAAGATATTTTTTTTTCCTTTGTGTGCTGTTTCTTCTTCGTATTTCGGTAACACAAGACTGACCCCCGATCGTTTCTTAAATCGATTTCATTTATAAGATAAATAAGTACTATCCTTAAAAATAAAGATGGTCGACACAGTAAAAAAATATGTACCTGATATTTCATTTCGTTTATTACAGCTGTATAGTATGTTCTCCATTTTTCTGATCTTTCCTCGTCCCACTACATATTGATATTAAAAAAAAACTCTTATATATTCTCATACCATCGATCAATATACAAAACAAGAACATTTATACAGTCTTAATTATGGATGAAAGTGAAGAATCGTTAATTATTTTTCATTATCACTATATCGAATATTTCTTATTTTATAAAAAGCATTAAAATAACTTATTTTTCAATGTACATTTATTGGCGATGAAACGATTTTTACAATCATCATAATGATAATATTGCGTACAATAGTTTTTGAATTTACAGTTATTGGACAAGTAAAAACTTTAAGGCATGTTTATTAAAGTACATCAAGAATAATACAGACATACATTTTAGTTCTTGAATATTTCATCAACCATCCCCCATTCCTGAAAAAAATGTCGCCATTCCCAATAGAAAAATCCCCATCCTCCAATGAAAATCATTTCCATTGTTCTTTATTTAGTATTTAGATTATCAAATTAAACTATATATTGCCTCATTTCTCCTTATCCATAGAATGAGAAGTTAACGTTATACAAGAACTTTATACCTTCCTGAATAGATTTTCTGTACTGTCGTACGGAAACTCTTGTCTAGGCGTGGCGTAATTGTCTTGTTCTCCATATGCCGGTGCTGCAGCCATACTCTGAGTTTTCAAGTAAGTGATGTATCAATCAAATATAACATACATAAATTACTCGCGCCAAAAAAACTTCAATTTGCTATATTTGGAATTGAAATATGTCAGCAAAAATGAAGTTTTAAATTTAACATTTTACGGACAGTCGGACAGTATTGGAAAGGAATCTTAATTTCTTGGTATAAGAGGTATTTCAGGCAAGAATTTGTGAAGAAAAATATTTCACTTAAACATGATGAAAATCGTTTTCCAAAATCTAGTAGTTAAAGAAAAGTGAAAATGTCTTCAGCTAAACCAAACAAGACCTTTGTTGTAAATTAAACCTATTCTACGTCAATAAAGGATTATGTTTACTTTTATATTTTAATAAATGATTATACAAAGTGACTGTGTTTTTTGTTACCGAATGATATAATTCTGCTATTGCTTACAATATGTTTCCATAGAAACAAGCAAAAATAAATAATACTTTGATTTTTGAACACAAGAACCAAATACCAGGCTGAAAAAAAATCACCAGACTCGAATCCTATTTATAAAGTGAAAATATTAGTGGAATCTGATGAATCGTACCCACCTCGTCCCGGGCTCACTTATCTAGAGTAGTTTTAATAAAGATAAAACGAAAGCCCACAAAATCAGACAATATATTATAGATCATAAGCTTCAAAATAGTAACATCATATATTTTTGTTGATATAGTTTTAGCACGCTTCAACCAAGTAAGCCTATAACGAGATACCGATACCTGCATCTCCTTTAAAAACAGCTTTGAATTTAATTATAACTATTCAGTTTTTCTTGTAATTTCCACTGTGTTATTTTAACTTTCTTTGCTGTTAACTTAAACTGAGAGTGTTTGATTCTCTAACAGGGTTTCACTTTTAAGAAAGTTTGAAATGAACTGTAAAAATTTTTTAACTGAGTATCCTAATGATAAGTATTCGACATGTAGAAAAAAGTGCTAAAATCTAAGATTTCTCGAAAGTTTTCCATTTTCCCTTTATATATTATATTAATGCCAATTGATTAAGCAATTATTGAAGAATATATTTATGATACCTGGTAGTATAATAGGAAATATACGCAAGACTACCAATGTTGTTTTAATTTTTTAACAATTACTTCAATTTTTAGGAAGATCAGCAGTTTTATTTCAGTAGATTTTAAATAGCCAAGTATAAACAAAACTTTCAACAATAATAACCAATATATACAATACCCTTGGTTGTTAATTACAAAAGGAATTGCATAATACAGCAGGTTTGTAATGATATCTCTATATAAACAAAGTCGTTCAGTTAGATGATCAATATCATTCAAATTTATAGACCGTTCAAAACCGTTTATATATAATATATACATTATCATTTGTTCCAGTTTACATAGTTGCTGCAAGTAAAAAAAATGTTGACACTAAAAAAAAAATATAATTAAATGTCCAATTAGAATGTATTAGTTATAAAATTACAGTCCTTAAAAGATCGCATTATGAATCAGTTATTTCAGTTTATAGAGGTATTTGTAATCATGGCTAGTTGCAGCCTTCGGTCGGGAGGATAATTTCGTCAAAGAGTAATCAAGGGAACCAAGGTTATAGCGGTAATCAAAAGAATGTAATCCAGGGACAAAGACCAGACATGGAAAACAGACATACCCAACAAAGAACATAAAGTAACTAAAATCATACATCATTGAAAGAGGTACAATTTGCAGATCCAGCATGAAACGTTGTTTGTATGGATTCTTGTGGAGTTTAGGAATCCAGTATATAGACGGTAAATCACTATCATCGTCCTTGGTAGAGGACCAAAAATGATAGCGCAGATTTATGGTTAACCACAATATCTTCTTTGTAGAGTGGGTGGAAGCATAGGTTATCACTGCTATTATTCTCTACGTCTTCCTCTGATAATAAGCATTGAATGTAAAACGTTTTTCAGACAAAAACAATGTTGTTTTAGGCTTTGTCTGCTGGTACGACAACATATTTGTCATGTATAGTAAACAATATTTTTGCTACATCGGGGTCTTTGATAACAGATGTAGCCTTGACCTACTTAAAACTTTTATTTGTTTCAAAATTAAAGACACCCTCTGACAGAGAATCGATGTCTTCTTTTTCTTGTTTATCAAATTTTCTTGCACAGTCCTCCACGGCATCCATAAGAACTTTAAAGTTTTAATTCAAATTAATGGAGCGTTGTTCACGGTACTTGGGACCTTTAGAAAGGATATTACGTAGAAATTCATTTTCGATGATGGTTAAATCTCCCGTAACGACGTGACCAGAAGGACCATATTTGAATGGAAAGTTTTTCAAGAACGGCCTGGTGGTTTAGCCATGAAGTTCTCAATCTCGAGGTTCTGCAATCGACTTTTATAATTGAAAATTTTGGATGCAATAGGTGAAGTACAGGAATATAGCAACTATCTTCCGGAAAATGTCGATTACTCGAATTTCATAACTTGATTTGTGTATTTTAAGAAAATGTAGCACGGAGGAAAATTATTTTACAAATTAAGCAAGGAAAGTTTCAAGTCTTACATTGCAGGTTCTTGAACGAGTATACGTCAAAACATGGTGGGTATTAAAATAGTGTGTTTATACCCCTGCTTGAAAAGTAGGAGAGGAGATTGCGATCACGCTATCCGTCCGCCCGTCTGCTGGTCCGTCCCCATTTCTAATTGGCAAATACTCTAAAGATGAAACTTCACACATCCTTTATCATATGTCTTTTTTATACAATTTTACAATGGGTTAATGTTGTCCTATCAAGAATACCATTTTTAACATGATTGCGGTTTATTTTACCTATACTGTCCCTTTTGTAACTGTCTACCAAGGAATGACACTTAAATTTCCTACATGGCATGAAAGTAACATTTGATCATTTTTGTGATTTTTTTAAATCATGAAAATATGAAATATACAATAGAAGTCAAAATATATGTTAATGTGCTTTTCAAAGAAATCTTTGCGTTTCATTTCTACGAATTTATGTTTACGGTAATGTATTTTCTTGGTAAAACAGGAAAATATTTATACCAGGTATTCCATTCACAATTTCCTTTTTGTTGATTTTTTTTCAAATTGGTGACATTTAACTCGTTTTTGTGAATGGTCATGACTGACTTGAGTTCGGTAAAATATGCACATTTATTATTGAAAAGCAAATAAGAGTGTCTTATTGGTAGAGCAAGGTACATTCCATACGTAAAATAAAACTTAAATCCACGGGTTTGTGGGATAAAATCAAAATTAGAACCTTTCAGAGTATCTTAATAGTTTGTCTAAAATCACCATAGATATACCATTTAATACATTTAGTTAGAACAGAGGACAAGAACATCTTACGTAATACTGGTTAAATTTCCATTTTTTTAAAAACGAAAACGTGCAAAGTCTCTAATGTCATATATTTTAGACATGTGCGGGTCCGGGTGTCAGACGAATAGGCCTGCAGCAGCGCTAAGCTTGTAAAAGGCGACTAAATAGTGCTCAGAAAACTAGTCTGAGGCTAGGCGCTCTGCCCACAGAGCAACTGGGTTGTGTGCCCCAGGTGGTGGAATGTGGTACCCCAGGCGTGTTACATCCTGGGGTAGTCAGGCTATAATACGGAAAACCTGATCGCAAACCATAGTGGTGCACCGTGTTGGAAAAGATGCCTCGTTCCTCGCCCGTTAACTACTCCTGCTGTGGTATTTGATAGGAGTAGGAACCTTTTCGCTCCGCCACAGGAGGCTAAATTGCCCGACCCTACCCATCTCTCCCCTTTTCTTGTGGCAATCAACTTTTGTCCCAACCTTTTTTCATTTCATCATTATCATCATTTCATGTTCATTATATCATTCAATTTCATGTTCTTTGCCTGAATATAGCTGAAATATTGCTGCTCGGGCGTTAAACTCCAACAATCAATCAATCATACCATATTTTACCATAATTGTATTCAAAATATTTAAAATATATATAGTTCACTTTGATTTTCTGACGTAGTTAAACAAATCGGTCTTAAGTTTAAAGTTAAAGTTAACTGTGTAGTAATGAAATAGATTTGTATTCTTTTCTTGACTTACTACATAACATTTCAGGGGGGAATATTTACAGTGTAACTGCATATCTTCTGGAAAAAAAACAGAGAATTGAGGTAATGAATAATCAAAGGGAACCAAGGTTATAGCGAAAATCAAAATAATGTAATCCAGGTCCGCCGATAGGGATAGGATAAGCCTCCTTTGCTTTTCTAGAAACCCCCGCCGAGTTGCTCTTAAAAAGTCAAGTCCGGGATAGACGAAAGAGGAAAGGAAAACTATTACACGTTGAACAAAGCGCAGATTGATACACCGTAACGATCCACGAGTTCATGGATGACGACCATAAAACTCCTGTAGTGATGACTTCAATCTTGTATCAACATAACCTTGTTCTAGAAGCCATTTTGTTATAATAGGGAAACCATAACCCGAGTTACATGGCAAAATCGAAAAATTCGTAATGTGTGTACCTATCATGTTCGGCCACTACGTTGGGTTTCTCTCCTATTAGCTCTTTGTCGTATTTTAGATCTTTAATAATATTTAAGATATTATATGTATACTTGCCTAATATATCTTATCAATATCTATTGAATATAGAAAAGAAAATAAAAACTAGAAAAAAGAAAAAAGAACTTACTTCTAGTTGTTCGAATAAATCTTAATTCCAGCTAACAATTAAATACGTCACCATCGTCGTAAACCGTTAATCTAAAATCATATGAATGAAATAACTTTTCCAAGAAATACTAAAAATATATTGTATTTGAAAAACTCTTAAATACCAGTTGTTTTATTCAAAACTATGCCATAGATTTTTAAAGATGTGGAAAAAAATCAAAATATTCAGCAAAACGGTCAAGGTAGTACTTTAACAAACTTTGTTAAATAATTGATACTGTGCATTTAAGATAAACGATAAATTGATAAAGAAAACTGTCAACTTAAGTTTACATCATATTGACAAAAGATACAATTTGTGTCAAGTAATAGACTTGTGAAATAACAGTAAAGTGTTCAAGGTAACTGAGTCTTTCCAATGTATGTAACTAGCCTTTGATTTGCCTTGTAATTGATCCATATGTGTATCAACATATGCATGGTGATTGATCTATTTTAATACCAAAACAAAACGTAATTGACGCCTAGTGTTCAACCAATCAACTTATCAATTACAAAAGCACCACTCATATTATCATATCGAATCCAGAGAGACCTATTATTTCTAGACCGTGGAAACCTATCATTTCAAAAGCAGGAAGGATCGTCAAATTCAAACATTGGAGATCTTTCATTTAAAAACCGGCAGTCCTAACATATCAAAATCTAAAGACATATCATATCCAAACCAGGAATACCTATTACATCAAAACCAGGGAGACATATTATATCAAAACCAGGGAGACCTATAATAGCAATCCAGGGATACTTATAATATCAAACCTGGGAGACCTATTACATCACAACCAGGAATACCTATTATATCAAAACCAGGGATACTTATTATATCAAAACCAGGGATACCTATTACATCAAAACCAGGGATACATATTATATCAAAACCAGGGATACCTATTACACCAAAACCAGGGATACCTATTATATCAAAACCAGGGAGACCTATTACATCAAAACCTATTATAAAAATACCTAGGATACATAAAATAAACAACCTAGGGTATATATTATATCAAAACCAGAGTGACTGGTTATATATAAACGTATTATATCAAACATTGGAAACCAATAATATTAAACCAGGGAGACCTACTACATTGTATATCAAAACCAGGGATATTATAAACAAGGAAGACTTGTCATATTAATACCTGGGTGACTTGTCATCAAAACCATGGAGATCATTCATATCAAAACTAGAGAGACTTGTTCTATCATATAAAAAACATGGAAATTTGTCATATCAAACCCAAGGATACCTATCTGATCAAAACAAGGGGGCAAAACCAGCGAGACCTATTATATCAGAAACAAGAGAGACCTATCATTTCTGAAATTACATAGCTTACATAGTAGGTTTCAAACCTTATGAATATTAAAACAGTTATCAGATAGAAAAAAAAACAAAATGACTCAATATTTTCACCCGCAGTGTTAAGTTGTTATTTTTACATATGGACAAGGACTTCTATATAAAGTGGTGAAATGAGGTAACTCAATTAAGATGGCATTTTTATATCAAAGAGAGATAACTAATCTTTTATTTTAGATACAGGGTATGAACTAAGGGAAGAGCTTTAATGATGCAAAATTAACTTTACGTTTCTAATAATTGCCGAACTGTAGTTTTTGTCTTTAATATTGTCCTTCCCCGTTTTGCTCTTTCTTTTTTAGTTTTTTTCTTTTATTATAAAGTTTTATACAATTTATACATGAACTTATGAGCTAGTCAAAAAAAGTAATCAAGGGAACGAAGGTCATAGCGGTAATCAAACGAATGCAATCCAGGGACAAAGACCAGACATGGAAAACAGACAAACACAACTAAAGTAACTAAAATCATACATACAAAGTAATAAAAGCAAATTAGCAACTCGGACTCCACTAAAAACTGTTAGCATGGTTTTTTTCTTTTATTATAAAGTTGTATACAATTTATACATGAACTTATGAGCTAGTCAAAATGTAATCAAGGGAACCAAGATTATAGCGGTAATCAAAGAGTAATCAAGGGAACCAATGTTATAGCGGTAATCAAAGAGTAATCAAGGGAACCAAGGTTATAGCGGTAATCAAAAGAATGTAATTCAGGGATAAAGACCAGACATGGAAAACAGACATACACAACAAAGAACATAAAGTAACTAAAATCATACATACAAAGTAACAAAAGCAAATAAGCAACTCGGACTCCACTAAAAACTGGGAGCATGGATCAGGTGTACAGGTAGGGTAAGCGTCCTCTGCTTTTCTAGAAACACCCGCCGAGTTGCTCATAAAAAGTCAAGTCTAGGGTAGACAAACGAGGGAAGGAAAACTATGACCCGTTGAATAAATCAGTTTTCATGGTGCAGATGGATACACCATAACGATCCACGAGTTCGTGATGACGACCATAAAATTTCTGAAGTGATGACTTCAATTTTGTAGCAACATAACCCTGTTTCAGAAGCCTATTTGTTAGAGTTCTAGTGCGATACAAAAAGTCTACGTAGTTTCGGCAAGCTCTGGCATAACGTATGAGTTGTGATATGAACACTCCATACGCAGGTGCTGAAGGAGTGTTGCCACAGATGAAAGGAAAGTTGACAATTCTGAATGAAAAGTCATCACGTTTGTCGTAAAGTTTGGTCAATAGTTTTCCTCTACCATCGATTTCTAAGTCTGGGTCAAGATATGAGGCTGACTTCACAGTGTCTGTAGTATCCTTTATCTCAAGTTCTTTTGGGTTGATGCAATGTATCAAATCCCCGAAATTATGATTGTTTAAAGATAATACGTCATCTACATAGCGGAACCTGAGATTGAAGGATCTAGCCAAACGATATTCATTCTTTCGGATCAGATCAGCTATAAAGTCAGCCTCATAAGAGTAAAGGAATAGATCAGCAAGTAAAGGAGCACAATTTGTTTCCATTGAAATGCCGACCGTTTGTTGAAAAACACGTCCACCACACTGGACAAATATGTTGTCGATTAAAAATACCAGCATTTTGTAAACTACCTTTGTAAAGTACCTTTCTTACATATAAGTTTGCAATTTCGGACTTCAGTGTTTATGTTTTCAGTATAAATTTCATAGACATTATTTGAAGTAGTTTTTTTTTTCTGGTATAATCTACAATTTTGAAAAGTTGGATTTAATGCTTTAAGGGTTCATGAACCTATTGCACTCATTCTTGGATCAAATATTTCTTTTTTTTTATGATTCTTAAAATTAGTGCCTTTTTATAAAGGACAATTTTTTTTAAAAATGACTGTAGTACTGCAACCATTATATTTGAGAAGTCAGCATTGATTTCGACTGTTACCGCTAAAAAAGATTGAAATAACTCCTACCAGATCATAACGTGTTGTACCAAAGAAATGCCATTTGGTATATATTAAATCCATAGCATGAGAGTGATCTTCAAGTTTGTGATACAAATTTGGAGTGAAATATTGTCTTTTATCATTAAAAAGTTTCGTACGTCTACTGAGAAATATTCTCGTCAACATCTTAAGACTTCAAAGTGATTTCCCACCTTGGATTTGCCAGTTTTAAAATTCTACTATTCTTAAATTGATCAGCAGATTTACATCATAAAATTTGGAACCATATTCCTTTATAAGTTTGCTTTTAGGGAATGTCAACTATACCGACATAGAAGCAAACATGACCACCATATTTATTTACATTTATTTCAAATCATTCTATTGCCGGTAGAAGGCAGAAGAGATAGACTTTTAATAAAAATGTTTGAGATTACCTTTAAAGATAGAAATAATAAAATCGTTCTTATGATAAGGCTGACAAAATTCGCAGTAGGATCGAAATTATTAAACAGTTTTGGTTTGGTATTATCATCAAAGGGCAAAGAATGACATGGGTGCTACTTCAAAAATGTAATATTGATTATAATGTTCTGTTTATTAGTTTGATCGCACTGGTGGAAAGATTTAACCATCGCGATTGTGTGGTCAACTTTTAATCATAGCTAGGTATAATTGACATTAAAACCAGACTTTTAACCAAGTGTTTTTCAGGACGTCCCATGATAATTTACAAAACATTCTGTGGCAACATCCCTTCAGCACCTGCGTAGGGAGGGTTCATATCACAACTGATAGGTTATACCAGAGTCTGCCTAAACTAGGCAGACCTTTTGTATAGCGCTAGAACTCTAACAAATAGGTGTCCTTCTGAAATAGGATTATGTTACAAGATTGAAGTCATCACTACAGAAGTTTAATGGTCGTCATCATGAACTCGTGGATCGTCATGGTGTATCCATCTGCACCGTGAAACTGATTTATTTAACTGGTCATGGGTTTCCTTTCCTCGCTTGTCTACCCGGACTTCACTTTTACCCTACCGGTGTACCTGGTCCATGCTCCCAGTTTTAAGTGAAGTCTGAGTTGCTCATTTGCTTTTGTTACTTTGTATGTATGATTTTAGTTACTTTGTATTCTTTGTTGTATATGTCTGTTTTCCATGTCTGGTCTTTGTCTCTGGATTACATTATTTTGATTACTGCTATAACCTTGGTTCCCTTGAGTACTATTTTCATTACTGAATTGACAAAATACAATACTGGAAATTTGTAGTATCTGAGGGAGACAAAATTGAGACTAGGTGTTGTTGGTTGAACAAAACAGTGATATTTAACCTGATAAATAAACAGGAATGTATAAACTTGTGGTGGTTTTCCTTAAATCTTAATTGCTTGCTAATAAAAAGATTTTTTGAATGTTGTTTATGTTTTCTTTTGTTCTCTTGTTGTATTTATTTGTTCTACGTGTCTTGTTTAAAAACATAAGTGAGCTGTATGGGAAATGTTGAAGTAGATTTAAACAAATAAATTTTATAATTATTTTCAATCTTATTTTTAAACTGATTCAGTTTACAATTAAGATTTAAATCAAAAACTTAAGATATGACAATTTACCAGAAACATGTACTTAAGACAAACTTTGCCATTTATTTTTAATCTCTAATGCCTTTAAAATGGGGGATCTTTGTGTAGATCAATTGTCTTTAGAGCGCGTTGGTCAATATTCGACAAATGGGTCTATCCCAAGTTTGAATTCGATTCCCTATTATATCGGCCGCATGCAGTTTTGCCTAGGGCACAATTTCTCATTTATCTTTATTTTAGTTGTTTGGAACGTTTTATCAACTCAATAAATATGTTTAAATAACCTGATAAGAATTCAAAGTACCAATCATATAAGTATTGCAAATTTCGGAATGCTGTACACGTGTTTCAACTTCTCATAACAAGCATTGACACCAATTACTTAAGAAATTCATGATTAAAAAGTTGATTTAATACAAGAAGCACTTAAAACTAAAAGTAAGCATTAAAAACGTTTAGTACGAGGGATGAAGACTCATAGTTTTAGGGGTTTTAAATTTTATACAAATGTCTGTATAATTTTATATGATGTTTGTAGTTATGTCAATTAATCATGTCATTTTAATTCCGTTATACATTAATTAATCACATGAATCACAGTCTCGAGAACCTCTGTCCAGCAGAACTAACGTTTACCTTGTGCACCTGCTACAAGTTTATGGTTAATACTTCCTGTTCTGTGGCCCTTTTCAGAAAAAATATTAATAGTAAAATTAGTCCTAAGTTATGACGTCACATCATAACTTACGACTAATTTTACACTTATGATTTTTTTTTTTTTTTTGTGAAAAGGACCACTGATTAATTTGTGCAGTCTGTACCAGCAACTTATTATGATATAGTAGAAATTGAATGAATTTTTTAACATATGTGAACCAGCGTTGACACAATATAGTTCGAGCCGTGGTCAGAAAACTGCATATGCTTTCAAAAGTAAGCAGTGGTGCAATAAAATCTATTTTTGTCACTCTGTAAAATCCATTTTTGTTTCTAAAAATAAAGCTAACGCAACTATCAGTTCCCAGGAAATTTATATTTTACCTGTCCATTCACATCAGTCTGAACAAATTTAAGAAATTTTCAAAAAGCTGACAAAAGACGGGACTTTTTACGTAAGTTCATTTTATTTTGTTTAGAGAATTAAACGAAATTTTACATACTTTGTCTTAATTTGTACTTATATATTATAATGAGACAATCGAATTTGACTTTTCTATTATTTCATAGTTCTGTAGACGGCTTTCAAGTAAAAACATGGCACTGAATATTTTATGGACTTTTTCTACTTTACATTTGGAATCAGAAACGTCTATAAAATGCAACTAAGAGGAATATAGCTACTGGCACCCGGAGTTTAATATATGGTGTATGGTATTTCCATTTTTATTACAGGTAGATTCAATTTACACGCTCATATCAGTGATGTCTGGTAAGTTTCATTTATGTAACAGCAGTAGGTTTAATCAGAAATGAATCATTAGATTTTTTGACGCAATTATATAAAATGCAAAAATACGCCGTTTGACTAGATATGCAAAAAAAACTAATACATTAATATATTAATTTAATTACATTTACTGCGCATATCAATTAACACATCTGCAACTTCTTACCCACGCCGAAATTTTTGTGGACTTTTTTATAGAGTCCTAATAATTGTTTATTTTCTATTTATATCTAAAATACAAAAGAAATAGTATAAGAGAAATATGAAATATATTTATAAGAATTGAATGTTTCATTAAAGCACGATTTCTTAAAAATGTACTACAGTTAACGCTTTTACACACCGACGAAACATCAAAAATGAAATAATGAATTATTAAATATGGGTAAAACAAAGAAGTGTCTTTCATTAATAACATCTTCAACATTTTGCATGAACTATGCCGATAGCAAATACACGAATTTTTACTATCTTTGATTTTAAGGAAGATTACAAATGTTAAGCAAATTATTGATTTTCAATTTAACGGAGATTAGCTATCACTGCAGACATTTTATTTACGGGAATGTTCACCTGTTTTGTTTTGTTAGATTTAATTTGAGTTATATTTCGGCAAAAAGTAACAAAGCGTCAACAGTGAGATAATTCAAATGAGTCAAAATCCCAAAACATGGCCTAAACGTGAACATAGGCAACAAAGACGATCTACATACCAAATAAAGCAGATTACACATAAAAACCGAAGAAATACAATAAAAAAGCACTAGTAATATGAACTCTAACGGGAGTAACATCATGTGCTCTGGTAGGGTAGATATGACTGATAGTTTCATTTATTTATTTCAGTGGGAGTCGAATGTATAGTTTTCTAAAAAAAAACAGAAATAATAAATACATAGATCTGTATACAGAAATAAATATTGTTACGTTAAACATAGTGTATTTAGTCCCAAAAGTATCGTTTGTCTGATGGGTTTTCTAGACTATGAATAACTTGACCAATGACTTTGCATGAATTTTATATGGATTGGTAAGTAAAAAAGAATGATTTCATGAAAACATGTTCAAAACAAGATAAAATTAAAACTTAACATAACCAACCGAATATATTTAGATGATGAAGATCACATCATAGTGTACCACCATACAGATAAGAAATCTGCAAAGAAAATAATCGATTCCGGTACAATTAAAAAGTCAACTGATACAAAAAATGACGCCATCGGAGGACCCGGCACATATGTCACAAAAAAGGGACCGGATGAAAGTAGAACCGCAATTGCACGGAACAACTATGATGGTCACACGAATTTCTATAAATCCAAGATTGAGGAAGGGAAACAAGAAGCGATTTTTGAAGTGAAAGTTCCAAAACGAAAACTTACTGACTTAAGTGCTGATCTTAAAGGGCGTGATGTGCAGTTATACGAAGGTGATATCAAATTGAATGATGTTAAAGACTGTAAAGTACATTTCCGTGAAACAAATAGCGACAAATACAAATCATATAAACTCAAGAAAAAAACAGAATCTCGCAAATAACAAAGCAATGAGGTTTTGAACACTAGATTCGTATACAAACTTTTTACAATGAATTGCTTTGCTTTCGACATTAGTTTTCACGTTACTGTTTCCATTCTTTTGATATTTTATTTCATTTCTTCTTTTTTTTTTTGTGTGTATGTCTTATTATTATATTATCGATTTTAATGTTTCATTCATAGTCGTTTATAATGACAACTTAAGCAAATATTTTCTATGTAATGAGCAAAGTTCTTCAATGAACTCTTAATTAACTGTCCCATTAAAGTATTTACAAATGTCGAGACACAATTTTAACGTAGTAATGATGTATATAATTAAAATAAATAATCAATAAATAAAAACTACTTGAATATTTAATTGCAAAGAGTGAATAATCAAAATATGATCATGATTGCCGAAGAACGCTAAGAATTAACAAGTGCGCGGAACTTGATTCACCGGTGGTTTTATTTCAGCTATTTGCAATAACCAATCTTTCATTTAATAAATATTTTCTCAAAAATCCCTGGTTAATTTCAAATATTTTTTTTTCTTTTATGTTGACATTCAAAATCATCAATGGCGTCAAATAAAAGTTTTATCACAAGACAAAGGTGATGTAACAATATGGCGGCAAAAAAGTACGAGAGTAAAATTACAGAATTTTTTTCACGATTTACCGAAATATACTACACTATTAGAACATTTAAAAAATACTACTATCTATGTAATGAAAAAGTAATCAAGGGAACCAAGGTTATAGCGGTAATCAAAAGAATGTAATCCAGGGACAAAGACCAGACATAGGAAAACACTTGTAAGCGCATAACTTGCTTATATAACATTTATTCTCGTTAATCATAATACAGACGAAAAGATTCCATTGTTAGTAATTCTTTTATTATAACACTGTGATAATTGGTCAAATTCAAAGTTAGACAAGCAGGACTGGACAAAAAAAAACATTTATTTACAAAGTCGAAGACAGACAATGGATTATTCTTTTATTTGTAGTAAGAGAGCTGTAAAAGTCCGATTACAGCAATTTGGACTGTTGTTTTTGTTTTGAACACATTTTTGTTCTTTCATTATTTGTGTTGTTGTTGTTGTTAATATTTACCTTTAAATTGTTTTAATTTTTTTTTCGTAAAGAATCGATCGATTTATACATTGATTTATAAGACACCTAAATTGGTACTTTTCATCTCTTATGTTGTCAATGAATATGTTAATGGTGTTATCAGTAGTTATTGTAGCTTCGTCTAGTATAATGAAACCTAGTTTTACTGTCTTTTTGATTGGTATAGGTATTGCAACAATTCATTGGTCAAATAATGATTGTAATGGTTGTCTAAAATATCGTCTGTATATTAAAAGAAAGTGACTTTCCTGATTTGTGGCAGTTTACAATTAGTGAAAAGTTCTTAAATCGAGTTTTTTTTATATAATATGTAAAACAATAGAAATAATCCTTATAAATTAAGTTTCTAAAGGATTCCATTCAAAAGTTACGAATTGATTCATATTCAAAAGTTAATAAGGGATTATTTGAACTGCAGCTATCGCTGCCCAATCGACGTTAATGACGTCATTGTACCAATCTAGATTATACAAAACCTCCTTTGCAGTTCGAAGAGAAATAACCAGGTCGTGTGTAACACATCTAATCTAGTAAATGAATTTCATCCAGCAATCATTTGATATGAGCTGCCAGTATGCATAAACCGCATATATCTACAACTGTTACTGCTACCTCCAAGAAAAAGTACTAATATCGAAGGTGCAAAAGAGATGAAGTCTCTTGATAAGACAACACCGAGAACTTTCAAACAAACACGAAGAACAAAACGTACAACACAAAAACAAAAAATATACACTGAAAAACAAACAGCATGAAAGCCACTAAAGCGCATCAGAGATTGGTCGAAAATTTCTCCCTTTCCGAGAAGAAGGTAAAGATAAGATAAAGGGAACATATATGGTGAAATGCAACAAATGCACCATCGTATGACTTCTATAAAAATAGAAAATACTTAGAGAATTCACCAAAAGGTCTTCAATAAGTGTAAACATACATTCAAGTAAGCTCTGAAAGGCCCCGACAACAAAAATAATAAAATCCACTTTAAGAGATAGATGTCATTCCTTTAAAAATAATAATAATAAGTCAAATAACAAGACGAAGACACATAAATGAACATCATTGGCATTACGGTGATATCATTCATTTCTAACCAAGTATCAACAGACAATTTGGAAATAGTGGAAAAACATCCGAAATCGACAAAATTAAATTAAGGCAACCAAAAATCACCAAGAACATGCTTCATTCATAAATTATTTTTTGAAAATTTTGAATTTGATCTTAACTTGATATCACAAGCAATAAATCGCGGGGTAACAAAAAACGCAGGGCCAAATATTTACAAGAACATTTAAAGAAATAAAATGTAGAAAAAATTAGTTCAATCAAAGATACTAACATTTATTATAGCCGGACCTGTGTAAGAATATTCGTGTAACTTCGAATATAGGACTTATTTTAAGAGCATTTTATTCAATTAAGAACATGTATAGGCTAAAACCCAAACTAGAAAATGTCAAGCCACGGAATAGATACAATAGCAAAATCATTAATTAATGAAGTGTGCAATGATTAGAAAAAAATGGATCGTTATGGTGTATCCATCTGCACCATGAAAACTGGTTTATTCAAGGGGTCAAAGTTTTCCTTTCCTCGTTTGTCTACACCGGACTTGACATTTTATAAGCAAATCGGCTGGTGTTTCTAGAAAAGCAGAGGACGCTTACCCTACCGGTGCATCTGGTCCATGCTACCAGTTTTTAGTGGAGTCCGAGTTGCTCAATTGCTTTTGTTACTTTGTATGTATGATTTTAGTTACTTTATGTTCTTTGTTGTGTATGTCTGTTTTCCATGTCTGGTCTTTTGATTACCGCTATAACCTTGGTTCCCTTGATTCCTCTTCCAAAATGAACTGAAATAATAAATAAACACATCATAAAATTCATTCAGTAATATACACAATTCTCCTTTATAGAATAATATCTCAACATACAACATATAATAGAATCATACGAATCTTGAACGTTATGAAAAATAGTTGACACCATTATATTCATAACATGTATTGCAATAATTAATAACAAAGTCTTTAATTGTTGAACACTTGCTGGAGGATGTAATAAAATTTGAGCGGCTTTTTATGAAGTTCTAGTATCCTGTATAAGGTTGGAACAGTCATATGATCGGTGTTAATACACAATGAAGCAGCTGATTTATGATGCACTTTAATTATTTCACTCTCTGTATTTATTCGTGTATCGAAAAGTACTCGAGTTAGTTATTTCATTACGAAGTACTTCTGTGTTATATTTACATCATATGATAATCACATTTTTAGCTGTTTCATCTGCTGGTGCAAAGACACATTTCTTTCTTAGTTCTTTAAACTTCTTTCTTATTCTAGAAATTGGAAAATGAGTATCGAATGATGCATGGTTCTTTTCGTGAAGTTCAATTCTTATATCCGCGATGGTCATGATTTATGGATGAAATTGTTCAAGGCTCTTTTATCTGCCTGTTCTCTTGTAATCCATTGTTTTCAGTATGCTTTACTGAATCTTTGGTGGTATTGCGACACTCCTTCCAGTCAATTTTACCTGGAAGTCGATATTTGGGTCTTTTTTCAAAACTTAGTTTATCAGTCTACAACGATGTTCAGGCCTCCGGTTATAATATAAAAATGTAGAACCTGCACAATATCAGGATAATGGCAGTTTGTAATAATGTCTGTATCAGTCGAGACAGAATGTAATTAAAATTATAATATAGAGGCAGACCAATGTGCCTGTGATGTCCTCAAACTCAAGCTGTTTTGGTAGATGGTAATAGCTTATGAGAATGAAAAGTAAAGTAAGGTCAAGTAAAGATGTTCTCTATATAGTATTAAATGAAATGTTGTGAAAATAAGTCTTGTATTCGAGGTTCATTAATATCTATATTATCTTTCCTTATTTTCAGTTTTTATGTGCAATATATATCATTCGGTTGCGATGTACACGTATTGTGTATGTGGAAAGTCTTTATATCCGGTGTCCACGTTAACGTTAATCAGGTCATGTTTTTTTTATTTGGCGTATTTAAAACATTCCAAGGCTGACGCTTCGGTATTTTTTGCCAAAAGATCTCTGCTTGAACCTAAAAATAGATTAACCAGTCTCAATGAAATCAAAGAAAAGTGTAAATGGGCGAATTCCACAAAACTATTGAAGTATTCTCTTTTTTTTGCGGAAAAACATGTTGAAATCTGGAGATGTTTCAATCAATAAATACTTAGAATTCCTCCTTCAGGACATGTAACTTGTAAATCGCAAAAAATATTTAGTCAATGTGCAAAATAATATGCAAAAATAAAAAAAATGTGCATTAAAATGATCGTAAATACAGTTCATCAAAAAATGTCTACTGATCATAAGAATGGGATCGGGTTCAGCTATTGTCCAGATGGCTCCAAGTAAAATGTTGTACTGAGGTGTATAATCCACAGCTATGAAATGTGAAAATCGGTCCAATCAGAGAAGATCGCAGAGCTAAGAGTACATAGACGATTGTTACATAAAAATTGCAGTTCCCTATCTTTATGGATTAAGTCAATAGTTTGGAAATTCTGTTGAAGTCAGAATCACCTTGCATTCTCGAAATTTTGTCAGTTTTTCGGTGTTATCTGCAGTATGTGAAACAATGTTTTTCCAACAAAACTTTGATAGGAAATCACCGGAATATACATAGTTAAACAAGAAGCGTTGGTTACCATATCTGTTGGTGCCAATATCAGGAATAATAATGTGGGGGTATTGGAATAGTCTGTGAATGAACACTTGATAAAGTAGGATATCAGATTCGAATCGACAATACTTATCTCCGACGGACGGAAGACCTGATAAGTTCAACATACTTTCACATATGTCAGATCGCGTTCTTCTTAGGAATCCTAGTATGTAATGTTGGAATATGTTTATTTTACATAATTATGTCCTTTTGAGTGCAAATATTCCATAATTCGCTGCCATTGAGAACCGTTGATAACTATTTCATTGTAAAGACTGCAAACTCAATGGATTCAGATTTCCGACTGGATCAGTCAATATAGTAATTGATTGATATAAAATTAATGTGATGGACAGAAAAGTATAAAATTATATTTTTACTTTAAGTTCATGAAAATAATGTCACAATTGGTTTCTCGGTTTCGAACATAAATTAGCATAGGAAATTGCTTTCTCGGAATTTATCAAATTATTAATTGGACAATTAGTTCTACAGAGAAAACATCAATTTTCAAAGTTAAATAGTACACTCTATTTGAAATACTATTACTTGCAAATATGTAAACCTTCCCATTACGGTATTTACAACAGTTGAAGGATACTAACTTTAGAGGCATAAAACATGTATATAAACACAAGTTTAAATCCTCAAGATGTTTATCTCGAATTCATTATAAACATTTAAACAAGTCAATTGATTCTAAAAAGAATTTGAATGTCGGTAAACTTCAAATTTCTAGATTATACGGTGATACTTTTCAGTATTTAATAAAGAAATTATATAACTAAATTCCATATGAATAAAATAATTGACAAGTCATGGTTTTAGAGAAGGCACCTTCATAAGTGCCATTAGGTGACACGGTGTACTAGGTACAGAAGCAAGCCATCTTTAGAATAGTCTAAGTGAAGAAAAAAACTGTGAGCAATGCTAACGAACTTGATACCCCCTCCTCCATTTGATAACATACATCTTTTATCCTCAAAATATGTTTGGATCAGAAATTAAAATAAGAATTGCATAATGTAATAAAGGATCTATGAAAGTTGCATTAAATTCCATTCAGAACAAGTAACGGATAAGTGATGGGTATATTGAGTTTGGTTGTTACTGAATTGCGCTTGTCCGACATCAAATCTATGCCCTGACCTTAGGATATAAGTGGTTGGAGCAGAACTTTTGTTTTCTTTACAACAAATTTTCCAACGTACGTTTTTTTTTTTTTTTTTTTTTTTTTTTTGTTATTGCGTTTATTACGTAGCAACTCGATTCATAAAGATTGCAGTATGGATGCAATAACAAAGGCAACCATGCGTTATTCCTTTTGTACAATTCATATATTTATGAGTTTCCGAAGTCTCATCCAACTGTCATGAGTATAACTTGACAAATGTCTTCATTTTAAAATATTTCTACATCAAAATTTTATTCTCTTATTCGAGCCTACAGCAACTTGAAAATTAAAATCATAAATCCGACGTTTTCAATGATTGAAATTAATCATTTTAATTGATGTCAAAATCCCATAGAAATGTGGCATGTCTCTCATATTATATCATTTTTGTCGATTACACAGCATCAGCGGCTAAGGAAATGAATCGAAAGACTCAGCAGGGAAATAGAATAAACTGTATGATATAAACGATCAATATTGAAATTTGTAAATTGCATTTCATTTTTTCGTGTCGCCAGCTTCTATCGTTTCTTTCTTATACAACTCGCCCAGTTTTACTGTGGATTTTGTCTGATGCACCATGTCTATTTTTCGTTATTTTTTACATGCAGGATACGCAACAGAAAGCTTGAACGAGATTTTTTTAGGGATGCATTTGTTCATTTACTGTCTGAACGGTATTACGTTGGTCTTCTATTCTTCTATATTTATAATACTATTCACGATTTTTATTGTTTTGCCAGCCTTTTTTGATAGATATTTTCTATACTTATGACGTTTTCAGGTTGGTTTAAAGTGTATTACAGCATAATATTACAATTTGGAAGTTAAACGACATTTATCCTTAATTCATTTTAAGAAAATTAACTTGTTTCTACAAATAACAAATAAATTAAGACTGATTTATTGATTGATGATGGTTAAATGTTCTAAGGCAGATATTTTATGCATTTCAGAATGAGAATTATTGACCAATCCAACAGACCCTGCTTGTACTAATCCGACATACTTATCTGGAACTTTATTGCGCCAGCTCACAGAAGCAACTGCCCACAGGAAGCATGATCACCCTACTCAGATACATTATTCTGACTCCGAGCCAACCACTCTATCTTCTTAAATACCGCATGCTTGGCGGAGAAGCAAATACTAACAATTTTAAAGTCTTTAGTGTGACTTGGCCGGGAATCGAATCCACGACTTCCCGCACTCGAGGCAAGAACCACTGAGGCGGTCTCGATAAATAAGGTATATCCATCTTGAATAAACTTGCTCTTATATATACTGCATCAGTGGTAAATCCATTGTAAAATTGTGTTAATTTCAGGCAAAATTTGGTAAAAATGAGCAAATCAAAGCATATCCCCTCAAATCCTTTTCTAACGATCTGCACCTGTATATTAACATGTCTCCTACCATTCATGTACTCGAGATGTATAGATACATTACTTCGTTACCGCTCTACAGCAACCGGAACTTTCCTGCCTTTCTCGGTAGCCCAAATGGCCGAGTAGTTCCGATTGGTCTCTACAGTATATGCAGCTGCAAATACAATTAAACTACGGAAAGAACCGGAAACACTTTTTGTATTTTTGGCATATTTTTAGAGGGATAAAGAGTATAGCCTACATCATTTTAATGTGCAAAAATATGTCCCTAACGCGAAAGAGTTGTATTTTCATCCATGTAAAAGGACAGTGTAAGTTTAAAGTTACAACATTGAACTTTTAGTAATACAGTTGTATTCCATTGTATGTAGATTCATTTAAGGTTCATCTCCTAACTTAAATGGCTTTTCATTACACCTTAGATATAAATGTGATATTTATTTTGTTTATCAGGGAAACTATTTCAACAAAGTGAAACATGGGATGAAAATTTATCTGAAATTTATTCATTTTTAAGTTATGGTTGATTGGTCATAATTTAAACATTTGAGATAGACCGCATGCTGGCGTTCGGTAAATAAACCTATTTGAGTTCGCAATTTTATGCCGTATGGACTGTGATAGACTTTTAAAAGGATATAAAATTGTAAAATATTGTATTTTAAGTGTTTGACAGGTATAAAAGTTTTAATCGCTACAAGTGGTATATTTAGCTTATAAATCTATAGCTACTTGTACATGTATTTGGAGACTATATTTTTGTCGTGGATGTATTATTAACAATCTAGCAGGTAAGGATGAAAATTTGTATTTGGCGAAAAATATAAAAGTGAAATGTCAGTTTGTTTAAAAGAAATTCTGGAAGGGCAAGAATTCAGTCTGAACTATTGTCGTTATAACTGTGAGGCGCAGACCATTTGACTTTCTTGGGCGCGGGATTTTCGTGGACCCAGACTTTTTTAACACTTCGTAGGATATTACGAGAAACGCTTAATTTGTTTGAAAAACTCATTCTTTCCCTTTAGCAAAATGTCGGCAAGACTATATTTTACACTCCTAATACTGGTTATTTAGTATTTTGGTTTTTATATAGACTTTGGAAATTTTTTTCCGCCTATTCTCCAGTACCAAAAGACTATGTTTTACTCTTCAAATTATTTCTCGTCAATTGGCCTTAAGTTCACTCATAAAATTTTAGCATATTGGGATATTAGATTCAGAACAATACTTTCTTAGAGACGCAGATGATAGACATATTATGCCTAAATAATGATTCCATTAGAATACATGGATACAAGCAGTTCAGAAGCAAGACATTAATAGTGCTCATTTATAGGGACTAATTGTTTTAATTGTCTCAATTGAAATCCAGCTTTAGTAGTGCTAAATGGTTTCAGAGGAATCGCACAAACTCTTTCTTTACACATTAGAACAGCTCTAAATTGTTTCGTTGTCGCACAAACCCTTTCTAAACATAGCAGAACAGTTCTGTATGTCCGTTAAGGTAAGCACAACACTTCATGATGTACAAGAAAATTTTATTATAATCAATCTACATGTACATGTATTATATTTTGGTTATTCACTATTTAACGGCATGGCGTCTCAGACGGAAGAGAAACTTTTCAGGTGCAACAAAATTGTTTTTTTTAATTCAATTTCTCTGCGAAAAGAATATACAGGTGAATACCACTATGCAATGTACTATTCACAGTTGAAGATATTTAGCATCAATCACGAATTGATTCAAAATTTAAAAAATACAACGGTTTCTATGATAAAAGAGAAAGTGCGCTCATGACAGTTGGTCGGTTATAATGGTAGATCTTTCTAGGATGCTGCGCGTCAGCAACCGAAATCGGTGGTTGATCGATTTTGACGACAGGTTGCATTGAGATGCTTCTGTGTTAACCACCGAAACCGACAATTGATCAGTAATTCAACGATTGGTCACAATGGGATGTTTTGTTTAACGAAATCACAATTGATATACAACTTCTAACTGGAATACTGTTTCAATAGCTGAAATCACCGATGATATGTTTAGCTTCTGATATCATTAGGCGGGAAAAACAAATCCTAATTGATTTTTCATTAATCTTAATTCCATTATTTCCAAGATAACAGAGGAAGTATAGATATTCAATTTTAATGTAGCATTGTTTGTCTTATCTCAGTAACTTTAAAGATTACGGAAGCAAACATCAAACTAATCTTCTCATTTTCTGACACCAAATCGGTTAACATTACATTCGTCAATAGTTTGCACTGAGGTCAGCCAAATCAGAATGGATACGGCTTCATCGTTTGTTTTAAGTACTTATACACTGGACGGTTGTAATGTTTTGTTTGAACACCGGAAATTTGATTGCAAAGCAGTTTAACACCCTGAATGCTAATGAATAGTAGACTCTTCTTGTGCAGGTTTTGCTAAGTATAGAACATTTTACAACTTATATGTACATGTATCATATAGTATCAAGATTGTCGTTTTGTATTTGTTAGTAGAGTTGTGAGAAAAAACGAATAAGCAGTGAAACATAGAGAGACTTTGAATGTTGTGGGTATTGTTATCTCGATATCTTTCTTTTTGTTTTGTTTCTTTTTTCTCCGGGGGTGGTGGTGGTGGTAAGAAGATGGTCCAGCGCAAAATTTGTTATTTCAGCAGTAGCAAGAGTTTGAGTGATATTAAAAATTCACATTGTAAAGTAATGGGGAATATTATTCAATCCTAATATTTTTCTCTGGTTGATTATGACATTTTCTTGCATAAAACTAAGAATTCTTTTGTTTAAGCCCAGACCCCTCCACACACACACACACACACACACATACACACATCTCATCTAACCTGCCTTCTTGTTGATAAAAAGCTTCGTGCCCAAGCACTCATGGACTCCCGTATTAAGACGTGTAACAGCTGATATCATATTGTTTACATCACGTCTGTATACCACCGAATTATCGTATATCTGGGTGAAACAGCTAATTTACCATTTATCTTCAAGCTTAGTTTAAATAAATACTAGACTCGGACACCTATAAACTTTCAAAATTGAAACTTTAAAAGCCGCCCAGAAGCCAATTTAAATGCTCTAAAGGTACATTTTGGCGTTGTCCTATTTGCTTTATAAAGAAACCCTTATTATAAAATCTGAGTGTCAATCTGTGTAAAAACTGGGCTGTGGTTGAAATGTGATCCATGAAATTCCATATCAAATATATTTTGTACAAATGTATCATTTGCATTATAGCAAGATAAATGAGGTATTAGTGAAACATTGAGTGATACAATGTACCTCGTCATGTAATGATGGGATAGAAAAATGTTTCTAATTTTTTACTTAGCTGAATTTGTGTTATGGCACTCAATAATTATAGTGCAAGTTTTAAGAAAAAATCATTGATCTGGTCTCAAGTTATCATCTGACAATCGTCACGGAGAAGAAGTCGGACGGATGGCCGGACATGCAATGTTCTGGAGTGTACCACATTATATCCCGCAATTCATGTAGCGATGTATGAAAATAGTTAAACCTCAGCGGATAGAGTTGTCGTCTCTTTTTGATTGACCATTTACATTATGAACTGGTAGAATTTTCACGTATATTTTTATCAAGTTTCAATGTTTCGGAGATTGAACTAATTCTTTAAAGTAGTTATGCATAAAGACACATATTTAATGAATAAATGAATGTTGTCAGGATTGTTAGGTATATTTTTCATTTGTTTAAAACGTCAGAATTAGGCCTGATTCTTAATAGTAGGCATAAAGACACGCATTTAATGAATGAATATTGTTAAATCTAAAATTTTCGATAAGAAGTTAAGTTTCAGATTTCGCCTGATTCTTGCAAATACTCATACTTAAAGACACACTTTCAGACAAATCCAATATTAATATCACATATTTATTATTTGCACTTTTTATCAACTTAAACAAAATTATTTGATAATCAATCAAGATATTACTAAAATATAAAACCAGGTATTAAAAATGTTTGATGTGAGAAGTTTACAATTGTATTCATAATTCTGGCTCGTTATTATGTCGTTCATCGCGTAGTGTTACTGAAATGAGAAACGTGTCAAAAGTGTTATTTAATTTTGAAAGAAAATTTCATGTATATATGCAAATGATGCGTAAAATTGTCATGTTTGTAATCCGTTTTCTGAATTTTTTTAATGAGATTTGAATCAAACCCGTTCCAGAGTAAACAGTGTCATTTTTTTCTGTCAAGTTTTTATGATTTTTATTTGTTGATAGAATTAAATGTAGAACATTCACGGTATAGTTTGTTGATAGAAGAAAAACGTAAAGTTTAAGTATTTGAATAAATTTGTGTACAGGAATAACTGCTGTCTATGATGATATTGTTAGAAACTTTAAAATATTTAACACTTAAAAAGGCCAACATACTTACATGCATGCACTGAAGAAAGAGAAGCTTTCAAAATACATGTCCTTAAAAAATTAAAGATGTTATAGATACATATATTTATTTGGAAAATCCGTCCTTCCACTGTGCGTATAAATACCCTAAATTTTAAGATGGTTTTATGTGACGCATTATAACAGAGCAATGGTGAATCCGGCAAGGAGTTCCGGGGCTTGATGACCCATTATTTATAACATTTTGTTAATTTTGTTCTCATAAGTACAAATGTGTGCAAATGACAGAATAGACGACCAACCCTGATAAATTATTATGAAGTTTCTGATGAAACGTCCCCTTTTATAAAAAAAAATCTTTACCTAACCATAATGCAGACGTTTTGAAAAGCCAAGGCCTCGCAAAATATCATTGATATATGTATATAGACTAAGTATAAATAGCGATTCGGCAATCTAAGTCTAAAGTTCTTAACATGTCTGGACAAAACGTAAGTCCAGAGACTTACAGTTTGATTATTTTCTGATCTCTTAAACGTTGGAATATTTTGGCTGTAAACTTTCGTGTAAATCATTGTTATAGTTAATACGGCAACACATATTTTCGTAGTTTCGTATTTTTTTTTTATACATTTACTGCAAGAGACTAAGGTAGCAACCATTTGATGTTCTGTGGGGGGGGGGCTATGGATTTTTTTTTTTTTTTTTGGAAAAAAGTGTTTCTGAATATTGTGGAAAAAATAAGTTGAATAATCACTGGAGAGAAAAAAAAAACGTTGTTTTTTTTAAATGACAAAAAAAAATAAATCATGCTGTCAATGTGGAAGGTGATATGCAGTAGTGAGATGACAAAAAAATATGTTCAATAGTTCAGGAAATTTTTTTTATGTTTTCTGTTTTTGATCGACCCTGGAAAAAACAAGTTATTTTTGCTGAAGAGAAAAAACGATTGTTTCAGAAAAACTCCACAGCCACCCAGGGAATCAAATGATTGCTGTCGAAAATTTCTAGTTTGAACATACATTTTGACAAACAAAAGCGGGACAAGAAAACATCGTGTTATTCTCAAAAGATATTTCCACGCTGTGTTTCTGAGACATAATGAAATCAAAAGTGCAATTGCTTCAAACAACCCCAAAACGTTTAACATGATATATGCTGTTTTTTTCCTTCAGAGATGGCTAACGATAAGCTAACAATGCAAGCTCTAATCGAACATGACCGAGTGCAGCCGAAGTTTAAAGCGCCAAAAGGAACTGGGACATCCACATCGTCTGCGGTCAAAGAAGTGAGTCATATAAACAAAGATATTAGATCAATTGAATGTTATGATTTATGGTCTGTGATATAAGGGGTATAAAAGTCAAAATTTCTTAAATTATATCAGTTTCGAGTGTTAAAATGTCTGCTCTGATCAAGTTAAAACGAAGATTTACTTGGGTATGTCTCTTTTATTTTACTTGGTTTTACATGTTGTTTTACTAACGGAACTGCATCTCTTGGTTCGTTTTAATCATTTTCCGAAAAAAATACTAAAATATTCATGCAACTGTAGTATGACTATTTTTGGTTATTGAATGCTAAAACATTGATAATAGCTTTGCATGAATTAAAACGTGAAGTGTCGTATCTACGAATTCAAATAAAATGAAAAGAAGGAAAGGACGAAACCCGTCTTTTATTAAAAAAAACAGATAATTCATGTTAAAAAGACTATAGACTAAAAACGAATTTAATCTATAGAACTCCATATTGTTTATATGCATCTAAAGTGACATACTATTGTCAGAATGCGTGTAATGTTCAAAAGTACTCAAGTGTCGAATGCATCACCGAGAAAAGATAATTAAGAGTCGGACAACATAAACAAACAAAATTAACAGTTATGAAAGCAAAACACACTAACAGTTCGGGAGTTACATTTAACAGCTCCGCAGATAGGGTATGGAAAATAATAAAATAACTGCTCCTATAGAGATATACGAAAGAAAAGGAGATAGTTTTGAATCTGTTTTCAATTTGATAAATTTTGTTTACTTTGCTACAAAACAGTTTCTTGATTTAATATGATTTAACTATGATATACCAAGTCTTATTACGTCTATACTATAGATAAATTTACTTGTAGAACGCATCGGTAAAAAGTGGAGATGTGTTGCCACGTAGAAAACGAAATCCATCATCTAGTGACTCAAAGTCGCAAAAATCCGTGTCAATAGCACCAAACCGTCCGGGTATAAACTTTTTTCGAATCGTTGCTGCGACAAAAGCTTGGCACAGACTTGCAAAACAAAGGGCTGCAAAAAGATCCCCCAAGCTCACACCAAAATATGAAAACACATACAGACTCGAGCCAGAAGAAGGGAAACATTTTTCTCCGGACAAAGTAGAACTTGTGATGAAAAACGTAATAGAAGATCACCCTGGACTGGCACAATACAATCACATCCGAAGCAAAATCTTAGCGCGTGATTTGACGGAGAGAATAAAGGAGAAAGTGAAAGAATTAAATTTTCCTCGGTATAAACTGGTTTCTAATGTGATAATTATGGAAAGGAAAGATCAGGGAGTTAACATAGCAAGTCGTTCTGTCTGGAATCAACAAACTGATAATTTTGCATCGTATACGTACAAAAACTCGGACGTTATAGTTGTTGCGTACGTACATGGAGTATACTTTGAGTAGAAAAACGACTTTATAGCCATTAATTTAATTTGTTGTTTTATATACTGTATGTCTTTTTTTCTAAGGTAAACCGCCCATTTGTGTTATATTTATTTTATTGAATGTTCTGTGTTAACAATCATTATAATTATATGTCCCAATATTTGAATTAAATGACATTTAAGTATTTAGACAAAGTCCTATTTTCGAGGAAGGTTATGAACTAATAAATCATATAACTCATCAAATCTAGTTGATGCAACAATACACACACATTCCATCAGCTTCAAATACACTTGTACGCAGGAGCACCAGTCGTTCCAGACGTCACATTGTTTGAAAGTAATTTTATCAGTACAAAGGTGCGTTATAAATAACCCTTCTCGCAAAACTTTCTGTTTTTGAAAAAGCTGTATATCAAGCTACGTTGTCTTTTTCGCAAGCAATCGGAACTACTCGGTCTTCTCCGATACGTGTACCGCGAACAACATTTTCTATAATACAAAAAGTCTGATAAGTTACAACCGTTAATTTCAGCTATGCGTCTTGCATATTTCTTCTCTGTTTTTTTATTATTATTATTATTATTATTATTTTATTTTGTTTTGTTTTTACAACTCCTCCAGTGACGTACATTTTTTTCCGGCTAGACTGCATTTTAGCTAGATCAATATAAAAATATAGGATACTAGTTTGTATCTAAAAATGAAACCTTCAACTCGTAGACATAGTCTCTATACTTTATCATTGTGGTTGTCAAAATGGTCCTTTTAACAACATAAAAGTAAATATACATTGATCAAGTGTGTTCTTTTATATACTTAAAAAATAATGCATTGTATCAATGATGTCTCCTGAGCATATGCGAAATGATACCCATTGAGAAAGTAAACGTTTCATGAAGTACAATATATAACTTACTTTTGAACTGACTTAGATTCAGTATGCACTCGCAGATTCAAATATAGTTTCTCTCAACATACATGTTTATGCCGCATTTTTTCGTTCGCATTTTGAGGGTCTAGTGGATGGAAAAATATTGCATAAGAAACTAAATAGTCACAATGTTACACTGATAAATTTTCCGTGCGTTCATCCGTCATAAGTACATATATATACAGACTTTTTGAGACTGTTGTGTATTCAACCATCGGTAGGGCATATGGATACGTATAATAATAATCCTATTACTTTCGTATACACTATGTGCAAAAGTAATCAAGGGAACCAAGATTCTATCGGAAGTCAAAAGAATATAACCTAGGGGCAAAGACCACACATGGAAAACAGGCAGACACAACAAAGCACATAAAGTAACTAAAATCATACATACAAAGTAACAAAAGCAAATGAGCAACTCGGGCTCCACTAAAAACTGGTAGCATGGACCAGATGCACCGGTAGGGTAAGCGTCCTCTGCTTTTCTAGAAACACCAAACACCCGCCGACAATATATTTGTCCAATGTGGTGGACGCGTTTTTCAACAAACGGTCGGCATTCCAATGGGAATAAATTATAATCTTCTTGCTGACCTATTCCTTTTCTGTCATGAGGCTGACTTTATAGCTGATCAGATCCGAAAGAAGAAACATTATTTAGCTTGATTCGGGGATTTGATACATTGCATCTACATGTACCTAAAACAAATTAAAAGATTCTACAGTGACGTCAGTCTCATATCTTGACCTACATTACGAGATCGATGGTAAGGGAAAACTACTGACCAAACTATACGACAAACGCGATGACTTTTCATTCCGTATTGTAAACTTTCCTTTCATCTGTGGCAACATCCCTTCAGCAACTGCGTATGGGGTTTTCAAATCACAACCCGTACGTTATGCAAGAGCTTGTCATAACTACGCAGACGTTTTGTTCTTTGTTGTGTATGTCTGTTTTCCGTGTCTGGTCTTTGTCCCTGGTTTACATTCTTTTGATTACCGCTATAACCTTGGTTCCCTTGATTACTCTTACCCAGACTTTTTGTATCTCGCTAGTCATTTAGCAATGGCTTTTGGAACAGGATTATGTTGCTACAAGATTGAAGTCATCACTACAGAAGTTTTATGGTCAGAACTCGTCGATCGTTATGATGTATCCATCTGGACCATGAAAACAGATTTGTTCAATGTGTCATAGTTTTCCTTTTCCGTCTACCCTTTACTTGACTTTATGAGCAACAAGAAAAGCAGGAGACGCTTACCTTACCAGTACACCTGGTCTATGCTCCCAGTTTTTAGTGGAGTCCGATTTGTTCATTTACTTTTGTTACTTTGTGTATATTAGTTTGGTTATTTTATGTTCTTTATTGTGTTTGTCTTTTGTTCCGTGTCTGGTCTTTGTCCCTGGATAACATTATTTTGATTTCCGTAATAGTCTTGGTTCCCTTTACTACTATTTTAAAATAACGATCTTGTTTCATTAACTTGAAATGGTCCATGTACAACAAGTGTTTTTGGTACAAAAAAATAAAAAAAACATAAAGAAGATTGTGTTTTCTCAGTGATATCATAGTCAACCTTTATTGGGAGTCGGTCAAGGTACTGAGTTCAAAATTCAAAGTTCAAAGTACTGTAAGTTAATTCTGTCAGTCACAGCTGCAATACTTGTAACATACCATTTTATTACATAACCAAACATACAATGTATAATAAGAGAGTTTCAACCTGTGGGTGCAGAGATTTCGTAAGGGGGTTCCAGCTTGGTTTCGGAAAAAAATCGGGGTTCAAGGCCATTATTTGCTCATTGTTTGCTTACATTTTGCACGAAATTAACAAAATTTCCGACAAAAGGGGGCCCTATTTAACTGTCTTATGCGTGTACAATGATAAATGAGACTATTTTCGTTGATGATGCTGTTTAAATGTTACTTTAGTGTCTAACCGCGGGGAGAAGAGAAATAATACAAATAGTGATCTAGAAACAGATGTATTAATAAACACGTACTGGCTTCGTTTTGTAAAAGGTGCATATATGAATTGAGGATAATGTATTCGTTTCATGGTGCTTTATGGCTTTCAACTTCATGAAATCATATCTTGCAATACAATAATTAAGAATTATGTGCATTTTTTTACGTTTTAGTTCTATATAGATATAATTGTTATACTTATCACAACAAATTATTGTCTAGTAAGTTACCCCCAGCAAGTACAGGAGAAGACCAATCGGAACTCGTCAGTCTTCCTAGTTACACAAAAAAAACAGGTGTAGAGGAAATGGCCGAGTAGTTCCGATCGAGGAGAAGACTTGGGCTCCTATATGACTCCAATCAAGTAATAGTTATAAACCACTGATAAATATACCGGTACATCTATTTTGTGTTCATTAGCTCAAATTAACAAAACAAAAAATTTTAATTATTATACCTAAAAGCAATTTAACACATTTAGCACACCATAAAAATGAAATCAATATAAAAAATACGAAACTAGAAAAGTGGTAAAACTCAATTGAGTATACTCTTTCGTTGTTGTTGTCTTTTGTCTTATTAGTTAGAGTGTTTTATTCTGTGTCGATCTCAAGAGTTAAATTCGAATTCAACTGATTTTTTAGCTCGTTTTATTGTTGTATTTTCCCAAGACTTGTACTAAGCCAGGAACCTGTAGTCCACCGGTTGTTGGTGTATTTTTTATGTTCATTGTTATTGGTTTTACGTTTTTTCTATAGGTTAGGTCGATTTTCGTCTTTAATGAATAGTTTTACTTCATTTATTTTGGGGCTTTTATAGCCTGCATTATGGTATGGGTTTTGCTCATCATTAAAGGCCGTGTGGTGACCAGTAGAAGTTAAATTGTTCGTTGCTTGGCTTTTGGTGGATGACTGTCTCAATGACAATCGTACCACAGCTCCTATTTTACTGATAGCAAAGGCTTGGCAATCGAGTAGACATGGTTTACCTCTTGGAAAGTATCAAAATAGGAGATGCATGTGATATGATTGCTAATGAGACAGTCATCTAACAAATGCCAAGCAATGAACATTAAATTTCTTACCTATCGGAAAGAATTTTTTGCTGTTTGGTGGGTTTATAATGTTTCTAATCAGCTTTCCTTTTATACCAGTCCATCTGAGATAGTAATATGATATTCTAATGAAATGAAATATGCCAGCAATTCCTACATTGTGATTTGACAGCTTGCTTAGGATGTGAGATAACCCAGGAATATTTGGGATTGGGTCAGAATATGTGTTGTTTCCCCAAAATAAGAGTTGATATAGCCGGGTATATCTTAGCAGATGATATAGAAAGCGAATTATTCTTATTTAGAGATTCTTCAGTAGAATACTTTTCATTCGAGATATTCTTATTTAAACATACTTTAGTAGAATATATTTTTGTTGTTTTTTGTTGTTTTTTTTATGTTATGTTGTGTTTTTTGTTTTTTGTTTTTTTGTTTTGTTTTGTTGTTTGTGGGGGATATTCTAATGCGACCAAAGCTGGCAAAAGTCTCACATTACTTGTAAAGAACCCAAAATAACATAATATTCAATTGTCCTAAATTATAATTGTGCAATCTACTCATTCAAATTCGTCTCTTCTTCCTAAAAAACATTTTGTGAAACGTGAAAGGCTGAGTAGTAGTTTCGATTGCCTTTTAAATGTTCTCAAATCTAAAATCATCGGGCTTCCATCCCCGTGTGATACGATGGTTTGTGTGATGAAAAGCTCGGATGACTTCACGTGTACTGTCACTTATTTATCTCCAAACCATATCCCAGTTTTAATTGATTTAAGTTCATGACGTTCATGAATAAGATTCTAATATTTAAAAAAAAACAAGGCTCTAGTCTTCACCATTTCAAAAAGAAATCCTTCACCATCTTTCTCGGTATATAAAGGTATTTATGATTGTAAGTACGGTAAAGCTTAGCCAACATTTATTAATTTTTTGTGCTCCTTTACTTGCTGACCTATTCCTTCACTCTTATGAAGCTGACTTTATAGCTGGTCTGATCAGAAAGAAAGACTATCGTTTGGCTAAATCCTTCAATCTCAGTTTCCGCTATATAGATGACGTATTATCTTTAAATAATCCTAATTTAGGGGATTTGATACATCGCATCTACTCAAAAGAACTTCAGATAAAGGATACTACAAAAACTGTGAAGTCAGCCTCATATCTTAACCTACACTTAGAAATCGATGGTAAAGGAAAACTATTGACCAAACTTTACGACAAACGTGATGACTTTTCATTCAGAATTGTCAACTTTCCTTTCATCTGTGGCAACATCCCTTCAGCACCTGCGTATGGAGTGTTCATATCACAACTCATACGTTATTCCGGAGCTTGCCGAAACTACGCAGACTTTTTCTATCGCGCTAGAACTCTAACAAATAGACTTCTGGAACAGGGTTATGTTGCTACAAGATTGAAGTTATCACTACAGAAGTTTTATGGTCGTCTTCATGAACTCGTGGATCGTTATGGTGTATCCGTCTGCACCATGAAAACTGATTTATTCAAGGGGTTATGGTTTTCCTGTCCTCGTTTGACTACCCCGGACTTGACTTTTTATGAGCACTCGGCGGGTGTTTCTAGAAAAGCAGAGGACGCTTACCCTACCGGTGCACCTGGTCCATGTTCCCAGTTTTTAGTGGAGTCCGAGTTGCTCATTTGCTTTTATTACTTTGTATGTATAATTTTCGTTACTTTGTGTTATTTGTTGTGTGTGTCTGTTTTCCATGTCTGGCCTTTGTCCCTGGATTACATACTTTTGATTACCGCTATAACCTTTGTTCCCTTGATTACTCTTAAAACAGACTTTGTGTTTTATTTATACAAATTCTAATATGGTACTGAAATAACTTTTGGTTTTTGGTCGAGATTTGTCAACAAGGAATGTGTTTATTATGCTTTCAAAATTGAGAATACCCATTTCATTTTTTTTTTAAATCCTGAGATGAATCTTCCATTTGATCGAGCGAAAGCATACAAGTAAAAGGGGAAACATTGCTTTGCAACACTGTGTTGCTGGGTTTGGTTTATTATTATTTTTAAGCTTTTTTTAAATCTAAATCGACTTGAGTGTTACTGAATAAGCGGCTAAAACATTATATACATCATTCGTTATGTTCTATTAAAAACATTTGCGGTAAAATGGTACATGTACAGCGACTGGATTTTTACGAGTTACTAGTAAATCGTAAAACGGCTTGATAGTAAAACTGCTATTTCAAGGAGAAACCGTTGCAGAGTGATAAAAGCGGAAAGTTATTTAGCAGAAAAATATATCTATTATTTAAAAAAACAGAAAAGGGGCAGAGTCTTTGTCATGATATGATGTACCTGGGGGTCATGTTGGTTACAAGGAGTTACGCATAATTAAGGTGTATCATTAATCAAACAATTCATGCTAGAGGTTGCCAGGCAAGCTATCTTCCAGGATTGACACCATTTGATTATGGAGGTATGGATTTCCAATCTATTTCAACGCGTAGGAGTAGGTTTTTATCCAGGTTTTTTTTTATCACTGAACGCCTTCTTGTACCTTTTTCCTAATGGAAAAAAGGAAGGGCGTTTATCTACAAAAATACAGATGCAGAATGACAAGTAACATGCCGGCGAACGTGTAAGTTACACTCAGTTTCATGACTTCCAGTTGACCTTTCTTGTCTTAAATACCACATCTACATTTGTCCGAATATGATGCGAAAATCGATATATATATATATACGTCTCAGAATGTGACGACTCTATTCGCTACACTGCTCCATCGGATCAAATCGATACGGGGAAGACAACATAAACATATAGAAGGGTCTGAAAAATTCCCAACGATGTTAAAACTGTCAAATTTGCGAAGCAAATTTTTGTCGTTCCCTTCGCGGGACTCGAACTCGTACCGCTGTGACATCTATGGCAACACCGCCTGCACAAAGTCCAGCGCCTTAGACCACTCGGCCAAATAGGCTTTATAAGATATGTAATATCGATGTTAAATAAAGCTTTTGTATTGTAAATAACCGGATTACTCACCTTATCCATCCGGTGTTGGGTCTAACTTAGAATATAAATTATACTTCCGCATCACATGAAAACAAAAGTCTGACTATGTTTATCAACTTTAGAATAGGTACAAAATGGGTATAAATTGAAATAACGTTTTTTTCCTTGTTCTTTTTTTAAAAAAGGCTATTTTTATCGAGGTCATACTTGTGAGAA
This sequence comes from Perna viridis, assembly GCA_037379345.1. NCBI lineage: Eukaryota > Metazoa > Mollusca > Bivalvia > Mytilida > Mytilidae > Perna > Perna viridis. Next base: position 4,274,735 of record CM074519.1, read on the forward strand.
ACATTTAACCTCGGAACTGGAAAATTTTTAATTTTTTGTCTGGAATTTAGACCTCAGTACAGGGTCAGAGCTTTTCTTATCTTTTTTAAGTAAAACTCTTATATTTAGTTTGAAAATGTTCCTCTTCTTTACTTGCTATCAGTTTTTCATGTGTTTGAGTCAAAACATTGTGACATCTGCCACTAAGGTTAATCAATCTTGTCACTGTGTCACTGTCTTCCCTATGAAAAGTTGTAAGCATGTTAATTTGCTTGAAATAAAAGTACATGTACACGTGTACATGTAATTATCTGGGTAGAATTATTTCAAGTATGAACATTACATTAGAAACACGTATCCATTATTTGACTTCCACTTGATTCATTTTATTTAGAAGTTATATCTTTAAATAAGTTTAGATAAAAATACTCTCTTATTTATATATCAATGGTATAATATGAAAATTAGTATGAGAAAGATGAAACCTTAAATGCTCCTTAAAAATCATATAAATTCAAATACATAAAACCTGTCATAATTTTTGCAATTGGCAGTGATTTAGCTAGCGCTCGCCATTTTCACCATTGACGAATGATTTTCGAAAGTGGCGAAATTTTCTCATTCACAATTCGTCACTTGATATTTTGCTCCCCCCAAAAAAATATCGGTAAAAAAGCCTCTGATGTTCCCATGACCCCATAATTGACAACTTTATTACCTTTCCCAAGCCAATTAGAGTTTTACAATAAACAATCATGACCAATGTTTTGATTGCATCACCTTTGATCACACCTTGCTTGATCACCTGGTTGAGGCTAATTATCCTGACAAACAAATTAATTAACGGTAATGATTTGTTTGTTGAGCGCTGTGACACGTTCTCAAAGTACTCAGTGTCATCGTATGTATTTAAAATGGAAAGATGTTTGGATTTTTCAATCACAGTTCGAATCGCAACTATGTCCGCCATTACAAACTATTTTAGTTCGTCATCACATGACAACGTACCTAAAGGTCAAAAGTCTAAAAATAAGTCAAATACTACAAAGAGTCGCAGTGATCGACTATTAAAGTCAAAATTTAAACCAGAGTGGTCAAAGATATTTCCATGCATATACTACAAAGATGGGGCGATGTACTGCCGTGACTGCCAAGATGCTGGACTTACCAATACATTTTCTAAAAGATAATATACAGAAGCACATCATCACTGCTGATCATAAACGGGCAGTCCAGACCAAATCCATGAAGCCAGAATTTGAGCAAGGAGTGACTTCAGCCAATAAAACACACGAGTCAGATGATATGTATGACACAGTGACAAAGTATTTTTTTGCATTTTTTATTCATGAATAGTTGCTAATGTAGAAAATGTATGTTGTTATATATTTTTTATTAATATGAATTATCTGTTGTTTATATACCAGTGCTGAAATAGAAATAAACATGTTTTTATTTATAATATAGTTGTTATAAGTGTATGTATATACATGCATGCTGATAAATTTGCGACGCGAAAAGAAAAAACAGTATTGAGATTTAGTCTTACGCAAAAGTGACTAATGGGTTGAAAATCCTGGCTAAATCCCTGAATTGGTAAAATGTGTAATGATATATGCTTTTTATTGTCCTTATGCATTCTCCTACTACCATGGTTTGAAATACGTATGGGCAAAAATGTCCAGCTTTGGTTAGGAACTGTGGGATGTCATGGTCTGAAATGTCTTTTGGTCAATTTTCTGGTATCGATAACATAATTTTTGTAAACACTCGAGTACCATGTTTTGACCATCCCTATCTTATAAAAAGCTCAGATTTGATTTGTATTTAATCATCGAAGTTACATTATGTAGTTCGCATTTACATGTACCAAGTGTATGAAAATGAAGCTGCCATTATATCAGTTTTAAGGTCCTGTTTTTACATGCCTCAAACCACATATTGATGCTTTTTCTACCCATAAGTATGCTTGACCCAGTTGATACTACAGTCATTTAAGCTCCCTTTGGTAGTGTATAATGATTTTTTTGGCAATTGTCATAGAACTACATCTACAAATGTACATGTACAGTGGTTCTGTATTCTTTTATGATATTTTCATCAATTTTAGTAGATTTAGATATGACATTCAATGTTTGTACATGCAATTCTTTGTAGGCATTTTTGACTGAACTTGAGGAATGCCTGTCATCTGTTGTCTACCAAGCACATAAATCTGTGCTAGGTCTGTTGTGTGAATTAAGATGTCAGCATGGGATGAACCACCTACAACATTAACCTCATTTGGGCCCCTCAGTTCAGATGTTGCTGATGGAGGCAATCTGTTCTGGAGGTTATGGAGGAGAAATAAAAGTATGACAATTTTATTTTTTGGTTACTTGTACATTTGCAGTTCATCAAATATTCTTATATCTAAACAGTGTACATTGTACATAATAGAGAAAGGAACAGATACGATGAAACACAACAAGTGCACCATCATACATGTATAACCCCTATAAAAATAGTAAATACTAAAAGATCACCAAAAGGACTTCAATAAGTGTAAACACACCTTCAAATAAGCTCTGAAAAAGAAATTAAAAAAAATAATGACTACATGTACCATTGACTTTATGGCGAAATCATTAATTTCTAACCAGTTATCATGCTGCAAGCTCAGCAAACAACTTTGAAGTAGTGGACAAACATACAATATCAAAAAAATTACATCAAGGAAACAAAAAAAATGCCAAAAATATGCTTCATTCGTTAATTATTGATTCAAAATTTTGAATTTGATCTTGAACTTAATATCACAAAGCAAATAATTGTGCAATGATGAACAGGGCAGCACCAAAAATTTACTTGAAGATTTCATAAGAAAATGTAGAAAAAAAATACAAAATGTAGTCCAATGAAAAAAATTAACATTTATTATAACCAGACCTACGTAAGGATAACCCAGTTCACAAAGTTTAGTTTATTCTATATTGTTTCTATGACAGTTATTTTTTAAACTGCATGTCAAGGTCTTTTAGATGGACTTTTCATACCTTTCATTTATCTGTATACATTAATATGCTTCATGTTATTAATTACAGAAAAACATTTTTGAAAATATATTTTGTCTTCAATGAATTTACATTTTATTAAATACATGTATTCCTTAAGAAATGTTATATGTTAGTTAGGGCTGTTCCAGAATTAATTGTGTGGGGGTAATTACAGAAAAACATTTTTGAAAATATATTTTATCTTCAATGAATTTACATTTTATTAAATACATGTATTCCTTAAGAAATGTTATATGTTATTTAGGGCTGTTCCAGAATTAATTGTGTTAGGGTAAGAAGCACTTCTAATAAATACATGAAGGGTGGTGTGGCATTGTGGCATTTCGTTTAGTATTGAATAATAGAGAAAAACATCAGTTATAATTTGTGGATGGTGTAATAGAGAAAAAAGTTCCTTCCTCCCCATAAATTCAACTCTTAGCAATTTCCTACATGTATGTGAAAGTAATAATCTCAAAGTCTTGGAAAAACACCATAATAGTTTTCCCACTGATAAATCCGAAAGAGATAAATTTGTACGTGTTCCTCTGTACATGTATTTCTACAATTAAGTTATATTGTTTGTTATAGGTAGCAGTAGATCTTCTTCTCGGGAAGGATCTTCTGATAGAAATCTGGACAAGAATGAAACTGTTAAAGGGAAATTATCTACAGGTAACTAGGAACCATAAGGGGCAATGAAACAGAATGGAAAAAGGGGTAACTCTACAGGCTCTTAATTGTTGATTTGTTTCAAGGTATATTTTACCTTTTATACTTTCCATATCAATGTATTGATAATATACAAGTATTTTATGAAAACACTCTAAAGGCCATGTGAGCTATTGCCATCACTCAGCATCTGTCGTCATTGTCCCAGCCCCATGCAGTTGCGGGTGTCAAAAGAATAGGCCTGCAGCAGCGCTAAGCTTGTCGTAAAAGGCAACTAAATAGTGCTCAGAACCCTAGCCAGGGGCTAGGGAGCTCGGCCCGAAGAGCAGATGGGTTGTGTGCCCCAGGTGGTGGAATGGGATACCCCTGGCATTTTACATGCTGGGGTTTGTTAGGCTATAATACGAAAAACCTGACCGCAAACCTTAGTGGTGCAACATGTTGGGAAAGATGCCACGTTCCTCGCACATTGAAGAACCCGGCTGTGGTATTCAATAGGAGTAAGAACCTTTGCGCTCTGCCACAGGAGGCTAAATTGCCAAACCCTACCCATCTCTCCCTTTTTCTAGTGGCAATCAAAAATTTATCGACCCTATTACCCTTGTATCCCATCCCTTTTTTCATTTCATCATCATCATTTCATGTTCACTTTATCACGCATGTCATGTTCATCACCTGAATACAGCTGAAATATTGCTGCCCAGGCGTTAAACCTCAGCAATCAATCAATAAATCAATCGTTGATGTCCTTCTGATGTTGATAGGCCTCCTTTCTGGTACCTTGCTCTTATTTGTGAAAATCACAATTAATATAAAGCATAGTAGGAGAAGGAATAAATAGTTAGCATAAAGATATTTATTTAAAAATTTTACTTTTTTGGATATTTTTTTATTCATTCAGATACAAAGGGAGCATCATCATCTAGTTCCAATGTGAAAGAAGACAAAACTGCTAATAATGTTGTTAAATCTAAAGCCAGTTTGGAAGACCAATCCGTTAAACCTGGTTTACCACAGAGTAACACTGCCAAAACTGAAGGTCATGTGGTGAAACCAAGTTTACCTGACATCAGTACAAGCACAGCTAGAACACTGAGTGGTGTCCTGAACAGACTCAGCAGTATTGTCAGGACTGGGGTAAGGCTATTGATGAGGGGTAAGATCTTAGGCCTTATATAGAATAGGCTCATTAAGGTCTAAGGCACGGGATACTTGTCAGGACTGGGATGGGACATTTAGGATCTATCTTTGGATCATAATATTGTAAGGACATTGTAATGCTGTTAAAAGGGAGTATCTTAGTCATGCCCTCTAATACATGTACATGTATTGTAGGGATGGGTGAGCAGTCACCAAAATGAGTGAAGCGATCTGGATCAATTTTAGGTCCTTTTACCATATTGTAAGTACTAGGATAAGGCCTTTGATAAGTATTATTGGTTCTTCTTACAGTCCATCTTTAAGATCTGGGATTTTTCCTACAAGTGTGAATAATTTATTAGATGAAATGTGCTATGAATGGAAAAGTAAAAAAAATATATGTTTCTTTTGTATGATCTTAATGTTATTTATTTGTTTTACCATTACAGTCATCTTAAAACCTATGTAGAACATTATATTATAACATTCCTTTAAATATTTCAGACCCTCCAGACATATAAAGATAGTGATTTCAAGCAATACTGGATGCCAGATGAGAGCTGTAAGGAATGTTATGATTGTGGGGACAAATTTACGACTTTCCGTCGCCGCCATCACTGCCGAATTTGTGGACAAATATTCTGCAGCAAATGTTGTAACCAGGAGCTTCAGGGGAGAATAATTGGATATAAAGGTATCTTAAAAAAAATACAGATTAATGGAGAAATGTTACTCAGTTTTACTGTTTTTATGCTTCTACCTATCTAGTTTGTAGTACAATGGAATAGATTTGTCCGTTTGATATTTTATCATTCTAAATTTGTCCTAATTATCTTGACTCCCATTGGTTGGATTTATTATACCCCTACTTGCAAGATGGGGTATATTGTGATAGGGGTGTTCGTCTGTCCTTCCTTCCTTCTGTTACACTGGGGGGATTAATCTCTTTAATCTGTTACTCCCACTATACCACTGAATTGAATTGAAATAAATTTTCACAGAATCATGATTACATGTTTCCATTGTGAACCTTTTATTTTAGAGTTTGATCTGTATCAATTTGAGGGTTTTACATAATGAAACATGGACTTCGTAATTTGTGAATATGGGGACATGGGGACCCATCTGTCATCCATTACTTCTTCTTTACCACCAAATGGCATTGAATGAAACTTTTACAGAATCATTATTTCATTTTCCCATTGTGCACCACCTGTTTTAGATTTTGATCCAAATCAAAATGGAGGTTAAAAGGTACATGTAGTCAAATAGGAGAGTAGGGGTTGTCAAATAGGAGAGTAGGGGTTATCAAATAGGAGAGTAGGGGTTGTCAAATAGGAGAGTAGGGGTTATCAAATAGGAGAGTAGGGGTTGTCAAATAGGAGAGTAGGGGTTATCAAATAGGAGAGTAGGTGTTGTCAAGTTAGTATTGCTCACAGTTTTTCTAGTTTTAAATTTGGTATAGATTCTGATGAAGTACTCATGTACATTTAGTGTATGTCTTGTGTCGTTTTAACTTTTGTGTATTTTTTATGTTACTTAAGTATGTAGAGACAAGTCTTTCACTGTACTTGTGTAGAATGATTTTTTGGGGCCAGCTACAGCTTGTCCTGTGTTATGAGAATTTCCTTGTCGTTCATTAAAGGCCAATGACATTTTAATCTCTGTGGGGTTGTTGTCTCTGACATATACACCATACCTGTCCTCTTTATATTGTAAGCAATATTTGTTGCTGTCTGAGTTCAACTTCCTGTTTTGTTTCCTATTTTTCACAATATAGAACGAGTAGGGTTGCACATAGTGTGACAACATATGCAATTGAGCTGACATTTTTCATTCTGGTTGTTGTCTCTTTGACATATGTACTCACCCTATCCATTCTCGTTACAACTTTTCGTTATTCTTGCAAATATTTCACAAAGTTGCAATGATAAAAGACTCAAATTTTATGGTTAATAATTTATACTATTAAAATTATTTGGAACCTTAAACTAAAATAGAAGAAGGAAAAAAGCCATTGTTCTATTAAGAAAAGAGCCACTTACTTGAATTGATTGTAGTTTTTGTCTAAATGGGGCTTGTAAGTTTTGTTGTCGAAATATTTTTGAATTTATAATGTTGACAGCATTAAAACCTGAAGATCTATTTGTGTTTAGTTTACTACTTCCGTATACATCAGTATGATGCATAGTTAACAGAATTTTCTATAATGTGCTGTTTACAAGCTCAGTTTGGTGTATAAATAGTTCAAGGTCAAACTTTTATCATCCTTTTATTTCAAAAGAGGTTTTGTTAGTAAGATTGTATTTATTACTTCCTATGCTTCTAAATGCCAGTAAGAGACCGATTCTCATGAAATCCAAGTTTAACGTGATGTGACTTACTTATTGATGCTACAATGTTAAATATATTATTCATTGTATATTTTACTACATTTGTTTTAGATGGTAACAAATTCTGTGCATACCATGGTAATATTGATTTAAATGATTAACAGCATCCATACTGTTATGTCAATAAATGACTAACCCAATTTTTTTATTCTTTCCCAATATAGCAGGGGTTGATCCAGGGAGAGGGTTCCAGAGGTTTAAACCTCCCTTTGGAAAATTTGTTGATTTTGTGCAAAATATTAAGCAAGTCATAGCCGGGACTGGAACTCTCTTTTTTATTATAAATTTCTGGATCTGCCCCTGCATAATCTATCCATCTGCCTTTTTTCAGGTATTGGTGTACATTATTTTGGTGTAAAGTCATGAGCCTTTTACAGAATTAACCATATGGTGTTATGATTATAAATAAACCTTATCTTCTATTGTGTAAATACAGAAATTATTTAGGGCATTAGTTGTTGTGATTTTGTTATTTTATTCAACATTTGGATTTTAATTTTTCTGATTTTGAGAAAAAAAAAATCCACATTATTTACATGTATGTTATAAATAGTGTGAGTTTAATTATTGCAATATAGTGTCAATTGCATTTTTGCAATAATATCTGAATTAGCAATTTTTAAAAATTTGTTTCTTAAAATCTGCTCTTGTTATGTGCCTAGCAAAAACATTGATGAATTTTTACACAATGTACATGTATTAAAAAAATATATATTACCTGTAAGTTTTCTTTAAAAAAAAATGATTGAGAAATATGAGAAATACAAATAAGAACTATGTTTCATTGACCAATCAAAGGGAGCTTAAAAGTGTAGGAAATTTCTTGGCATAAACTGAAGGCCCATAAACTGTCTTCAGCTAGTTTTTTTTTCCAGTTTGGTAGGGTTTTTGTCTCTCTGACATATTCCTTATTTCAACTATCTTCCCTAAATTTCAGTTTCTTTTTAAAATGTACTTTCAGTTAACCATTTTGTTTTTGTGCATGCTATTGTTATATTCTTTTTCTATCTGCTGTCTTCTCTTGAATTTTGAAATCTTACATTTGTCTTATTTGACTCCATTTGATTCATGTACATTTATTTTTGTAAAATCATCTCTAGATTTTCTGAGAATGTCTTGCTTTCACTTAACATCCTATTTTGTGAACTTTACATTATCTTATGCATTTATACACTCCTGATATAGTTATCCACTTACTATTTATAGAATTCTCTCCTTTTTTTTGTATTTCCTTATTGTTCTTTACAACAATAAAATATTTCTCACCAAATTTGCCGTATAAAGCACTAATAAGCCAATATCCCTTAAAATGACCCTTATTATCCATAGTCCTACTAAATGGTTTTATAGATCTTTACTATGCTATTCCCACTTTATTTCAGGTGGAATAAGAGTGTGTACCTACTGTGGTAAAGTAGCCATGAGTGCCCTGCAGAATGAACCTAGTGGTAACATCAGCGTAGATAAGGAAGATCTTCAGCTGTCAATGGAGGCTGAGCCTCATGCTTACAGTCATTGGGGGTCAAAAAAGAGGACATCACAAGATCTACCAAGGTCTGTCAACATTCATAGTGACAAAAACACAGAGCACTATAGACAGTTGACTTTTCTTTAATAACATTATACATGTATTTACATGTATTATTTTATTGTGCATGTACATGTATATTTTTACTAAATAGCATCTATAAATCCAAAAGTAGGTGGCTATCTTTCCAAAATATACTTCAGTGCAAAGTTTGGTAAAGTAGACATCAAAAACTCAGTTACTGATTTGACCATTAGAATGTGAAATGAGGCATTCTAATGGAGGATTGGAAAAACCAAGAAATAATTTTTTGTTGTCCTATGTTACTTTTATATTATATTCCTCTTACTGTTTACATCGTCCTCCATGATAGCTCCAGGTACCCCAAGTATTGATGTATTGCTCTTACTGTTTAGGTCTTCCTCCATGATAGCTCCAGGTACCCCAAGTATTGATGTACTGATACCATTTGACCTGACGCAAGGCAACCCAGCAGACGACATTAATACTGGACTGAATAAGAAAATCTTGGAGGTATGTTCTACACAGCTAAAGTGCATTTACAAGTGAGACAATTTATTTATACAGTAGAGAGTTCAATGTACATGAGATTTATCCTGTCAATAACGACACTGATTGAAGACTAAAGTGCCGTGCAAGGGAATTATATGGAGTGCAGCTTTTGATAAAAGAAGAATTGAGTGTGATATGATAATCATGTGTTTCAGTTTATATACTTTTGTAATTTGTTCATAATGATTAGTTGGTTTGAAGTCAGAATAATGTCTCCGATTGGGGCTACATGTAGGCTGTTCATTCTGTGAGCAAATTTTAAAAAATCAGAGCCCAGATATGTCAGTAGTATTTTAAGTAGTAGGAAAAAAAGAAAAAGTAGCAGGTGGACTGATGAAAATTTGACAAGAGTTCACCCATTTTTTGAAAATGCAGAAGCTGTCAAAAGATGAGCAAATAGCTGTCCAATTTTGCCGGTTGACGGCTTCTATTGACATCCCTTGAGTCAGTGTGTTGGACTGTAGAGTAAGTACAAAGATGGGTCTGTTGGATTGAGCCAACTTTAATGTCCTTAAGTGCATGAAGTATCTGTCATTGAATGTAAAACTGCAATCAATCAATCTATCATTTCAAAATATTTGATTATCTTATGTTAGCAATATATGAATATTGTACATTTATGTAAAATTTAATAGATAATGTAGATAAAGACAGATTAGGTAAATCTAGCAAGTGAAATAAATGTTGATTTAATGAAAAATGAAGACAAAAATAAAACCCCATATAAAACTAACAAAAAGGTAAATGGACAACCAACTTCAGTTAGTTCTTGGTGTATGTAATAGGTGCATTGGGTGGGTAAGTATTCTTTATTCTTTGCTAAAGAGATGCTCATGTCATGTTTGGTAATCTTGTTTTACCAATAAAAATGAACATTTATTCTGCTGTAAATTGCTTTATTTGTAAATCATTGACTTTCAGGATTCAGTCCAGTTACGTGAGATATGGCGACAGATTGTAGACCCATCAAAAGGTGTCGAGATGCAGAGTCACAGGATACGTCTGAAAACCTACTACAAGTGTATTGTTGGTAATAAATTAGTTGACTGGCTCCTTGGCAATGACAAAGCAGCTCAGAGGTAATTTAGGCAAGATTTAGTTCCCTTGTTATACTATGAAAGTACTTTTGTTTATGGGATACCAATTTTTGTAGTTTTTCGTGGGTAGGCCAAACCATGAAACTTGGTTTCAATAAAAGGAGAATCGCAACAATGTGTATACTTAAAACCTCAAAACCATGATTTCAAGCATCCACGAACTTCTGTATCTTCCCTAATTCACGAGAATTGGTATCTACATATCAAAGTACTTTCACGGTATCTAAATTCATTTGTCATGGTTTTCTTTTCCCATGACATCAGGAAAGGACTAGGTACACATGTACAAAAAGGCCATATTTGGATATTAGGAAATTAGGTGTTGTGGGCATTTAATCTATCAACACACCTGGTTCTTGCTCTCACTTTATAGTGGCTAGGTTTGATTATTTACTTACATGTATTGTTTTCTGTGTTCTTAATTACACTGCATACAAAGATGATGTTTGAGTAACAGTATTGGCCTTCCAATGATTAATTGACAATCACCTGGTGAATTGCCTAAGGTTTTTAACTGTATAACTGAGAAGGACCTTTAAATTTTCTGTTATTCCATTATTTGAATCTAAGTATGTCTGTTAAAATAGTTAAATCATCTTGTCAATTGTCCATATTTTTATACTTTCTTCAGACGTAATTTTTTTTCTTCAAACCTTGCAACTCTAAGATATGAAGCAAAATATCATTTTTTTTTTATTTCTAAACATAACAGAATGCAGGCAGTTGTGATTGGTCAGGCTTTACTTGATGCTGGTTATCTGGAGATCATTGGTGGACAGCAGACTATCTTCCAGGACAACTTTGCACTATATAAACCCTCAGAGGTAATACTATAACTTCTATAAATAGCTCCCTGGGTACGTCATATCTTTTAACTGAACGGCCCTATATAGCCTTGTCATTTTAATGCTATAAATAGGTTTTTGAAAAAAAAAGTTTCCTTTTCTTTTAGTCTTTAAATAAATCTTCTTAAATTTTTGTTGTGAAGCATTGATGGGTCAAATCACAAGAAAGTTTGTAAATCAGTAAGTACTAGGAACGTTATTAAACCTCAAATAAATTTAAAATTTAAAGCATTACATAACCACAATAGTTTTCATGATGACATTTTTTTTTTTTTTTTGCAGACTACCCCTATAGACCCTCCAGAGAACCCAAATCCAACTGAAAACAGTACAGAGCCTCAATGGTTAAAGGATATTGATGTCAAAACTGACCATTTGGACCGCAGTTGTAAGTTTTTTTTTATATTACAGTGAAACTTCTTTTAAAGAATTTATACTGTTTGCTAAGGCAGTTGTTTCACTTACATGTACATGTATATGGGTCTTAAATAAAAATTAACTGAATCCATTTTATAATTGGTTTGTGTTGGAGAGGTATCAGTTTACTTAACTTAGCTGTTTGAACATGCAATAATGACTTATTCTGACTTATACTTGCAAAAACAGGAATTGATTGCCCTTCTGGAGCACCTGAATTCACCCCTTGATTTTATTGGCATACCTGGGGGTTTTTCGCGTGAAGTTTGGTTTTCTTTGTGTTAAACATTTTTTATTCATTTGGTAGTTTTGGTGTTACCAGTGTTTTCTTGTTGAAGGAATGCCCAGGGGGTTGAACTATTGGTGGTCCAAAGTCTGGGACGTACAATTTCTAACAAAGGACTTTTGAAATTTCATTGGCCTGTACCTACATTGTAGCTCCTGGACCTTCAGTCCTTTTCCTTGACACTTCATCATAGGCTTTTGGTTTTCCTCAAATGAACTATTGAAATGAAGTTAGAGAAAGTACTAGACCATTCTTGACCTCTGACTCCAGTGCCATAAAATTTGAAAAAATTACTCAAATCTCATAAAATTATTAACTGTTTGTGACATCATCATATTTAAAGACTTTGATTGGAGTTACAATGGAAGTTAAGTAATTTAAGTTAAGTTTTGTGGTTCCAAGGCCTGATTTCTACCTGTTTTACTGCTTCTTCTTTTCTCACAATGCAAATCAACAGTGCATTATTTCAGATGAGGCCACTTTAGACAAACCAGAGACAGAGGGAAGCACATTTTACTTACCTTTATCTTCAGCAGATGGTAAGTCTGTATAAAGTCAATTCTTTTTAACCATATGAACAAGGGAAAACTTGATTGTCAATTTGAAGGAAGAAAAATTCTACTTAACAGCGTCTACCCAACAGTTTTTCTTTTTACAGCTGAAGATTTTTTTTCTGTCTATCAGTCAAGTGTCATTGTAAGATTTTTATGATGAAGGTTAAGTTGTGGAAAAGTTCTGTTTGTTAAATTAAAATACATATGAAACCCATGTATTGTAGTGTAGGCCATGTGAGCTATTGACATCACTTGGCGTCCATTGTTGTCGTCATAGTCGTTACCAATTTCTTCAAACATCTTCTCCTCTGAAACTGCTGAATGGATTTGGATAAGATAATTTTTTCTTAGAGTATCCTTCACAAAATGACTGTTTGGATTTTTGATCTGTTAATAAACATGGCCGTCGTAACTAGAATAGAACATTATTGTCAGACAGCAGATTTTTGCATATATCTCCAAAACTGTTAGGTTTAAGCAAATTCTGACTTGGGTATTCAGCATGATAGGATCTATCTGTGGTCAAAATTTGGTGAAAATCTGTTGACCCATGTTGCAGTTATTGCCATTTTTGGATGTTTTGTGCTGTTTTTGATGTTATTACTTTCAAAAATCTTCTCCTCAGAATCTACTGTACAGAATTCAATTAAAGTTGGTATTTTTGTTTTTAGGGTATCATGAACGAAACGACCATTTGGATTTTTGATCGTTTAAAAAACATGGCTGCTGTTACTATAAATAGAACATAGGGGTCAGACAGCAGTTTTTTTGCATATATCTCCGAAACCCTTAGGTTTAGCCAATATCTTTCAAATGCTGAAATGATCCATATAATAAGGCCTACAAAAGTCCCCAAGGGATCAAAGTTGTCAGACGACTCCATGTAAGAGTTATTTTGCCTTTGAATGGCAAAAAATATGTTTTTAGCAGTTTCCAGTCAATATCTTTAAAACTATAACAGATAGAATGAAAATTTCAATTGATGAAATGATCCTTACGATAAGTCCTACCATAGTCTTCATGGAGTCAAAATTGTCAGACAACTCCTTGTTAGAGTTTTTGCCCTTGAAAGGCAAAAATTTAACCAGGTGAACGATTCAGGCTCCCAGGAGCCTCATGTTTGTAATTCTTTGAACCAGTTTGTTTTATTTGTGAATTTCTCCTTTACAACTTAATATGAAGTCTGTATTTTTACAATAACATTATTTATTATATAGATAGCAGTGTTTCATTGAATGTTCCCAAAGTAATAAATTTTGATAATTCACACTGTGAAATAAATTCGGTAATGAAATTTTTGGACTTTCTCCCACCAAAATGTCACAGCTTTGATATCAATCTACCAATCACAGAATTTTAAATTCATATTGAATATAAGGATAAATTATGAAGAAAATCTATATAATAAATAGAATAATCAATTGGCTATCGTGAATAACTAAAATATGATCACTCGTCCCAAGAACACTTGAGGATTTAACTTATACACGGAACAAGTTCTGCACACTGTAGGTAACATTACAAATATTTATCTTTGTGTAGAAAAAGATTTTGAGCCACTACCAAGACAAGATTCACATGTGTCTGGTTACACAGAGGATATTATAGCAGGTACAATGAATGTTGTCAACTATACATTAACCCTTTTTGGAGAAAAGAAAATCTACTCTGTTGTGAGTAGTAAAAGTTTGTCCTTGACTACAGTCATTTGTCCTTGACTACAGTCATTTGTCCTTGACTACAGTCATTTTAATTTGGTTTTTAATACTCCTAAACCAACTTATTTTTTGTGAGTGATTTAGATTTGCTATTTCTGTGAGCAAGAAAATAGAATGAAAATAAATAACTGCATATAAGTTTCTTTACAATAAAAGACATCATTGAGAGAGTGTTCAATTTAAAAGATTAAATGACATCACATACATGTATTGTGAAAATAAGTATCTTGGCAAATTGGTTTACAATAGTTTGTTGAAGTATATTATCAGTTTTTATAATTATAATTTTGGATTAATTTGTTTAATTGTTTTCCATTGCATTTCAATACATCACACAGGTTGGCTTTTTTCAGCTTAATGTATATCTGCTTCCATATATCATATTATTTCTGTTACATATAGATAATCTGTTTGGTGGAAAACAGAGTATTCCTGCAACTAAACTGATTAAATCTATCTGTTGGAGGAACTCTGATACACTTAAAGAAGAGAATGGAGAAAGGAAAGCCTACAGTTTACTGAAGTAAGTCAATTTTTCGATTAGCTCATTCTGTATAGATTAGGGCTTTACTGCAATCACTATGCCTGTCTGTCTGCCTGTTGGATGAATTCTGATGCACTAAAAGAGGTGCATTGGTAAAGGAAAGTCTCTAGTTTACTGAAGGAAATCAATTGTTTCTACATCCAGTCTTTTCTCTATTGAACTGGGCTTTACTGCAATCTTCTGGTCTGTCTGTCTGTTTGCTTGAGACTGAACACCCTTAAAGAGATCTGAGACAGGAAAATTTGTAATTTTCTGAAATGGAGTTAAAGTGCACTGAAAAAAATGACCTACCAACAGAGTTAACTCCACTAAACTTTTTGTCTAGTTTTAGAATTGGTTCATACAATTATGTAACTTTGTATACACTTGCAATTTTTACTTGTTTGTTGTTTCAATTGTAAAGTACCCAGCAGGACATAAGAGTTATATCAACAAAAACTTGGAGCATTTACAATATGATAGGAAAGGGTAAGGTTCAGTCTAGATGGATTAATGCCTTTCAAGAATGGAAGGTCCTGGACTTTTCCATGTTTTAAATAGTGGACAATGAAAATATAAAAACACATTGTCAATTAAAAGGATGGAAGATACAAGACAGAAGAAAATGAAATTTCATATACATAAGGTCATAGGTTAAGGATCACAGTTCATTGGTCATCTCTAATATAAACCCTTGCTCTCATTGTGTACATGTCTACTTCAAAATGATTCTGTAAAACCAAAGCCCTTAGATGATGTAAGTTTGGTAAACTTTCTCATGCATTTTCAGGAAGGCATACCAGGATCATCTGAATGGATTGGTACAGCAGATGTTATCTGATGAGGGTCTGTCTAAATCATGGATGGAGATCGTCCTGGGTACGGCACAACGTGTCAGTAATTATGTCAGACCTGATGTCAGGGAGGAAGGTGATGACATGAATATTCTAAAGTATATCAAGTTCAAAAAGGTCAGTCTGTAGAATTTTTAGATTTTTATAGATTTTACACATCATAAGCATACTTCTTTTTTGCATAATTACAATTGAACTTATTCTTGGGTATAAATTTTTACAATTTGCAAAATAATTTGCACTTCATAGTGAATGATAAATAATGTTGCTGGCAGTACCTTTTTTGCTTATTTGACCATTGGTTCGGCCATTGCAAAAACTATGTGGAAAAATAGTGGCCAAATCAAACCAAACTCTGTTTACTTATTAATAGTTTTTAAAAAGTTTTAAAAAGCCTGTTACTGGGGCTTGTACACATACTGATATTTTGAATAAACATGTGCATATGTTAGTGTTACATTTCTGAATGGTACAAAGTCTTGCAAATAGCCACATTAACTCTTTTTCAGATTCCAGGTGACACCAAGGAACATACATGGCTGGTCCATGGTGTGGTGTTTACAAGGAATATAGCGCACAAACAGATGTCCCCACAAATTACCAACCCATATATACTGCTTCTGAAAGGTTCAATTGAATACCAGAGGGTGGAAAATAAGTTCTCCTCTTTGGAGCCTCAGATACTACAGGTAAGATATATATTTTAAGGAGAATGATTTTAAGACATTAAAAAAATAAATACCAGTATTTGAGGCATCATAATTTTGTATTAATTATAATTATTGTCAGATTGCTCCAAGGGGAGGGATACATGTATTTCTCAGTGTGAACTTGCTGGCAGTTTTTTGCTTTTTGGTTTTTTTTTATTTTTGAGACTTCTTTTCAAACATTTAAATAACTTTGTTTTTGATAAAGGAAGAAGAGTTCTTGAAGAAGAATGTAAAGAAGATATCATCACTTCAACCCAAACCTAACATAGTTATTGTGGAGAAGTCTGTTTCTAGACTGGCTCAGAATTATTTACTAGAGAAAGGCATTACATTGGTGTATAATGTCAAACTGGTTAGTAGTGTTTAAGTGTTTACTGACCCGTGCAGTTTTGGGTGTCAAAAGAATAGGGCCCCGTGCAGGTCCGGGTGTCAAAAGAATACGGCCCCATGCAGGTCCAGGTGTCAAAAGAATAGGCCTGCAGCAGTGATAAGCTTGTAGTAAAAGGTGACTAAATAGGGCCCACAGAGCAACTGGGTTGTGTGCCCCAGGTGGTGGAATGGGGTACCCTTGGCATGTTACATGCTGGGGTTGTCAGGCTATAATACGGAAAACCTGACCGCAAACCATAGTGGTGCACTGTGTTGGGAAAGATGCCACATTCCTCGCGCGTTAAAAAACCCTACTATGGTATTCTCCTGGAGTAGGAACCATAGGGCTCTGCCACAGGAGGCTTTTTTGCCAAGAAGGTATTTTGACATTATGAAATTTGATATACATGTACATCCTGTCACCTTTATGATATCTAACTTTTTTTTAACGTTCTTGACTTGCTTTTGGGTCTTGCCATTTTGGCCATTTTATAATCAAGACCAGAACATCAGTGTTGGACTGATACATTCCTTTAGCTTTTAATTGGTATACACTAAGATACTTATTATAAATTATGTAAACTCAGGTTGATTTTTACCATAGAATGCACTATGTTGGGAATCTTAGTCATATAAGACAGGTTCTTGCAGATTACAGGTAGTTGTTTAGGTAGGTTTGAATGAATCAATATTATTGTATATCATAATTTTGGCATGTAAGTACATTTACTCAAGCAATGCACTAGAGTAAGTTACAAGTCAAAGGTAAAGTGAGTGTGAAGATTTTATGTGATGAAGTTATGACTTACATAGCAGTATCTCTACCTTCTTTATATGGTATCGTTAGTGGACCTATAACCCTCGTATTCTGTCATAACCTCTGATTAATATTTTTTAATACTGTGTTACTTTTCAGTCAGTTATGGAAAGAATAGAGAGATTGACACAAGGCAGTATTGTACCTTCTATAGATGGGATTGTTAGTGGACCAATAACACTCGGGTTCTGTCATAATTTTAAAGTCTGTCACTTTGCTGTACCCTCAGGTAATATACCTTAATATCCGAGTACTTTATCACAATATTACAATGTAGAATATTTGATGAACAGATTTGTAGATGATCCCATATTTCTTGAATTTCGTCATAACCCCAAACTTGGTATTTGCTGATATAGTTCTATATGCTGTGAAAGTACTTTAATTTGTGAATAAGGGAAGATACACAAGTTCATGGATTTTTAGGTTTTCCATATACACCTCAGTGGGAATCTCCTTTTTGTTGAGAATCAATTTTTTTTGGTCTGGCTCACCCATGTCAACCACGAAAAATGGTACAATAGTACTTTCACAGTAAGTAAAGATATTTTGTATTTATACCTGACCTCATTGATCCATACTTTTTGGACTGATTTGTTGTTATTAGTAGCAGTATCTTATACATCATCAATGATGGCTTATATTTGACCTTTATATTTGACCTTTTGCTAGCGTTACAATACAAAACAAAAAATAAATCCACTTAAGATTTTCTTATATTATACATGGCTATATTGCAATCACCTTGTCCGTCCATCTTTCTGTTACACTATTCTGTAACAGATATCTCAGCTTTTATTTGAGGGAAAGCTTAGATATGTGGTACATTGCTTTTGCATTGTGATTTATACCGTGTCTTCCCTTTCCAGGTTCCCCACTTATCTACTTCCTGTTTATTATACAAATCAATTTGAAAGAAATGGTTGAGTGGGGTTTATTGGTTTTTGACTAGCTGCACCTCTGTCAATACAGTTCTTTTTTTTAAAACAATAACAAGATAAATATGATATTATCATTTTTATTATTTTTTACAGGAGAAACAAAGACATTGTTAAGTTTTGATGGATGTGCTCAACATTTAGGATGTACCATTGTACTTAGAGGGGGGTCAAAGACTGAATTATTGAAAGTAAGTTTTTTTTATAGACAGGAGTTACATGTACTATAAGAATACCTAAAACAATCAGCAGATGAAATTCATTGACAATTACTAACATTTACTCTTGCTTGTAGATAAAGAAAGTGATGAAACAGATGATTACAGCTTGTTACAACTCCCAGCTAGAGATATCCTACTGTATGGATGAGTTTGGCATACCTGAGTCTGGAGCAGACGACACTTTGGGAGAATCAGATTCTGTTGTTGAATTTGCAAAGTCTCCTGTAAAAGTGTCAGATTACTTGAAAGATGAGAAAAGTGGCTTGAGTTTGATAAAAAATGATTCAAAAGTTGTCAATAATAAAAAAGTTTCAAATAATTCTTGTGGTAGTGATAGTCCACATCAAGTGACTGAAGAAACAGCAGTGGAGAAACCTACATTCCATATCATTACAAGTGATACAAATGAAAAAGATGGTGCTGATTCGGATCAACATGAAATCCAAACCCTTCCAATAGCCAACACAATTAATGAGAGTACTACAAATTTATCACATGCTGAAAAGACTGAGAAACCAAAATTATGTGCGAATTCTTATAAGGCAGATCATTCTGACAGTGTTGGTTCATTTATTTCCTCAACTCAAAACACTGAAAAACAAACACATGAAACTAGCTCATCAGATGGTGCTTTGGCTGTTCCTCCTAAAAGGGAGGGAATAAAAAGACAATCATCTGGGTTAATTCCCTTGGATGACCAGTCAGATCCTCTATACATGTACCAGAAAAATAAAGATGATGCAATATTTTACAGCTCTGTTACTTTAGAGGAAAAAACTCAAAATAGATTTGCAAAATTTAGAAAAATTTTGGGCGAGAGGCTTCTTTCATGCACACCTTACATTAAATACAGAGTTCCATACTTGGAAACAGAAGAAGGGTCAAGGTCAATAGTTCGGACGTTCTTTAAGGATGAATTATACTGGTCAAAATACTTTGAGCCAGAAACTTACCATGAGAAGAAAAAGCTTGTATCAGAAACAAATAGTCAACATAAACAATCACAGTGGGCCAGTGTAGAGATTAAAGAACCCCATCCTCTGATGTTAAAACAGTTAACAGGTTCTTTGAATGATAAGGAAATGCAGGTGATTATAGCATAGGTTCTGTGAAAAGGAATTTTGATAAATATTCATGTGTTTATGTTTTGAACAATTGCAGTTTTTCATTTGAAAAAACAATTTGCAGCAACTTTTGTGATGCATCAGAATTCTCATGATGATATTTGTTCTAAATCAGCATGGTGAAACCAATGCTGATTTTAAGTACATGTATCAGACTTTTAAAAATATTTTTGTCTACTTCATGCACATGCATATATTTATGATAGATTGATAGAAAATATACTTAGCAGCTCAGAAAAAAACTCAGAGGTGCTTAACTTTTTTCCAGGTGTATATATTTTTTCTAAGTATATGATAAAATGATGAACAAATTGCTGTGAGGATATTTCTTGATTATTGTATAGTAGAATTACATTCAAGAGCTGTTTTTTTATTATGTTACCTTAGTGTCAGTAGACAAGTTTTTCATGTGCATGGGGCATCATTTGTGTCTCCCAGACATGAAGATGTCCTACTGTGGATGTTTTTGGCTAAACAGTTGTGTCCATGTGGAGTTTAGGGCCATCACGTTGTCTATGTGGAGTGTAGGGGCATCACTTTGTCCATGTGGAGTTTAGGGCCATCACTTTGTCCATGTGGAGTGTAGGAGCATCATGTTGTCTATGTGGAGTGTAGGGGCATCACTTTGTCCATGTGGAGTTTAGGGCCATCACGTTGTCTATGTGGAGTGTAGGGGCATCACTTTGTCCATGTGGAGTGTAGGGACATCACTTTGTCCATGTGGAGTTTAGGGCCATCACGTTGTCTATGTGGAGTGTAGGGGCATCACTTTGTCCATGTGGAGTGTAGGGACATCACTTTGTCCATGTGGAGTGTAGGAGCATCATGTTGTCTATGTGGAGTGTAGGGGCATCACTTTGTCCATGTGGAGTTTAGGGCCATCACGTTGTCTATGTGGAGTGTAGGGGCATCACTTTGTCCATGTGGAGTGTAGGGGCATCACTTAGTCTATGTGGAGTGTAGGGGCATCACCGTCCATGTTGAGTGTAGGGGCATCTCTTTATCTAGCTTTATTACTGTTTACTCAGCAACTACTTTGTCACAGCCACCAGATGTAGGTGTGCCATATAATGGCATTTGATTTCAGCTAGGCTTATTTCTTTTCAAGAGGGTGTACATGTAAAAGTCAGGCAGATCCCATACTGAATTTTATGTTCCAATGTAATGTATATATATCATATGTATGTCAAATAATATAAAATGTGTTTTAGATCAACATTGGATGACTCAGAAAATGATATTAATGTTCCCTAACAAAGTAACCTTATTTTGCTAAATTTAAAGAATTATGTCCCTTTTTTCAATGATGTTCGAATGCTTTTATGTAATTTATTTCTTTTTAATTGATGCTGTAAATCAAAAATCAACATTCAACTTTGAGGAAAGATGCATTTGATATTGGTGAAAATATTTTGAGAATTTGTCATGTGCCACCCACTGCCTGATTTTTGCTTGGACACCCTCTTAAAACATGTTTCTTCATAGATAGATGGAGAACAATACTAGAATATGCCATGGAACTCCCTCTTAGAGTACAGCTTTGTTTACATTTGAATGTACACCTGTATAGAAAAAGTTAGGGTTGCAAGGTATCTTTATCAGGTATTGACTCACAGATGTCTTACTGTAACATATTTTTTTTAATCAACACAATTCAAATTTTTCAGCTTTTGATAGCAGATTATAGAGCAAGAGGAGGTCAGATTCAGCTAAAACCAAGAGTTACTGCCCCTGATTCAGAAAAACCAGAGCATCATCAACAACAGCCTGATAGAATTCTCCCTGGTGTATGTATGCAGTAGAAGTTTCAAATGCTCTTGTTATTTCCATGAAAATAGTTCAGTAGCACTCCAGCTAAGAATCATGCAAAATGTGATTCATGGGTGAAAAGCCTACATATTTTTATTTTTGATATTTTGTTTCAAATGTCATAGTAAACAGAAATTAATATGTGGTTTTTCATATAACCCATGCCTTGAGGAGATAAAAACTATATAGAATGCACTGTAGATTTCAAAATTAAGGGAGATAACTCTGTAAATGGCATGCAAACACAATAGAATCTACTGGATTTTCAATGTGGATTATCTCCTAAGAGCAGGCAGATTTGAATGAATAATTACACATTTCATAGTATAGACTAATAAAACAATATAATTACAAAAATAAAAATATTTAGCCTTTTTTGGGGTGTATCACATTTTTTCACATTTTGCAGGATTCTTACAAAGACAGCTACTTAAATTGCTAATCATCTTCACTGAGGGTATATTCACTATTTCAAAACTTTTACACCTCTGCCATTTTTGTAAGAGTAATCAAGTGAATCAAAATCAAGATTTGAGCAGAAATCAAATTAATATATTCCAACAGGATTTGACACTAAATACATTTACTTTGCGGTCAACAGGTACCGGGTAGTCCGCTGATGGTATTGACGGTTCTGTTCGTAGATCTGATGGAAAATAAGACAAAATTTAGATAGCCCATGGGAGAACCATGAAATTTTGAATTTTTTTCAAGTAGTCCTCTCCAAAATTAGGGTGGCACAAGACAACCAGACTACTGTTAGTATTGATCCCTGCCCCCGGATGAAGAATAAACAGAAAAATTGTACACACACACAACAATGAACATGAGAGAACCAAAATAACATGTACAAAGAAACAAAAGTAAATGAGCAACTTGGATTCCACGAAAAACTGGGAGCATGGACCAGATGCCTCAAAAGGGGTAAGCGTCCTCTGTTTTTCTAGAAACATGCACTACGTTGATCATAAAATCACAACCAGGGTAGATAAAAGATGAATGGAAAACTGACATGATAAACAGTTTAACAGTTACTGCCCTTTATAAAGTAAAACCTTAAATAAGTTAAAAGTAAGTATGCAATCTGCATTCCACCAAAAACTCATGAACTAGATACACAGTGTGTTTAAAATTAAATCTTGCAGGCAATACACAAGTGCCATGTGTGCTATTGCAATCACTTTGCATCAATTTTTATTGTCGTACATCATCATTAACAATTTTTCAAAACTCATCTCCTCTGAAACTAATAGACCAATTAGAACCAAACTTGGTATAAATGTTACTGAACTGAATTTGGGATTTTTGATCTGTCAAAAAACATGGGAACCATAACTATAGATAGAGCATAAAAGTCAGACAGAATTTTTTGCATATATTTGAAAAACTGTTAGGTTTAGTTAATTTTGACTTGGTATAAGTGTTCAGCACGATGAGATTTATCTGTTATCAAATTTTCATTTTAATCTGTGAAGCCATGTTGGAGTTATTGCCCTTCTTTTTTAATATTTATGTTATTACTTTTTAAAAAAATTTCTCTGAAACTATGGGACAGACTACAATGACAAAATGAAAATTGAAAAGATTGTTCTTAAATATAAGCATGATGAGTTTTTGTCCAAGAAAAATATAGCAGCTCTAACAAAATAAAATGTTGCTTATCAGTCAAGATGAACGATTC
The DNA here is from genome assembly GCA_037379345.1 of Perna viridis. Classification (NCBI taxonomy): domain Eukaryota; kingdom Metazoa; phylum Mollusca; class Bivalvia; order Mytilida; family Mytilidae; genus Perna; species Perna viridis. The sequence continues at coordinate 4,298,018 of CM074519.1, forward strand.
AGGCTCTTCAGAGCCTCTAGTTTGTTACTATAATATGTTGTTTTTTTTTTCACAGACTGATTGTCTGGAATACAAAAACCACCAAAGTTTTACAGTATTACTGAGTTCACATTCTGACAGTTCTACCAATTACCCAAATCCATGTGTTCCTCCACAGTAAGTTCACATTCTGAGAGGTTTACCAATTATCCATATCAATGTGTTCTACCACAGTAAGTTCACATTCTGACAGTTCTACCAATTACCCAAATCCATGTGTTCCTTCAAAGTAAGTTCACATCTTGAGAGGTCTACCAATTACCCAAGTGCATGTGTCCCACCACAGTAAGTTCACATTCTTAGAGGTCTACCAATCACTGGAATCCATGTGTTCCTCTTCAGGAAGTTTGTAGGCAAAAGTGAAATGTAGTTGATATTAAAAAGATTGATTGCACATTAAACATTATTTGATGCATGCAATTGATACTTTTTACTTTCATACAGGTCTGTTAACCCTCCATCTTTTGGAATGAGACTGTTTCTTTTTGACCAAATCTCCCACTTGAAATAGGAGGAAGATTATGGAGTCGTGATTATACATTGAAAGCAATTGTTTTAAAGTTTGTAAAAACATTATGATAATGTACAAGAAGTCAATCAATTATGCTGTTTAACTCATTTTTTTTCTTACAAATGTGTTTTTATATCTTAAAAATTTCAACCATGATATATCTTCCTCTTAGAGTAGTTTGAAAGTGGGGGTTAAAAGGTATGTACAAAATACAGTCTTGTTTTAGATAAGGTCACAAATTGTACAAGAACTGCAGTAAAAGGGGGGTATAATGTTTGAAGCTTTAAATGAATTTTGTATGAAAGATTTATGGAATGTAAACTGTATTGCATATTTTCCACAGATTAGTAATGATGCCATTTTACCAAGGAAATGATATCACTCTAGGAGGATTTCTGGAAAAATTCTGTTTTAGGTAAGGCCATTAAAAGTTAATATCTTGGTTGGTTAGCCATTTCTCATGGCAACCAATGATAGTGGTGGTATTTTTTTAGCTCACCTGGCCATTGTCCATTAACAATTTTTCAAAAATCATCTCCTCTGAAATTATTGGCAAGGAATTATATGAAACTTTGCACAGATGTTCCTTAGGGTATTTTGCACAAGATAGATTTTTGATCTATCAAAAAACATGGCCACTGTTACTAAAAATAGAACATAGGGGTCAGACAGTAGTTTTTCGCATATATCTCCAAAACCGTTAGGTATAGCCAAATTCTGACATGGAATAAAATTGTTAATCATGATGAGATCTATCTGTGATCAAATTTTCATTTTGATCTGTTAAGCCATTTAGGAGTTATTGCCCTTTTTCAACGTTTTTTTGCTATTTTTAATGTTATTTCTTTCAAAAATCTTCTCCTCTGACCCTACTTGACCAATTGGGATCAAACTTAGTAGGAATATTTCATGAAGTATCTTGCACAAATGCTAGGTTTTGATTTTTGATTTCTCAAAAACATGGCTGCCGTTACTAAAAATAGAATATAGCAGTCAAACTGTAGTTTTTCACATATATGTCCAAAACCGTTAGTTTAGCCAAATTCTGACTTGGGTAAAAGTGTTCAGCATGATAAGATCTATCTGTGGTCAAATTTTCATTTTTAACTGTTAAGCCATGTATTGATCCTTATGATAAGTCCTACCAAAGTCTTCTTAGGTTAAAATTCTTAGTAAACTTCTTGTTAAATTTAGTGAGGTGAGCGATTCAGGCTCCTGGGAGCCTCTTGTTACCTTTTAATTGTCCTAAAAAATGATGAGTATGCTCATAGCCAGAAAAAAAAATATGAGAAAAGTGTGTTGTATATTTTTTTTCTTGTACGATATGTTGTTAAAATGGATAATGTAATATGACATGCTTCAAAGGTCTTCAGGCCAAAGCCATGATAAACTTTGGTAAAAGCCTGACCAATGTCATAGATGTATGACAGTTATTTCTGACATCATAGATAAATTTTATTCAATTTTATTGATGTCACAACAGAATTAAGTTGCATTTTTTTTTTAAATATGAAGAATGAAGAAACTAGTCCTACTAGAATTGGAAGAAATAAGGGTAGCTCCATTTTATCATTGTTTTACCATAAACTGGCCAATTACGTTGATGTTTAACCCCTTGCTATTGCTTGGGGTAAAATAATGTGACATAAATGGCCAGCCTGTGGTAAAACAAAGATAAAATGGGTATTCTATGACTTATTTCTTATTGAGACACCTCCAAAGGAGACAAGGGAGGGCCTGAGAACAAAGGATTTATCTTTAGATCTAACTTATTTTTTGTTGGGAGAACCAAAAGAAATCTAAAGCAAAAAAGTCCCTGATAAATTTTAATTTTTATCATTTATTTATTTTTTGTTATTTTAATTTTTTTTGTGTGTCTGTTACACTTGTGGATCATAATTAAAAATTAAAAACACTGTATCTCTTTCAACTAAATCAGAATACTTGAGACAATGAAATACAGGTTTAAAATTCCAGAGATGTAAATTGTTTTTCATTTTCGGGAGTTATGGCCCCTTTTCATGTATTCAATATTTAGAAAGAGTAATGAAGGGAACCAAGGTTATAGCGGTAATCAGAAGAATGTAATCCAGGGTCAAAGACCAGACATGGAAAACAGACACACACAACAAAGAACATAAAGTAACTAAAATCATACATACAAAGTAACAAAAGTAAATGAGCAACTCAGACTCCACTAAAAACTGGGAGCATGGACCAGGTGCACCGGTAGGGTAAGCGTCCTCTGTTTTTCTAGAAACACCCGCCGAGTTGCTCATCATAGATATCTTGGATCACCAGATTACCTTTCTCTTGTTGCTATAGCAACTTGCTTCTAGTCTCATTCTTAGCACTGATCAGTTTAAATTATTTTAAGCATATTATTTTACTTGATTCATATTCATAAAGCATCCCCTTCCTATGACTTTTTGGGAAGAAAACTATTTCCTGTCCGTCTGTCTAATCACAATTTTTCCACCCTCTATACCTCATATGTTATTAATAGGAATGCACTGAAAATGTAAGTGTGATATTGATATGAAAAAAAATGGGAGGGGTGGATAAAAAAGAGTGAAACATATGTCTTGTATCAAAAACATAAAGTTAACTTACAGATATTTAATTTCAGAGAATCATACTGTTGTCAGCCCTACAGGTGTCCATCAGAAAACTGTGAAATACCACTGTTGGATCATGTCAGGAGAATAGTCCATGACCATGGATCTATATTTATTTCTTTGAGGAAATTATCCAACTGTGTTCCTGGTGGTGACAAGGATATTATGATGTGGAACTGGTGCCGGAAATGTAGACAGGTATCTATCATGATTTGAAGAAATATTTGTACCTACTTTCTTGCAATTTGAATATTAAAACATCATCTTGAAAGTTTTGATAGGAAGACAGATTTGAGAGGCTCTACATGATATTGTTGTGTTTTGAAGTATCATTGTATTTGCTACATGTTAAAACAAATGATTTTGTTGTCTTGTAATATCCTGTAATTTTTATGCTCTATTGATTTACAGGCAACACCATTAGTTGCAATGAGCAATGATACATGGAGTCTCTCCTTTGCTAAGTTTCTGGAGCTACGATTCTCTGTGAACACATTTACAAGACGTATTGGACCAGAACCCTGTAACCATTCTCTTCACCACAGCTTTAGTCAGTATTTTGGACACAGGAATATTGTAGCAACATTTAAGTATGTAAAAGTCATATTTTTTGTGGGGTATCAATATTTTTGTTTTCTTGGGTGTAAAAGTCCTATTGTTTGTGGGGTATCAATATTTTTGTTTTCTTGGGTGTAAAAGTCCTATTGTTTGTGGGGTATCAATATTTTTGTTTTCTTGGGTGTAAAAGTCCTATTGTTTGTGGGGTATCTATATTTTTGTTTTCTTGGGTGTAAAAGTCCTATTGTTTGTTGGGTATCAATATTTTTGTTTTCTTGGGTGTAAAAGTCCTATTGTTTGTGGGGTATCAATATTTTTGTTTTCTTGGGTAGGCCAAACCAGGAAATTTGGTTCTCAATTAATACTAGATTCCCATTCATTTGTAAACTGAAAACTTCAAAACCACAAATTTAAGAACATTTGAACTTGTGTTTCTTCCCTTATCCACAAAAAAATTTGTATCCATGAATTAAAGTACGTTCACAGTAACTGTTGATATGATTGTAACCTTTGTAAACTAATACAATAAAATCTGTCTACACTGAACCCTGAGTAAACTGAAAACCTGTCTACACTGAACCCTAAGTAAACTGAAAACCTGTCTAAACTGAACCCTAAGTAAACTGAAAACCGGTCGAAACCACACCGTTAAGACTGTTCTTTATTTAGATATTCATGAAATTTGAACCTGTGTCATTGGAATATCTGTCTAAACTGAACCAATTCTTCTGTCCCACAGGGGGTTTGGTTTAGACAGGTTTCACTGTTTCAGGATATTTAGTGTAAGTTTATGTAAGAATCAGGCAAAATGGGATAAATCAGAAACTTGCATGCATGTCAAAACCACTGACAATATGATTTTACTCAAGGATGTTTTCTCTGTTTAAAAAGACAATAATTTGATCTATGCATCACTGAATTTGTTTGGAAAGTTTTCAACAGAATGTTAGATAAATAAAGTATTTGACAGAGTTATCTGCCCTTGAAATGTTCATTTTCAGTGCATTTCGATGAAATTATAACTCAATTCCCTGAAGTGATATGGAAAATCTTGTTTTTTTCCCCTTGATTCTAATAGTGCAAATAATCAAAATAAACTTTCAGAAAGTTGGGTATTTTCATACCATGTTTGACTCACTGCCTGATACTTACAGAGACTGACATTTACTGTGATAATTGATTGGAAAGGGTGAATAACAAAGACATGATCGCCTAAGAGTGCCTATATTTAACCAGTTAAATCTTATTGTGTATCATATTTTGTTATTGACAATAATCTATTGATTATCCTGTTTATTGTATAGATTTCCTCCATTGTTTGTTGCTATTTTCAACATTAATTTAAAGTTTTATGAAGGGTGGATTGATATTCACATTGTGATATTTTGGTGGCAGAAAGTCTGAGAGTAAAATTATTGATTTTGTTTCACAGTGTGAATTATCAAAAATTTTACACAGGGAACATTTGGTAAATCACTACTTTCTTGCCCATTTACTTCTGTTACTTTGTATGTATGATTTTAGTTACTTTATGTTCTTTGTTGTGTATGTCTGTTTTCCATGTCTGGTCTTTGTCCCTGGATTACATTCTTTTGATTACCGCTATAACCTTGGTTCCCTTGATTACTCTTTCTATATAATAACAATATGACTTCGCTACTACTTAGTTTCACAACTAACTCTTACATTAATATGTATTCCATAATGAGAGGACTTATGCATGTCAATTATTTTTTGTGATTTTTTCATGTCTGCGAAATTAGTAAAAATGAATTCATGGGAAAATTATGCATGAAGGTATCACCTTGTTGTTTCTCAGTTTTACCATGTAAGCTTAAAACGACCCAAACCATTCAGTGGATGTTAGTGAAATTTTATATTAAGCCTAGTCATCATATTCAGATGTGCCATAAGTAAATTGTTATCACTTGATGTTTTAAAAGGTACATAATCCAAATTAAGGGGTAAGCATGTAAAATCATAGTACATGTATATTTAGATGAGAGTTGCCTTGCAGACATCACTAAGAATTCTTGTTCAACCTACTTCAGGCATAATTTTGGCATACAGAATAAGTAACTAATGTAAACATTTTAGTGTGTCTTGCATGTGCATTTGTGATAAGTTTATGCATTATTGAAAAAAAAAATTATTTGACCAAGGATCATTGAAGAGTTAGAATTACATGATGTGCAATATTTTCTGGTGTAACATTCACTGTGTATTGCCCAGAAGAATCTTTTAAATTCAAAACATTTTTGGCTTTAAATTTAGCAGCTGAAATGCCTGAACACAAGACAAACATAGCATTGAAAGTCAATAACTGATATATTTGTAAATGCCTTAAAATTTACATATACATGTGTAATAATGTTTACCTTTACTGTTTACAAAACCATTTATTTACAACAGATTCAGATATGATATCTAATTAGAATGTATTGTGAACATCTTAATTTTGTATACTTTTATCCACAATATTCTAGATATATGCCTATTGTTACGAAAGAAATAGTGCTGCCACCTAGTGTTATAAGATTAGATAACAGGATCCAGCTTCATCAGTGGACAATACTCAGGGAAAGCATGAGATCTGTGGAAAAAAGGTTAATCAAGTATCTAGAAGTGTAACTTCTATTTGTACTTATGTGTAACTATCCCAAGTACAGTAAAGATCCAGAGATTTAGGTCTGCTCAATACTTGCTCATTTTTGTCCATGTTTCCAAAAAAAATAAAAATTTTACAACCACATAGAGGATGTTTTAATCCGCAGAAACACCCCCCCCCTTTTCCTCCTGCGTCTGCTACTGTATTTCATAAATATGAGTCAGCTATAAATCAGGAATTCTTTGTGGGAATAAAAATGTACCGTATTGTTCCATGTATGCAACTATCTTTTGCCTTGGTCACACAAGTAGATTGACAATTAAATTAGCTGATCTTAGAATTAAAGCATCTGCGTCCTATGGACACATCTTCAAGTTTGGTTTGATGGCTGAATGGTGCTGTCTTGTAATTTGTGGTTTTTTTATATATGGCTGGTTTTGTAGTTATTTCATTGTTTTCCCCCAAAATCTTTGATTCACTATCTCGCTGTTTGAAGTCTTTCCTTTAACCTATAATTTGATAATTTCCTCAGGGGACTAGAGATGTATAGTGGTATATGTGAGCAGTTAGTGACTTTAAACTCTTCCCATGAAGACCTGACCAAAATGGTGGTTGATCTCACTAATATGCTAGAGGTTAGTGGATCTTATTATAGACATCAGAGGCAATTTATTTGGTTTTATCATTAGGTGTGACAAAAAAAAACGAAACAAAAATGGCAACTGTCAATTTATTTTTAACAGACTTTTAAGGTGATAGAATTATGCACTAATTCAGAGAAAAAAAACTCTGTTTATAATTTGAAAATATTGTGTAGATTTGTTGTTGCAGCTTAAAGGTTATTATGTTGTCTTAAGTACCATTTCCTGTAAAAATCAGGCAGTGGGTGAATCATGGTTGCAAAAACACACAAGTCTTTCCGTGAAATCTATTTCAAGTGTTATCTGAAATGCAGAAATGTTTAAGTGTCAGTAATTTGAGGTATAAATTATTTGAAATTCATTACAGCTTTTTATCAAAAGGGGATAACTCACTTTTCCCCATATTTCTATGGTAACTTTGAACTGTGTTTCCTGCATCCTCTGACACTTTTAAGACATACTAGCTACCAATACATCTTCATTAGACCATGAACTATGTGCCCTCATTGCCAAATTGTGTGTTTTTCCTGAGCATGATTCGATCATTATTTATCAATTTTGCCAGATTCTTAGAGATTACAGCACTTAAATATTTGGAAACAGCATGCCTCAGTACAGCTAATAATTCAGTAATGCAAGCTTTTCTCAAAATAATTCTAAGTCTTATTTCTGCAATATCAAAGTTTCTAAATTTGCATCATTTAATAGGCTATCAAAATATCTTTCTGCTTTGTGTAGTCAAATCCTGTTTCACAAATACCCAAACTATGAGAACTGTTGTCTATGAAGTCTCTTGTGTTTTTGTAGAATGAGAAGCAGCGACTGAGAGAAATGATACATGAAGGAAGACAGACGGCCATACATTATGAAACAGTTGGTTTAGGTACTTGTTAGAAACTTATAATGGTTACTGTTAGGCCACACAAAGTTAATTTTTGGGTTTTAGGTCTTGAGGTAGGATTTTGTTTTGTCCTTTTCAGTCTTTATATGCTCATTTTTTACACTTGTTTTATGGTATATTGCTGTCCATATATGGGTTGGTTCCACGTTTTCATACATTTATATTAAAATAATTTTTGATTTTCGGTGATTTCTGATGTTTTGCTTCACATTTATGGGATTTTATCTCTGAAAAATGAGCAACAGCATACTACATACTCTAGTTCAGCTTATCATTTTTAAGGAGGTAGACCTAGAGTAAGGGACATAACTCATGAAATCAGTGATATGTCATACACAATTTCACCTAAGCCTCTCAAGCTTTCATTTGAAGCAGAATAAAATGAATCCAAGTTAATTAGATGCTTACATAAGATTGGTTTAAATGCTGAATGCAAACGTTCCAGTGATTTTTAAGAGTTGTTTCCCTTACTCCAGGTCTATCTCCTTAAATGTCAGTCCCTGTCAGAATCAGGTGAAATATGATTTAATTTTAAAATTAGCAGACAGATAAAATAATTTTTGCCATTAATATCATGCTAACTAATGACATGTGATATGTATCTTCTGCTATCTTGCTTGTATGAAAGAAGCATAAATAATCACCTAGCGTTTGTACATATTTATAAGTGTATATATTAGAAAAACATGCACTTTCAGCATTAGGAAGCCCCTGAGATATAATCATTATATAGTGCGAATTTTGAAATAAAATTCAATTATTGATACATTAATTTTCCTTTTCATTACTAAATCAAAATGTCAATTCCTCAATTCAAGCAATATTTGTAGTTCAGTTACAATCATTGAAAACTAATTATGCTCAGAGAATATTTAATTGTATAACAAAATATTCATACGAAGAAACATACTTCCACAATTTGATTAGCTGAAAAGTTTTTAGGGTACATATAATCTCATTTAATAGTTCGTGTTTTGAAAGTGTGTTTTGACTATTTGCACCATCAGAATCAAGAAAAAAATTACAAGATTTTCCATATAATTTTGAAAAACAGAGTTGTACTTTCATTGAAATGCATTTTAAATGAAAATTTTAAAGGCATATTACTCTGTCAAAAACCTCAATTTTTCTAACATTCTATTGAAAAATTTCCAAATTCAGTGATGTAGAGATCAAATAGTGGTCCTTTGGGAATAGAGACATTATTCTTGAGTGAAACACCATTATCAGATTGGTGGGTTTTCTGATTTTTCTCATTTTGCCTGATTCTTACAAAAACTTACACTTCCAAAATTGAGAATTATTAGCCGAACACCATACTTCTTGTAAATAAACCAACAAAATGTGATGTTCCAATTATTGATAAACTGCAATGGATTATCATCCTTGTTGTCATTATAATTTTTTTCAAAGGAGTCTTTTCCTCTAAAATTCCTAGGCCAAATGTTGCAAAACTTTGCCTAATTGTTTTTCATAGTTTCTAGAAAAAAATGTCTTTTCTTTAAAATTACTTTATGAAAACTGCACAAAAAGGCTTCAGCATAAGAAACAAGGAACCATATTATATTATTTTATACCCCCACTTTTATCCACTCATAAGAGTGGGCCTATTTTTGCAGTCAGTTTGTCTGTCCATCAGTCTGTCCATCTGTGACACATTTCGTAGAATATTTCTCAGCGTCTATTACAGGGAAGGTTTTAATATTTTGTATACTGTTTTTTCATGATGATTTGAACCATGTTCACCCTTTTCAGGTTCCTCACTTACCTACTTCCTGATTACCAATCAACTAAGTCATTTTTTTTAGGATAATGCACAATGGAATTTTTGTAACAAAATTCTCAGCTTCTATTACAGTGAATGCATAGATATTTGGTACTTTGCTTTTACATGATGACTTGTACCGTGATTCTCTTTCCCAGCTTTGACCTACATGGTTGGGTGGGGGTATTCTTAGTACAATGAATCATGCAATATTTTGTCCGTGATTCCCTTTCCCAGCTTTGACCTACATGGTTGGGTGGGGGTATTCTTAGTACTATGAAGCTTGCCATATTTTGTCTGTGATTCTCTTTCCCAGCTTTGACCTACATGGTTGGGTGGGGATATTCTTAGTACAATGAATCAAGCAATATTTTGTCCGTGATTCCCTTTCCCAGCTTTGACCTACATGGTTGGGTGGGGGTATTCTTAGTACTATGAATCAAGCAATATTTTGTCCGTGATTCTCTTTCCCAGCTTTGACCTACATGGTTGGGTGGGGGTATTCTTAGTACAATGAATCAAGCAATATTTTGTCTGTGATTCTCTTTCCCAGCTTTGACCTACATGCTTGGGTGGGGGTATTCTTAGTACTATGAAGCATGCCATATTTTGTCCGTGATTCTCTTTCCCAGCTTTGACCTACATGGTTGGGTGGGGATATTCTTAGTACTATGAAGCATGCCATATTTTGTCCATGATTCTCTTTCCCAGCTTTGACCTACATGGTTGGGTGGGGGTATTCTTAGTAAAATGAATCAAGCAATATTTTGTCCGTGATTCCCTTTCCTAGCTTTGACCTACATGGTTGGGTGGGGGTATTCTTAGTACAATGAAGCATGCCATATTTTGTTGTTTTTTACTTTCCAGAAGATCCAGTAGAGTTTTTTAGTCTGTATGATGACTCACTAAAGATGATGAGATTTCTTGCAGATGCTGACATCAACTGGAGATCAAAGTGAGTTTATCCTTATTTTTTCTTTTGTTGAAATCTCATTCAAAAAAATACCACCACTTTGTCTGAGCTTAGTTTAAGAATTTAGGAGTGTACATTTCAGTTTTTTGCAGTACTATTTGTATATTAAAATCAGGCTCTGTAATGTTAAAAAAATCAGGAAAACTACATGTATTTGGACTTTATCATAGTGACTTTTTTCTTTTTTTTTTGGTTATAATCTGGGTTCTAAAATGTTAAAAAAAATCTGTAAAAACCTGCAGACTTTTTTGCAATAACAAAAACATAATATTGATTTTGAATTTATGGTAGTTTGTAAAGATGCTTTCTGTTGAGTTACAAAGACATAATAAGTATATTGTTTTGATAATGAAGCCAACATTTCTGTATCCATGCCACATTTGTGGTGATAAGTCCGACTGAACTGTTTCTTTTCATTATAGTTTATTTGTCACATTTACATGAAAAGTGCCATTTTCAAAGGGAATTCTTTGCACTATTTTATTTACTATACACATTTAAAGTTTTGAACTCCATAATTTTTTTTTTCACAGAATGCAAGAGTTGTACTCACAACACAAAAAGGCTAGAACATCTCAGTCAAAGAAAGAAAAGGACAGTACTCAATCAGGTGGAGAGTCAAGTAGAAAAGATGTTTCTGGTTCCAATTCATCTGTGAAAGAAACAGGGATGCAGATCAAGAAAGATGCATCTGGATCCCTGTTGCCTGTTAAGGAATCAGTAGAACCAAAAAGAAAGTTATCTGGTACTTCGAATTGTATAGGAAATTCAAGTGACCGGGTTTCCTCTGAGGAACCAAAAGTGGATGACATTCCAATAGTTGATATTCAACTTGAAAAATCTTTGAACATTCAGGATGAACACTATGGACCTCAGTCTTCAGGTTCTCAACCATATACCTCGACACCAGTCTTGTTAAATGAAGGTGACAAAAACCCAGTTGGTGCCACACAGAAAGAACGTAGCCAGTCGAATGCTGCCAAGCCAGTGATGCAGGACCTACTGGTAGAAATTGAAAAACAGAGAGCAATGTCATATGCTGGACAGACTGACTTAGAAAGCCAGAGGACTAACTCAGTAAGCTCATTTCTTGTTATTGTTTCTAAATTATTAATTGTATCTCCAGTGTTCAATTAGAACTCATTTAAACTTATGAATTGAAGGTACGGCTGTAAGGGTATTTCTAGTAGTGTATAAGCATAAAAACGCTTTTGCTGTACTGGAAGTTATTTGTTTGATCTCATGCTCCCATTAAGAGAACATTGGTTGGATTTATAGCATCTTTATTTCATATTTATCTTTAGATTGGTTCAGTTAATTTACTGGAGTCCTGGTCTGGTGATGTCATTCCAAGATCAGGTAAGGCTGTTCATAGATTTTTATGTTTTCTAAATTGATTGAAGCAGACTGAACATGTTTATAATAAAACACTTTATATCAAAAACTAGATTAACTAGTAATTTAATTTTGATTGAGCAGATCCAAGCAACAATAATTCCCTTCAGTTTCTGATTAGTCATCGATCCATTAAACTGATTCATTGAACCAGTGATCCCATCATGTGACTGCTGAGCAGTAAAATATTTCACAGATTATTTTTTGTTTGATCGTCAATTTTAACACATATATACGAAATGCAATAAATTCAAACATCATTTAATTACCAATGTTTTATATTTGTTTTATTTTTAACAAAATACAATACTTTAAGATGAATTTAATATAATATTAAATGTATATTAGACTCGTTACAATGGAAATTCTAAAATTTACATGAACTGATTTTACATGTGAATGTCAAGTATGTGCTTGCTATTTGTGAATCATAAGAATGTCAGGTATGTGCTTGCATTGTGTGAATCATAAGAATGTCAAGGATGTGCTTGCATTGTGTGAATCATAAGAATGTCAAGGATGTGCTTGCTATTTGTGAATCATAAGAATGTCAGGTATGTGCTTGCATTGTGTGAATCATAAGAATGTCAAGGATGTGCTTGCAATGTGTGAATCATGTGAATGTCAAGTATGTGCTTGAAATGTGTGAATCATTAGCATGTGCCGGTCTTATACCATGCATCTTGTTTCATTATTGTATAAGTTCACTTCATTGTTTTGTCATATTTTGAATGAATTAAATAGGTTTAAAATATTTAATTATTTCAAATTTAACTGTAAAAATTAAATAAATCCTTTAATTATGAGTTATGTACTGGATCATGTATCATATCTCTGGTGTTTTGTGTGATACTGTATTAATTTTGCGGTTCCTAATTTTCATGGATTTTGTCAAGTGAACATATTCACGGATATCAATTTTCCTGGATTAAATAAATGATAAGCTTTATACAGAGTGTATAATTAATTGCGTGGTTACTTTTTTCACATCGAAAATTAAAACTTTAACAGTATGCTATTATGGATTTTGAGAAAAAAAGTGCTTATTTTGGTGCAGATTGCTATTCTTCATGCAGTTCATGTAACACAGTGTGAGAAGCTGTCACACTAGATATCATGTCAAGGGAAGATTCTTTATTGTTATACAACTAGCTTCCTACTGAATATCATGTCAAGGGAATATCCTTGATTGTCTACAACTAGCTTCCTACTGAATATCATGTCAAGGAAATATCCTTGATTGTCTACAACTAGCTTCCTACTGGATATCATGTCAAGGGAATATCCTTGATTGTCTACAACTAGCTTCCTACTGGATGAGTAAGAGTAAACAAGGGAACCAAGGTTATAGCAGTAATCAAAAGAATGCAATCCAGGGACAAAGACCAGACATGGAAAACAGACATACACAACAAAGAACACAAAGTAACTAAAATCATATATACAAAGTAACAAAAGCAAATGAGCAACTCAGACTCCACTAAAAACTGGGAGCATGGACCAGGTGCACTGGTAGGGTAATATTTCAAGGGAAGATCCTTGATTGTATACAATTAGCTTCCTACTAGATATCATGTCAATGAGAGATCCCTGTATGCTCAACTATTCCCATTGAGAAAAGCAGTTAACATTAAAATAATTAAGATTTCCTTTTAATTTCGTCACATATTTATATGAAAGAGTAATCTTTTTTTAAGGAATTTTGATGATGTGGAAACTTTTTTAACACAAGCTTGAAAACAATTTCTTAAAAATATTGTTAAATTGTGTACATGTATATTTTTCAGAGATACCCCCTGCAGAATCTGAGTCTATTGCTATTGACCAATCATGTAAGTTTTTACTTACAAAGTGCTTTTTACTAATCATGTTTTTATTGACAAAGTAATCTGAGTTCATTGCTATTGACCAGTCATGTAAGTTTTTACTAACAAAGGAAGTTCACACTGATTCAGTCACATGTTACAATATTGGACTTAGATATTTTTAAAAAAAATGGACGTTTCCAGATTTTTCTCCCTACAGTTTAACTATTTTTAATAAAATGTCCACAATTTTTTTTCAACACTTTATCATACCCCCTCCCCCCACTAACAAAGTTTGGGGGGTATATAGGAATCACCCAGTCTGTCTCCTCCTAAACCACTCAAGGAATTTTAATGAAATTTTATAGGAAAATTGGGCAAAATATGTAGATGTGCAAAGGAATAAAGTTACTGTGTGAGGACTCTAAAGGAAGATTAAGGGTTGTACAAGTAAAAACATGTCAGCACAACTCCTTAACAGCTCAAAGAGTTTTGATAAAATTTTTAGAAAGTATAGGCATCATCGGTAGATTTGCATGAATTTTAGAAAGTATAGGCATCATCGGTAGATTTGCATGAAGGAATATGACAATTGATGGAGGACTCCAAAGGGAGATACTGGTAATCCAACTTAAGGGTTTTACATGTTCAAAACTTGTCAGCGCAACTCTTCCTTTATGGCTCAAGGGATTTTGATTAAATTTTATAGGTAGGTTGGACATCATATTTAGATATGCATGAAGGAATATAGTTACTGTCAGAGGACTCTAAAGAGAAATAATCACTTCAGGGTTTGACATGTTAAAATTTGGTCAGCACAACTCCTCCTACACAGTTCAAGGGATTTTGATGAAATTTTTATAGGAAGGTTGGGTATCATAAAATTCTGTAGACGTGCAAAAAGGAATATGGTTACTTTTTGGAGGACCCCAAAGGGAGATAATCCAACTTAAAGGTTTAACCACTACTAAAGTGTGTTACTGGATTTTCCAAACGAAGAAAGACACTTAACTGATATAAAGCTTGAGCACTTGTGTTTTTGTTATACTTTCACATCTAGTTTTTGAATGGTATTGCCTGAGCAATAATTTGATAACTAAGTCGCCAAAGTGACTTATTGTTTTTACTGTGTTTTCCTGAACGTACAGATGTCCTGGCGATTTCTCTGAGACTGCTCCTTGTCTTAACAATGAAGCAAGCTCAGGGGGTGTGCATGCAACTTTTGAAGTTTCAAAATGACTGCTCAGTTCATAATGGCCAACAAAACAAAACCATAAAAAATGGAGAGAAAAAATCTATGCAGGTAATACCAGTATTTAATAGTATCTCACATGGCTGTTCTTGACCTGCTGACATCACAGGAGTAAACATTTTTTTTAAAAGCTGCCACAATTGTCAAAATTTTGAAAATTGTTGGCTTTCAATGATAATCGGCTGAATTCAACCATTTGCAGGTTTTAGCAACTTTTGTGTTTTGCTTTCAAAGACAGTGTCACTTATTATTATTTGATATTAAATTACTTGATTGAAGGAACTAGGAAGTTATCAAAAACTTAAATATAATCTGCTATATTTTAGATGTTTTAGCAGAGAGTGGTATCTACAGTGTAACTCCTGGTATCTCAGCAGGTATAAAGCAGTTCAGTGATCAATTCTCTGATTCTGTCGACTCTCACTATGTTCTACTGAAGATAGCCCAAGGCAAGTTAATTGACCAGTGACTCTCATTATGTTCTACTGTAGATTGCACAAGATAAGTTAATTGGTCAATTCTCTAATTCTGTGGACTCTCATTATGTTCTACTGTAGATTACACAAGGTAAGTTCATAGGTCAATTCTCTAATTCTGTGGACTTTCATTATGTTCTACTGTAGATTACACAAGGTAATTCATAGGTCAATTCTCTAATTCTGTGGACTTTCATTATGTTCTACTGTAGATTACACAAGGTAAGTTCATAGGTGACTTTCATTATGTTCTACTGTAGATTACACAAGATGAGTTCATAGGTCAATTCTCTAATTCTGTGGACTCTCATTATGTTCTACTGTAGATTACACAAGATGAGTTCATAGGTCAATTCTCTAATTCTGTGGACTTTCATTATGTTCTACTGTAGATTACACAAGGTAAGTTCATAGGTCAATTCTCTAATTCTGTGGACTCTCATTATGTTCTACTGTAGATTACACAAGGTAAGTTCATAGGTCAATTCTCTAATTCTGTGGACTCTCGGTATGTTCTACTGTAGATTACACAAGATAAGTTAATTGGTCAATTCTCTAATTCTGTGGACTCTCATTATGTTCTACTGTAGATTACACAAGATAAGTTAATTGGTCAATTCTCTAATTCTGTGGACTCTCGGTATGTTCTACTGTAGATTACACAAGATAAGTTAATTGGTCAATTCTCTAATTCTGTGGACTCTCATTATGTTCTACTGTAGATTACACAAGATAAGTTAATTGGTCAATTCTCTAATTCTGTGGACTCTCGGTATGTTCTACTGTAGATTACACAAGATAAGTTAATTGGTCAATTCTCAAATTCTGTGGACTCTCGGTATGTTCTACTGAAGATAAGTTTTAGACAAATAATTGTATTAGAAACCAACCTGCATTATATTTTAAACCTTGATGAAGAAATGTTCTGCTGTTAAATGCTATGAATATAAAAAGCTACATAAGTACTGTTTGCTCTTCAAATCTAGAATCCCAATTGTGACCATTTATATTTAGTCAGTATTCTGCTTATGGTTGTTTTAATTATTAGATTCAGAGAAAGAAGAGTCTAAACCAGTATCAAACAATGATGAAGTAAGACAGCCATCTATTACTGTATTTTCAAGTGAGGGTAGTGGACAGGTTACCATGGCAGCTTCAAATGACGTACCAGTTGAGAAATTTGATACTGAAAAGAAAGTGAAAAATAGGAAAGAGAGTGGCAAAAGATATGGTACTGGATTATTAATTATATAATTTTATGAAAGAGTATTCAAGGGGACCAAGATTATAGCTGAAATCAAAAGAATGTAATCTAGGGACAAAGACCAGACATTGAAAACAAACACAACAAAGAACATAAAATAACTAATATAATACATTAAAATTAACAAAAGAAAATGAGTAACTCAGACTCCAATAAAAACATGAAAATCATTTCAACTTATTACAGACAGTTTATACATAAATGACATACATGTAAATAAGGATGATATACTTTCTCCACCTTCGTTTTTTCCACCAGGGTCCGGTTGTTTGACAGATTTATCCCTGGAACAGAAGTTATCAACTGGATAAGTCTAGTACAATCTATACAACTTATCATCCAATGACATTAGATTTATCCAAGGAATAATAAATTGTATAGTTGGTATTAGACTATTCCAATGGATAATTTCAGGGGATAAATCTTTTGAACAATTGAATGTCATTCAATTCAATATCCAAAACAATTTGACTGGTTTTTTTTTATATTTTTTTTAAAGTTTTACAGACACTTTCTTATGATTTCATTGTTTGCTATGTTTTAATTATGGGTTATGATTGTACAATGTGCTCTAGTACAACTATGTCTCCAGGTTTACCCTAATTCATTCAAACTTGATTCCTTATTTCAGATGATTTCACGGACAGTCAGCAGGTAGAAAGAATCAGTGGTATAATGAAGAAAACTATTACCAACTTCCTGTCTGGGAGTGGGTTACCTCCCTTACCATTCCCATTGTAAGTATATGTGATTGGTTACCTCCCTTACCATTCCTTTTATAAATCTAGACTATGTGGTTGTTTTGTTTGGGGAAATATTTTGTTTAAAATTTCTGTGAATATAGTTAACAATTACATCATAATGAAGAATTAACATAAACCAATGAACAAATAGTATCTGATACTCAGATTCTTAAAGAAAGATGCTTTATAAAATTAGTATGAAATATTTCCTTTTTTGTCAGCATTGTTAATTCTTGAGATATTGGTATTTTTCTGGCATTTTTCAGTGATTGCAGAGAACACCACCTGTTACCAACTTGTTACAGAGTCCCTGTTGTTATATATGACTTAGAACCAAGCTCTATAATAGCTTATGGACTTAGGTATGTAGTTCAGAAGTCATAATTATTTATCATTTGGCTCAATTACTGACAACCACTAGGCCTATTATGATTATGCCTAATGGTGAATGAAATGATTGTATTTTTTTCAAATGATCTAGCATTCGTGGATTAATTAGTGCATATTGTTATATGGAGTTACCATTGAAACATTAAGAGAAACATTTTGGCTGATATCTTGGAGATTCTGATTTCCAGTTTATTTAGGGTACGATTCAGACAGATTTCCAGTTAAGGGGTTCACTCTATTGAGACTTAACAGATATTTTGCTTTCCTTCTAGTTCCTATGATTATCAACAAAGACTACTGGAAATCCAGTCATCTCTAACTTCATCTCAAAAAATAAGGTAAGATTTACATTTCTTACATGGTGTTACAAGTACAGATCCATGTAACAATCAGAAAGGACTGAAAGTATCAGGGATATATGTAAAAACTACTATTGCCTTGTTAACATTATTTGTTTCACTAATTCTGCTTCCATATTGTTTGGTAAGTCATCTGAGATAAACCACTGAGTGTACACCAAGAATCTGTGGTTCATGTGGAACAAATTATATAATGGAAAGCACCCAAAGTGGTTTAAGTACAGAACTATGTAAAAATCAAGCAGGTACAAAAAAAGTTGTGACAAATGTGAACATTTTATTGCTAAAATTTATTTGGTTCACCCTAGAAGCAATCATTGTATACTTTATAGTGCTGATTCAGTGAGATGAAGGAAGTTTTTTATGTGAAAGTTGTGTAAAATGCACTACATAAGTTTTCTGTCGTTTTAATTTCTTAGGTTAAAAACCATTCAAAATTTATCTCTCATCACCATTCTATGTATCTTAACAGAAGATTCTTAAACTATTTTTGTTAGTTAAGTGACAATCTCTATAAGAATCAGTTAATGGTGAAACATGGTATGAATAAACCGATTATTTTGATAGTGTAATTTTCCTAGTTGCACCATCAGAATCGAGGAATGAAGAAAATGTTTTCCAAATCATGTTGGTGCATTGGGATATAATTTCATTGAAATGCACTGAAAATGAACATATCTAGGGCAGATAACTCTGTTTAAAACATCATTTTTCTAAAATTCTATTGTACAATTTCTGATCAAAACCAGTGATGCAGAGATCAAATAATGGTCTTTTTAAATAGAGAAAGTATCCTTGAGTGATATTTTATTGTCAGATCGGTGAGTTTTTGACATGCATGATTCTGATTTTTTCCATTTTGCCTGATTCTTACAAACACTTACACCTAAAACTTCTAAAATTTATTTCAGTGGTAATAAAGAAAGTAAGCCAGTTGATGAAGATTTAACAGAGAATTGTAAGTGTTACCTCAAAAATAAAAAACCTATTTGATAATTAAATATTTATTACACTCCTGCAGGTTTTATCTCCTATGTAAGATCTGACATATTGTGTGCAGGTTTTGTATTTAGACACTTTTTTTTTGTACATTTTGGGCATTATCAACTAAAATTATTTTAACATAATTTTATTCCTTTTTCAAATCAAGATTTTACCATTACAGTTCTCTTTATATTTTTTTTATTAAATTCAAGTTTTTCCAATAGCCACTTTGTTGACCCTCTAAAAATCATGTGTGTTAGTAGTAGGAAATAAATTTGCTCACTCAGGATTATCTTTTTATACTCCAACAATTAAAGTATATTAGAAATACCATTTCAGTCTATCCATCTATATGCTCCATCAAAACAGTTCAATGGATTTTGAGGAAATTTTATATTATGGTTTGAAAACAATAATTTGGTAGTTGCATATTAGTCTTCCAAGACATAGTATTGTAAGAGTAATAATGTGGTTTCAGGTCTCTATTCCTTATGTTTTAGCTAAGAAGATTCCAGGTAGTATGCTGTCCTTTGTAAAGAATAAAGAAAGTAGTCCTAAGTTACCGCGAGTGGACTCAGTACGGTACAACCCTAAACTAGAGACGGCAAGTGGGGACACTGGTGAGTCATCATTAAATGGTATTGTAGTTTCACATGAAGATGAAGATAGGGGAGTGGCACTGACTCACAAAACATTGGTCATCAAACATTTGATAAAAAAGGAATAAATAAGTCATTCTAAAACATATGTATTAAACAGTTAAAAATGAACTTGGGGCATTTAAGCTACAGGGATGAATTACGAGGTAAACAAACAAAGCAGATATTGGCAAAATCGAAAGTAAATATACAGTAAAAAAAAGAATCGTAACGGTAAAATCCAGATTTGAAATAGCAGAATCCCGCAAAAAAGCAGAAAAAAATTGTCTCTGAAGCCAACATCGACCCCTGTCCATATTTTTCAGCTCTCAGAAAACAACATGCTTCTGTCTCTTTGAATAGAACATATTGGTAACTCACACACTCCTAGAAACAATTGATAAAAAGAGGTCAGGTGCTTCATTTTACTGTAAACTCAAAAATTATTGCTATCAAAGTGTTATTTTAATTAATGTGATATTGAAAAAATCCTACTTCTATGGTACCAAAAGACACAAAAGCTGAAAGGAGAACTTTGATTTTGGGAAAAAACAGTTTTGTCACATTTTTCCTGTAATAAAAGCATCACAACAATTATTACTTTACAGTATCATAGTTTATAAATTTACTGTTAGGCCAATGAAAATGTATTGGTTTTTATTTGAGTTGATTTTCATTGTAGATGAACAAGATGGTTTTTCCTTCCTGACCACCAGTCTTCCTGATTCTGATAAATACAAGTCAAATAAACAGTTTACAGGACCTCATATCGAACTACGTAAGTAAAGAAGGTCTAAATATGTAAATTAGTAATATATTTCATAGGGTCTAATAAAATGAATAACAGAATTCATGGGGACTCATAAATGTAGATTTTGTTCCATTAATAAATTTATAGATTGATACAAACTATTTAAAATTAAATACCTAAATTATTAATATATTCCATAGGGTTTGATGAAATGAATATTAACAGAATTCACAAGGACTGGAAATTGTTTTTACAATTAGAATGCAGAAATGTATTCAGTATGATAGAGTGCATAGTATTTTTAGGAAAGGATGTTACACCTGAAAAGCACATTCAGAAACGACAATACCCTTTACTACATCTTGGGTGATACAGTATAAGTGGTTATTTTTTGTGTTGACTTAATTTTCAATATAAGTTGAAAAGTTCGTCTGCCGCAGAAATTACATTATGCCAAAAAATCCTTACCCAGTTTTTGTAGAAGAATGTGAAATTTTCTACAAAAAAAAACAAACAAAAAAAACACTTACACGGTATATTTATTTGATGTGGTATTCTTGTGCTCACTATGTATGTAATGATTAAATGCCTCATAGTTGTACTCTCGTTCTTATCAAACTGATTATTATTATAGAAATGGTTATTCTATTTTTAGAATATGCTGATCACATGGCCAAGTTTTACTGCAAAGTTTATTTTGCTGAGCAGTTCAGAAAGTTGAGAAAGTTAATCTTTCCTGCTGGAGAGGAAATGTAAGTGCCTTTAATCTGCTCATAAGTTTTCAGAAGAATCTTTTAAATTGAATGAAGAAATATTGTATGGAATTCAAACTTGTTGCTGATTCAAAGAGCTTTTGCCACTTGTAGTAATAGCTATTTCCGTTAATGCCTTTGATTTATGTTCATAGGTTTATAAGGTCATTAAGTCGCTGTAAAATGTGGGATGCTAAAGGTGGAAAATCCGGATCAAAGTTCTGCAAAACTGATGGTAAGTGTTCCAACATGTATGTGTGTCTTTTGTTTGGATATTAATGCTTAAAACAAATTGTTCAGAACTAAATTTAGCTCTGAAACAAATCATAGTACATAGTACTGAAGAATGCTCCAAGGATAAACAGTGTAGTTCTCTACAGGGAAGATTGGATATTGATAAAAAAAATATAAATGGCAAAAATACAAACTTTTATTCTAACAAAAACTTTGAACAGGGGTCTGGAGGATGTGCTTTAGAAATGAATAAATTTGAATTTTAGTCTTTTTAAAATAAGCAGAAAGATTGTTTAGTGACCTCAGATTTTCTGTTAAAGTAAGGAGTATCAGATATGTTGTGTTCATTGGAAGTCGGTAAAACAATTATATGTAATAGTTATTCAATTATTTTAGAACTAGATAAGTTTCCAGTACAACTCGTAGAATCATATAACATTTGCTAATATTGAAACTTAAGGAGGTAGATCTAGGATAAGGGAAATAACTCTTTGAAATGTTTGTATCATATATTAATTTCACCAAAGCCTCTCAAGCTTCCATTTGAAACAGAATGAAATCATTCCAAGTTACCTTTGATTCTTACATGAGATTGATGTAACATGCTGAATACAAATATTCCAATGATTTGTAAGAGTTGTATCACTTACCTTAGGTCTACCTCTTTTAAATCAAGTATTTAAAATCCTCGCTTTTAAGTATGTTCATCTAATATCATCTACTGGTTCATTGTACCAGAAAATAAAAAAGTTTATAGAATAGATATTACGATCTATCCTAAATGATATTATGAATGTGATACTTTTAATTTTAATGATTCTAATATTTTATTGACTTGTTTTGTTTTTTAGATCAAAGATTTATACTGAAACAAATGTCTAGTGCTGAGATTGATGTGTTTGAAAAATTTGGACCAGAATATTTCATATTCATGCACAAGTCCTATGGGGAACAGGTGAGCTGAATTTAAGCATGTGTATAATACTGCTGTGTAGCTTTATGTTCATTTAGATTTTATCAACTGTTTAGTATTGCTGTGAAGCTTACCGGTAATGTCCATTTGATGAAGGTTAGAAGGGACTAGAAGTTATGTTAATGACATAACAGAACCATACCAAATTTGTTTATACAAAATCAACTGGCTTGCTCAAAGAGAACTAACCAATCAAAAAGCTTGTTACAAATCAAATAAAATTAGTGATCAATAGAATGTATTTTTCATGACTTGTCAAGGTTATTATAACATAATGATTGGGTTTGTTGTCTTTTGAACTCTTACTGCACAAATGCTATTTTCTTGTAAACAAATACATATATAATCAAAATGTGTCTATTGGCTAAATATTGTCAAGGCTTACACACGAGAGGCTGTCAACCCAATTATGGCACGGCTCAAAAAATAAAATTGTACCTTATATACATGACATACCTTGTACATTCCTTATGTATTCTTTAAACTGAAAATATTCTTACGTTTTCCTTTATTAAATGAATTCCTTATAAAATAATATGCCTTATAATAAATGGATTCCTTATATTAAATGCAGTCCTTAAGTACCATTCTGTGTAAGAATCAGGCAATGAGTGGCACATCATAATTCTCAATTTGGTCTTTTTTGCCTCAAATATATTCAATACATCTATAAAACAACTGAAAAGCTATTTGAATTTATCCTGAAGTATCTGTGATGTTGATATTTTTTGACTGCTTATATACGGAAAAAGTGTGGGAAAATTTTATAAACACTTTGATGGTTATTTCTGGAGGTTATCAGGTTTAAATACTTGGTTAATGCAATAAAATTTCTGTCTTTTTTTTCTTCATGTGCCACATTTTACATACATTTTGCCTGATTCTTAGACAGAGAAGTACTTAAAACCTTATAGGAAATGAATTCCAAATATTATATGCACTCTTTATATATATTTCAATTTTTGATTAAGCACATGAAAGAAATATAGAATGCTAGCAATGGGTGACAGAAGCTCAGAGTGTAAAATAATTAAACATTGGAATATGAATTGACCATTGTATATCTCATTATAGAAGCCGACAGCTTTAGGTAAGATAGTAGGAGTTTACAGGATAGGATTTAGAAATACACATACTAATGCTGGGATGAGGCAGGATTTACTGGTTATGGAGAATCTGTTTTATGGAAGGAAAATATCACAGGTATGAGAACTCTACATGTATCTCCTGAAAAATTAGTCCTATATTTTTATGATATATGTACATATTTGTTTTATATACTTCATGGTCTTGTCATTAGTTAATTAATTGTTTGTTGCCTTTAACTCCCTTCCTATTATTATAATTAAAGCACGATGAGGTTTTTTGGTTTATGGTTGTATCTTTTAGTTCTTTTTTGTAGGATGTGACCTTTGTTTGTTGTCATTTTGATATGATATATACCTGGTGGTATTTTGTCTTCATAGTAGATGTGTTTATACTTGTGGATGCCATTGAGGAAAAAATGTATTTCCCATTGTTTCCATACTGAATTCTCCTTAACTTTTAAAATTATGGCCTGACAATGTAAAATTACATTGTCTCTCTGATGTCAGAAGTGTATTCAGAGACAAATCTAGGGTCATTTGGAGCAAATTGACAAGTCTGAATTCATGTATTTTCCATATAATTTCATGTCATTCCAACCTTTGCTTTTTACTGTAACAGAACACATTACATGTTTTTGTGAATTTTTATTTGATATAAATCTTGAAAATTTTGTTTTAGACATTTGATCTGAAAGGTTCAGAGAGGAACAGACTGGCTGCTACCTCAGGGAAACAAGATGAAGAACAGGTGCTCCTAGATACCAATTTACTTAATTGTGAGTATAGATTTACTAGGAATTCCTAGGTAAAATTTGTCAAACTTGGAAAACCTTGGTGAACTTCCTTGTGTTCTAGGAGTATTTTTTTTAGCCTTGGTAAAAAGATGTTATTCGTGTATTGTTCCCTGCTCATTGGTTTTAGTTTTTGCATTGTTAAATGTAAAAGATATTATTCATGTACTGTTCCCTGATCATTGGTTTTAGTTTTTGCACTGTTAAATGTAAAAGATGTTATTCATGTACTGTTCCCTGCTCATTGGTTTTAGTTTTTGTTAAATGTAAAAAATTGTATTAATTACTGAGGCATTAATGAAACTCACTAATTAAGAACTGAAGGGAAAGGAAGAAAAAATAAACTACATTGCATTTAAATCTTGCTATAACTTAATTTTTTTCTATTTTGTTAATTGGTATAATCTATGTTTATATTTACTGAAAGAATAGTTGTAGCACATTGTCAAGTTAGGTCTTGTTTGTGACTTCATGAGGGTCAATTACTCCACACTCAGTGATGCAAAAAAATCCCATACAAATATGGTTTCATTAGGATTCAATTCTTACTATTTGGACTGATAACAGTTAGAAATACAAGTACAAGGAATGCTTCTCTTTTTTAACAGGTTGTACAAAATGACCTGGGTTTGGCCAGTAAACTGCTGTAATTCATATTATTTTGTATTATTTGTTAAAAAATTAGAAACGATTGTTAGTCAGACTTTTGAAATATAGTACAACTTCATTATTTCTTGGAAAATGTTTTCTAACTTTTTACAGTAAGCATTGAGTCACCATTGTACATCTATCCACATTCTAAAACATTGTTGATGAATGTCATCAGCCGAGATTCACAGTTCCTCTCCACAAACCTTGTCATGGATTACTCCCTACTGGTTGGACTGGATGAAAACAAAAATGAACTGGTCCTTGGAATTATAGGTAAGTAATCTATTGGTTTTGTGGTATCTCCATTGCTAATGTAATTAGTATATGAACTTGAATGTATTTGTTTATTGTACGAAATGAGAAATGTCAGTTTAACTTTGATAGAATTTATTTTCTTAATTATTAAATAAATAGTATAATAGACAAAATTTTAAAATAAAATTTCAAATCTGTTTCTTTTTTATAGAATTGTGATGTAAAAAACTTTTTTATAGTGTCCAAATTTTCTTTCGTACTCAGTTTTTTTATACTGTATGGAAAGTTATTTTTTCAGGTGTAAAATTTTGCAATTTTGAGGCAAAAAGATGTATGAAAAAACTTTGCATTTCTAATTTTTCCCCATGCTAGTTGGTCACGGAGCACTGAAACCCAGTATAAATACTTTGCAAAATTTTTTGTGGCAATTTTAGACAGTCAGCTAAAATACCGCAAAAAGGCTTCCCACAAAAATAGCCTCTATACAGTATTGAAGACATTTGTCATACTTGTATATGGAACTTAACCTACCGGTACCAGATACATGTACCTAAAATACTACAGTGTCTTATAGAAACATGTATCGGCCTCTATGTGACCAACCCTACCACAAACATGTACCTACAATACTACAGTGTCTTATAGATACATGTATTGGCCTCTATGTGACCAACCCTACAAGATATATGTACCTACAATACTGCAGTGTCTTATAGATACATGTATCAGCCTCTATGTGATCAACCCTACCAGATACATGTACCTAGAATACTACAATGTCTTATAGATACATGTATCAGCCTCTATGTGACCAATCCTAAACAGTTACATGTACCTGTAATCCTACAATGTCTTTTTTAGAAGCACAGTGTATCATAATGAATGTGACTGTTTTTGCTCTCAGTAAGTTTGTGCATTGTTTCTCATTACAGACTACATTAGGACATTCACATGGGATAAGAAGTTAGAAACCATCATAAAATCTGCTGGAGGTAAATTATTGTTGTCAAATATTTCTGTTCTGAAAATTATGTGATTATATACCTGGTTGTAGCCTATCAATTTTTGTGGTTTCTTTTAGATGCATCTACATATAATTATGAATTTCTTCCAAAATGTTAACTATTTTTGTTGGAGTCATTGAAAAGAAAACTAAGTACATTTACTTACTAGTTGTCAACTCCATGAACTACAAAAACTGATAGCCAAATATTTAAGGTACTTTGTATAGTGAGTATCACATTGTCCTTCCCACCATTTGTTGATTTAAAAGGTAAACGTAATTTTGATCTAAATTAAAGATGCCACAATGTTATTTTCTGTAATGGAGTTCCAGTAATTATACACTTCGGATTAATTCTTTAATATATCATTTTTGCTCTGCTCTCCTATCCCATCATTAAGTGATGATTAAAAATGTTTGTATAAAAAATCAACCGCTGTTATGTTTTACCCTATTAAGTGTCAGTCTCTGTAAGAATGAGGCAGTGGGTGAAACATTGTATGAAACAAACCCACTATTTTGAAGGATAAGTTTTACATTACACCATCAGAATCAAGGAAAAAAAACAAGATTTTCCATATCATTTTGGTTAATTGAGTTATAATTTCATTGAAATTCACTGAAAATGAACATTTCAAGGGTAGATAACTCTGTCAAAAACCTCATTTTGATTACATTCTATTGAAAAATGTCTGATCAAATCCAGTAATGCAGAGATCAAATAATGGTCTTATCAAATAGCAAAAGCATCTTTAAGTGAAATTATATTTTCAGATTGGTGGTTTTTTGGGTCTCTCAATATTATACATCATTTGCATGTATCCATTATTCAATAACATGTTGTCTCTCTTTATTTTTTTAGGTAAACTACCAACAGTTGTGTCCCCCGATATTTACAGAAACAGATTTTTATCAGCAATGACTCGATATTTCCTTCCTGTTCCTGATCTGTGGACTGGAAAGGACTTTGACCCTGTTCTAAGTTGATGATTTCAGTGACTAGAATGCCTATTTTGTTCTTCTGTCCAGCTAGGCCATACCTGTTGGCCTTTTTGACCCAATCTCCCTATTTAAATCATATCCCCACTCAACAAGTAGGTTAGAATAATCATGTCTGTCCAAATTTTGTGGTAGTTATCTTGACTAAAAATGTATGGATTGATTTCAAATTTGGTATGTTGCTGCATATAGATGAGGCATATTGAATATTACATGCCAAAATCTGTATCACATCCTGTATCTCCTATAGCCGAGAGTCCTATATCACCCCGGAGAGCCCACAATATATGTCCAGGGTTGATACACCATGTGATACAGATTTTAACATGTCATGTTCATTATATCATATATTTCAACCAAACTTCAAGTATTGTCTGTGAAGGGGTGCGATATAAAGTATGTGGTATAGGTCTATGGGTGTGATATAGGTGTGGAGGTGTACATGTGATTTACGGTATGCGATATTGGTCTAGATGTGAGATATTGGGTATGCATTACAGGGTTTAAACAAACACTTATAATACATTTACAAATTTAAAAATAATTTATCTTTGCCTGTGATATATATTTCCCTTTTATATATATATATATATCTATGATTTATCAAGTTATCACATTTATGATTAAATTGTTTGAACGGCAATCATTATTCAGTAAATGAAAGTAATATGATAAAAAGTGAAATCTGTTAATCCAAACCCTGAAAAAAAAAACAGCTTTAACTTTATTATCTTCTGAAGTCTCAAGTCCTCTTCTGTCTGTTTCAATCTTGAACTTTTGTGATAGAAAACCTGTTTAAAGTGGACAAAACCTTTAGCGAGAAGGTGGTTTGGTTTAGACGGATTTTACTGTACTTCAGTGGTATATTTTTTAAAGTTCTATAAATTAATGGAGTAGGTATATTAAGTTCTCCTTATATATGTTATAAGGCTTAATTTGCAACACTTGTTTTCTGCATTTTGCTTGAGCCAGAATATTTTGTAGTATGTTGTAGAGTGTTCCTTAACTTAAACTACAAATTAGCCTGGCTCAATGTGTGAATTGATCTTTGTAGCAATTTTGATATCTTCTAAAGACTCAAGTCCTCTTCTATCTGTTTTAGTTTCGAACTTTTGAAAAGGAACATCTGTCCTCACTGGACAAAAACCTTTAATTATAGTGGGGTGTGGTATAGACTGGTTTTGATGTATTTTAATGTTATATTTTAGTCCTGAAAATTAATGGAATTTCTTTTGCAGTAAGTGATACCTATTTAGTAATAATTTAGTAGCTTTCTCTAAGATATCAACTTATATGTATCTACTATAAAATTTAACATGCTGACTTACACACAATTATATGTATTTTTTTATGTGCAGTGTACATCTTGTTGATAAGCTTGAAGAATTGTTTTTTTTTAATATGCCATGGCTGTGCAATATTTTTTGTTATAGAAATTATTTAAATTAATTTATAAAATCGTCATGTTGTTTCTCTGACAGCTGTATGATCATAATAGGATATTGGAGTAAGAAGTTGCTGTATACTTATACAATGTATCACTAGAAACCAACCGGATATATCATGAAAACAATTAAAAAAATGTTGCTATATAGTTTCTAACATTTTCTTAGTTGCTAGTAATGTCTCATTTTGAAATCAAAGACTTTAAGTTTTAAATAATTAATTTCAAAAAGTACAGTAATTATCAAAAGAAAATGGCCTAGGTAATGAGTGGTACTGTTCAGAAGATATCTGCAGACAAATCTCAATGAAACATTGGAGAAGTAATGTTTCATCAAGTTTCATTAGAAGTTTGGTTAATAATGACAAACACAAAAAAAAATCATTGTGATCATATTATCACTATTAGGTCTCACAAGATAAATTGTAGATTAGTGTCCTGTGGCATATATTTCATGCATTTTGGGACAAGACAGTTGATCAATTGACCTTACACTGATTTGTACACATTAAAACATGCTTATTGTAATGTCTTAACCAACAAGAACAACAACTCGCCTGTAGTAACTTGCCTGTTGTCATGGCGCCAAACTCGGAAACATTATTCTGACTTCAGGTCAACCAGTAGTCATTTTTTCGTCTAAATGATGCATGGCTGGCAGGAATTTATTACTTACAATTTAAGTGTCTGGAGTATGACACTTGGCAAGTTCTACCTCATTTTAGGCGAACATGATAATGCACAAACTTGGAGATGGTTCAAAACCCTACAAGGTTATTGTCCAAGGTTCATAATTACTTATTCATTTCATAAAATCCCTTTTGACTACAGACACACACACATGCAATTGACAAATAATTTAAAGCATAGTGGGACCCATATGATTAAAATTAAGATTCATTATTTGCTGTCCATTTTTATCAATTCTACAGATTTTGTTGATATAAACTAATGTAATGTTTGGAGATGTTCCCCATGTATTGAAAGTGTATGACAAGCCGTTGTGGAATTTATTCCCCATTTATTGATATCAATAAATTATTAAATGGTACATATATATTCACATGTTAATAAATAAATATTTATTTCCATGAATGATTTATCAATATGTTGATAAATATTAACGTTATTAAATCATTTATTGATTTCAATAATTATATGAAGTGTTAAAGTCGAGATACCACAACGGCACCCGTCACATGTATATGAAGCCCTACATGCACGAAATGTACAGTTATAGATGTTATTTAACTAAATATTGATGATTACCCCTTTGCGTGTATAGCAGTAAATTGTTTCTATTTCATACTGAATAATATAGCTTAATGCGCACATAGACCCGTTTGGTAACGAAATGGTGCATATTATGAGTATCTCGTTTACCGTTGTCAGATACCGATCGATAAGGAACGAAATGACAATAACATTGGATATTACCCGGCATAAAAGTCTTCCGGAATGAGATTCAATAACATGTTAATAAATATAATTATCAACATGTTATTAATTCATCTATTTATTGATATCAATAAATCATTTATGCATAGGTTGATAAATATTTATTAACACGTTAGTATATATATATATATATATATATGAATATGTTATTAAATATTTATTGATATTAATAAATGGGTAATAAATTCCACAACGGCTTGACATAAAATTGTGTTCTATTTAAATTGACATGCTGGTCAATAGAAAAGTTGTCACCTAAAAACACAACAGGTGGTTTAAACTGGAACAGAATGAA
This sequence comes from Perna viridis, assembly GCA_037379345.1. Classification (NCBI taxonomy): domain Eukaryota; kingdom Metazoa; phylum Mollusca; class Bivalvia; order Mytilida; family Mytilidae; genus Perna; species Perna viridis. The sequence goes on from CM074519.1 coordinate 4,328,632, forward strand.
CCGTATCAAGTGAAAATCAGATGGTTGTGTTATATATAATAATATTTTAGAGGCTGTTTTGTTGGAAGTCCGAGGGTATATTGTGTTGATTTTGAGCCCATATTTGCCAAGAAGTAAGTATGAGCTTTAATGCTTATAAGGCCCATATATAAGCCATTTAATCCCTTGGAGCTCCAATTGTTTTTATGAAACGACACTGGATATGCTAAAGCTCAAATGCAACTCTGAATCTTAACTTTTGACATTCTGGTAAGGCGAGACTAATAATAGATCAGGTTGCCGGCAATGAATACAATTTCATTTAAATATGGGCGATGGAAACAACTATTGTAAGCATACAAATTCATTTTTAAAATTATATGAAAGTTTTGTTTCATTTACAATACATATCATACTTAAAAAATGAATGAATTTGTGTAATTTCAATTCACTTTCATGTTAAAATGTTTGCAATATAAAGTTTTGAAATCTTAGATTTTACGCCCTGTCTCCGCTGATTTTTTTCCCATTCACTGTAACAACCAATCATTAACCGACCCCTTTTGTCTATATTCAGACTCGAGGGATGTTCTATTCCAAGCCCTTCGGTACAATTAGTGATAAATTGTCCGTTCATAGAAAGCAAGTGAATTGCATGCGAGTCACGATCAGCAACAATGACATACCCAGATGATGTTGTTACAATGTCATATGGAGTGAATATTGTGCTGTCATTTATGCTTGGATGTCCGCCATATGTCCATTGTGGAGTACCCCATTCATTCAAGGTAACGACCTGTCCCGTTCTAGGCTTATAGTTGTGTTCATTGTCTGTTTCAATTTCGAATGTTTTGTGATCGATAATGCAAATATCTTGATTAATGTTCATTACGATTTTTGCAGGATAAGATAATAACCGTCTGTCTTCTGTAGAGTTATATTCAAATTTTCTTATTTTTTTCCATGAACTTGCTATATTTCTCTTGAATGTTTTAGAATATATCAAGATACCTGCTTCAATGGCAGAATATGAACTTGTGCAGTATCCTATTATCATTTTTAAATTTGAGACACATATTCCACATGATATCAGTGAATCAATATCTTGGAAATTAAAACCTGAAGATCCATTTGCAAAACATTGGATTGTATTTTTTCCCTGTGAAAGTAAAATTCCGTGATCGCAGGCGGCTATGTCGACAGCCTTGGTTGAATAATCGATCGTATTGTTATTATTTTGTGTATAGGACAGAGTTGGTACAAACTTCTTTCCTGACATCATAAAATGTTGGAATTGTTTGTATTTCTTACTGTACAAAACACTGTTCTCATTATCAAAGGAGGTAATTCCTGATATATCCGGCAATGTAACATCGAATGAAACAAGGTTCTTTAATTGAGGTACTCGCAGAACAATTCCTAGACAGTCATTATCAATATAGGTAAACTTTGGAATGTCGCTTGGGTTTTCAAATGGTGCTGTCTCAGGAACGTATAAAGGGATCTGTTCCGGTAAAGAAAATGTTTCCGAGGGGCTCGAATTCTCGAGTGCACTTTCTATTTGAAGTTTTCTTTCCTTTAATTCCTTTTCAATCTTAGCATAATACTCCTTTTTCTTTGTAATATGATTATCCTCAGGATTCCAGATAGCTTGCAATTCGGTCAAAAGATTTTCCGCTTCGTCAGTAGTTTTCTCGTTTAGTATTTGTTTCTTTTCTTCAATTTTCTCTTTAATTTCGTTGTACTGCTCAAACAGCATAGAACCGATAGCTGTGTATCTCGTGGTATTTTCGTAGAAAAGTTGGTAACTCTGGTCAATAGATGTTTTCATTTCAACAAGTTTAGATTTTCTTATGTCAAAAATTTTTGCTAACTCTTCACGCTGATTTGGTTGAATGACACACGATGCGCAAACGGACTTGTCACAGTTCTGACAAAATAAAAGACACGTGTTTTCTCGATGGGTTGAACACCGTACTTGATTTAGCTTCACCTGCTTAGACTCCTCTAAATTATAATTTTCTTTACTCTCAGTACTCACCCTTTGAATAATATGATCATGTAAATTCTTGATTTTTGAGTGGATATTCGTACAACATGTATCACACATACTAAGACTGCAAGTTTCACAATGCCATTTTATATCGAACGAAATTTCACAAAATTGACAACGTAATATCTTTTCGGCCATTTTGAAATATTGATCGAATATTTGTAGCGCTCAGGTTCAGGTATTTGTCGTATTTTATCTGAAATCATTCATTTGCTACGCATTTAATCGCACGTATCGAATTTTGTTAATAGTACGCGGGCTGAGATAACCCCCGTGCACCCCACTCATCAACCAAAATATGATTTTCAGGTACCCTTACACCTCCCATTTGCGATTTTTTTTGTCGCCAAAAAATTAACTGAAACATGTTTGTATTTTTTGTCTACTTTTTATACCTTGTTGAGGCGAAAATCTATTTTTTACGTTCTTTGATTTTTCGAACTTAATTGAAAAGTGGGGTGCATGGTGGACCTTCCCAGCCCATGGACTAATAATGTCAAGTGGCAAAAGCTAAAAGAAAGCCATCGAATTGACACATTTTAGTTCTAAATCTGTAACAAGACTACAACTTGGAACGATCCGTGAACATGACCGTCAAGTCACGAACTATTGCTAGGGAAATGAGGATATGGTGTTGAGATATAAGGAATTGTTGAAGCAAGATGGAAAGACACAGGGCAAATGCGTTTATCATCAGGAGAGAAAATACTTTACTCAGGACATGTTGAGGAGTAGGCCATTCATTGGGAAGCATCCAAGGAAACACAGAAAACAATTATTGAATAGGAACCAGTGAGCCCAAGAATAATTACTACAAATTTTAAAACGGCACATAACCGCATATCACTCAACATCATTCAATGCTATGCCCCAACCAATAATTTTGTTTGCTACTTGAGGAAACAACAAGAAAATGTAGTGCAAGAGACATCACCATCGTCATTGGAGATATTAATGCAAAGGTAAGAACAGATAACATCGGCTTTGAAGAAATAATGGGAACAAAAAATATAGGTACTATGAACGAGAAATGAGAATTTTGCAAGTTTTTGTGCCACATACAACCTCAAAAATCAACACCAAAATCAGATTGTGAAACTCTAATATTGGCTGTGAGTCTGGAAAAACTACAAAATACTTCATAAGTAAGTTACAAGTCTGTATTTATAACTGCTTCAAACAAATGCCGAAGATCAGATGGCCCGAGAAAATCACAAATGTATATCTATGAGAGAAGATCAAACAACTCCTTGTAGAGTCAGAACTGAAGAAGCGGAAATAAGAAGCGAAAATGGCGCTGGATAGGTCACACCTTACGAAAGCATCCAATTGATACCAAAGGTATATGCAAATAAGTACGATATGGTTGTCATTTGGATTCTAAATACCATTCAACTCTGTCAGAAGGTCTTAGCTTCAGCTGTAGTTTCCTCGTTCTTTCTTCAATTTTCTCTTTGATTTCACTGTAATTTATATGCACCACAGAACCAATGTCTTTTAACTCTGTAGACTGTTCATTGAATATTTGGTAATTATTTGCAAGTGTTTATATTACGTTTGTTAATCTAATCTTTCTAACATCATAAATGTTTGCCCAATTCTGGCACTGATGCGAATTTATCACATGCAATTCTGCCAAAGTAATAAGCATGACTTCTCTTTGTGAGTGGAATACTCTGTCTGGTTCAGTTGAACTTTTTTTTAGTCCAAACTAGAATTAGAATGCCCCCAGGTTTTGGTGGAGTCCGAGTTGCTCATTTACTTTTGTTACTTTGTATGTATGATTTTATTTATTGTATGCTCTTTGTTGTGTGCCTGTCTGTTTTCTGTGTCTGTTCTTTGTCCCTTGATTGCATTTTTTTAATTGCCGCTAGAATCTTGGTTACCTTGATTACTCGTTCACGTGTTATCAAACGGCCAGTTGCTTCCATTCCGATTCCCCTTTATTTTTAATACATATTGTTTTTTGATATTCTATCAGTCTCATGTTCACTTAAGAAAAATAAGGAAAATTGATCTCGTCGTTAGGATTTGACTTCCAAGTAATTACTTGATAAAACATTCTGTACGGAGGCGCACATTTCCTTTCAATAGTTGTTTTAAATTAAATAATGTAGTGACGGTTAACCGGTTCATGGAAATACTTCTTAATACAATAGTTTTTTTGTTTTAAGTACTTAAAAACGCAGAGATTGTATTGCATTATCCAAGTATTTATACCTTGTAACCTCCAGAAATAACCATCAAAGTGCTTTTAAAATTTTCCTTTTTAAGATATTGATAGGTCAATTTTAGTTGAAATGCACTATGGAAAAATGGCGGAAAATTTTCATTAAATGATACCATGCAATATACACTTTCAATGGAAAATCTTTTCAATTAGTCCAGGATGCAGTAATAACTTTGTCAATACTGTAATGTCATTCCTTCCATTTTATCAGTTGTAGGGCGTTCTACATAATAATTGGGTATGTATTTTTCTCTAAGCGATTTTATTTTACCATTATCATATAAAAATAATGATAGTCATCCCCTATAAAATTCATATGTCAGAGATTACAATTTCGTTCATTTAATGGATAATTTCAGTAGTAGCCCTTGTAAAAATCTATTGTTTTTAAAAAAAATGAGTCTTTTCCTTACAAGATAAGCATATCTTTAAGTTCTCTGATTTGTATAAGAAACATTGCTGACTGTGACGACATAGAACTAACTATGCTTGTCATGTAACAGTGTGGTGTTAATGGAAAAAAATCAACAGTCTGTATACTTTTACAATTGTAAGACTACCGGAAGGAAGACTGTCGTAAGTGAAGTTTTAATGAGTTAGACTATGGAACGTTTAATATCTCTGTGTATTACTATTTGAAAGGGTTGGGTTTAGTCGTGCATTTGGCAGACAAATGAATAAACCTCTGTTTGTTTAGTTTAAACATTTTTATTTGTAATTAATAAAATGGATCAGACACAAGTAAAATAACATACTTATGAAATCTTCTGAAATAATAATAACAACAATAAAGTATAGGCATACAAATTCACTAGTGTTTTTTTATGTTTTACAAAGTTAAGACGAGACAGTTAAAATATAACATTTGGTAATGCGATGAGATGTGATGTGATGTTTTCATAAGCTGAATAAAGGTACAAAATAACTAGTAAAATGTTTAAGAAAGGTATTTTGGGGTAATGTTGAGTATAAAATTACACGTAAATAGTCAAGGAAGCTTATCACATGTCGGGTAGCCTATAAAAATGGACGTGAATTTATTGACAGAGTTTAGTGTAAAACTGCAGTATTTTATCAACAAGTGACTTTTTATGGACATGACATCTAATAAGTCAATCTCACTAGGAATTTGTTTTTCTTATTAAGTGGCATGTTATGATGCTAATCTCGCGAACACGAAACAGTTATATCATGTTTAAAAGTAGAGCACAGTGTGGTATAAATAAATAGAAATGGCAGTTTAGATTCAGTTACAAAGTTTCATCAAAATTGTTATGCGTCAGTACTAGTGAAAATGGAATGAAAATTTATAGGTAAGATAAAAATTCTTACACCCAGTGATATCTCGAAAGAACACCCTTTAATTGTCAATTCATCTTTAATCATTGATGTGAAAAAATATGGATTTTAAAACATTTTCCTTGTTCTTTGTCGAACTCAAGACATTTTCAAGTATAGAATAAACATATCTTAATGGCCCGTCGATCTATCCCCTTTTTTAACACTCAATTATTATAAACATCTTCATTCTGAACACAATTTCAAAATTAACATTAAACTACAATATACAAAAGAAGTAAGCGAAAACGAAAACGGTATCTTCGTATCTTCGCTTTCATGCTGTTATTGATATTCTATTTTCAATCAAATATAATAAAATGATAGTAAGACTTATATAAAGTAATAAATTTCTTTGAGTTTCTCCCCTTTCCTTGTTCAACTAAATCCCACGTATCAATCTCAATTTAGCAAATTACTGTATTTACAAAACGGTATCCTCATAATGGAACAAAAGAGTGGATAAAAATATTTTTGATACAGACTCATATCGCAAAATAACAACATATATTTGCATTTAAGAGCAGATTTTCAAAGATGAGGTTTATTCGAGGATTAGAGAGCAACATACATAACACACAAAATTTTCTAAATACCTTGAATGACAGTAACCCTGGGAATAGTTTTACCTTGATACAAATTGCTAATATGTCTTTGTTCAATGTAAACCTTGATGTTTTCCCTAAGTATGAATCCCTTTAAAAATTGTAATTAGTTAAAATCTCGTCGTTGTCGAGATATTAATGATTTCATTTCTTTATCATTAGGAAATAGTAAATGTACCTTTCTCGTTGGTTTTACAACAAGAAAAAAAAAATTCCTGCCAATACTGTTTTGAAATTTGATGACATTTAACTCAACACAAATGGGTGTTACAACAAAACATCTGGAAAATTTACTGCATCGGAGGTCGGGTTCTACACCTTCCCGTGAACTACCGTTTCTAATTAAGACTTTTCTCCTGTGTTGATACACGAAGGGGGCGTAGTGTCGGAGAATGCCATTGACAAAGACACGGTGATAGTTTTGAATGAAAGTCAAACAATGCGTCAGGTACAGTCTTTCGCTAAAAAACCGGATCAATACATGTTCACTATTTTCAAGATTTAAAGACAGTAGAACAAATGTTTCTAGTGGTATTTGTAATATATGTAGGGTAAAGTGTGTTGCAGCGAGCTTTTACCTCTCATGTCTGTTTTCGAAAACCTTTAACCTGAATATCAATAAAATATTAAAAAGCTATATGTCATTTTTTAAGTTATCAGTTACAAAATTAAAATGACTTTTAAAACCGTTGGACACTACCATTACTGACATCTTAGTAATGGTGATTAGTTCAATGGCCAACTAATACACAATAATTGTTGCCGATGTAAAGACAAATTAAACTTAAATTACGTTTTCACTTAAACTGGTGGAAAATTGAAAAATTTCATAATTTCTGGTGTGATATCTTACACGATTTTCACCTCGATTGTGGTTATTTATAATAGTAATATAGTTAAAAATCAGAAGTTACAAAACCATTACATTGACCTCATGATTTTCATAGTAGAGAGTAATAAGCAAATGTTAAAACTTGCAGAACACTACACAAAATATGGTATTATAAAACCATAACAAAATCTTAAAAATAAAAACAAAAATAGTTTTATATAACAAAGCTTCTTATAGTGTATGCATAGTTAAGCATCAATAACGTTATCGTATTTATCCATAAGAGGATTTCAGTGATAAGATTGTAGTCTCTACTTTAGAGACAGCACTATTCTTTCCATTTTAATAAAGGTTAGATGAAGTTTCGTCAATTCAAGGGTTAACATGACAAGACTTATCAGCCTTGTGTCATTTTAATGAGTTCTTGATTTTTTTAAACAAAGACTTGCACTTCTAAATTTAAAAGGAACCGACAGTTTTCATCTTTTTGAAGGCTCGCAATCGTCGATTTAAAGGCACAAAAACCCATTTAAACCTTGATAATTTATCGCTTTCATATGTACACTTCTTCAGAAGTAAAATATATCATATAAACTGTTTTATATATTTTCGCACTCGCGTTGGCAAGATAAAGTAAATCACCGATAAAAGCAGTAATTTTCAAACTAGGAAGTTGACAGCAAGCATATACACTTCATATTCACTTTTAACGAGGACAGACCAACAATTCAAATGTTTTTCTTTGCCTTGTGTTTCTATTTCTGCCCGTTTATTGAAGGGTTTTGAAGCGTATTGAGTTATCTTTCCCTTAGTGAATTACTGAAACACTTGTTAGGTTTGTTCAAGTTATCGCCCCGCAACGCTTTGGGAGCTATACAATAAAAACTTTTCTTCATTCCTAGACAGTATCATAGTTTTGGCACGGGATGAAAAGTCCTTTTTGTTCTAAAGATTTATATAGTTGTGACGATGTTGGTTGCAGTATCTACGTTATTTATGACATTTGTCTTAGTTTCCTACGTATGTTTATAAAAAAGTCTATACATGTTTCATTATTTTTATTTTACAGAAAAGACAAAATATGCCTTTCTCGTTGGGTTCAAATCAAGTAAGAGTAATCTTGCTGCTAATACAATACTTAAATTTGACAATGTCAAACTAAACACGAATGATTGCTACAATAAAACGTCTGGAAAGTTGACTGCTCCGAAAGACGGCTTCTACACATTTTCATGGACAACGATTTCGTTACCAGGCCAAGACTTTACTTCCGTTCTAGTACATGACGGGGATGTTGTGGCAACTAATCCAGTTGATAGCGATTCATCGAATGATTATATGACTGGGTCGTCCACTGTCGTAGTGGAAATGAAAGCTAGGGAACAAGTATTGCTGAAAGTTTACTCAGGGGAAGGAGATTATCTGTATGCTTACTGGAATGATGCCATATACACTTGTTCAATGTTTTCGGGATTTAAGTTGTGAACATTTATAATCAATATAAGTTGTTTAAATTTATAAGTAGATATCATAAAATGTTATACTTAGTGAGACTAGCCATGCTAATGATTTCTTATAAATGGTCTTCAATAACAGATATTTTTCACGAACGACAGTTGTTCTTCTTTCGGGGTGTCTTTAAAGTGTCTGGTATGAAAGCATTTGACAATGTCTTCCCTTCATTTAAATGTTTTCTGTTAAATCAGATTCACTGGTATAAATAATATTATTTTTGGTAAAAAGTTATTTCAATAAAAGAATTCATTTTTACTACATGGTTCAAGCACACCAAATTCAGGTCTTCAAAAAACACGTAATAAGCGGTTTTTGAAAAGTTGTGTATTTGAACGTAACTTAATTATTTTCCGACGAGTTATGTTCATATAATTTGGTTTCTGTCTCAAGACTATGGTTAAATTAGTGTGTGTGTGTGTGTGTGTGTTGTTTTATTGTTTTATTACTATTTCTATACACTCTTAATAAATGGGAATAATCTCAACCATAAATCGTTTCACTTACAAAAACAAATCAATGAGAGTATCGATTTAAGTCCTTTGTAACAACATTAAAACAAACTAATAGGACAAACCGATTCAACTCTTTACACTGTAATGAATTATATTAACTCACACCAGAATATTTGAACAAGTTATTTCATTCTATCACAAGATGTTAAGTTATTTTTTAAACTAGTTAATAATAATGATATCTCTATCGGGATTGTAGAAATCAATAATCAAGAACTTTGGATTTTGAGAATAGAGTTGCGTTATTAGCAAAGACGATGCAGATTTTTATAAACATTTTGTCGTTGTCTACCCTTTAACCTACATGCCTTTTTATAAGATTGAACTAGTTCTACAATTTGGACAGGTTTAGCAAGCAAGCAGACAATATCTGACGATGGAAAAATATCTGAAATACAAAAACCATCAGCGCAATTTGACAGAAGAAACTTAGGAAACTTAGTCAGTTCACTTCTCAGCTCTCTTGAAAACAAAATGGTCATCAAAGATGCATCAACGGGTCAATTTATGTAAAGAAATTGAAGTGAAGTTCACACATAGCGATGTTGAGAAGACGGCTTCCGAATTACAACAAAAGTTGTTACATAAAAAAAGGGAAATGAAAGATTAAAGCTAGAACTAGAACTACATAATGATGGTTTTTAATGCGCAAAGTTGGTATACAATCACATGTTGGCTACATTATTAGAGTTTTTAATGCGCAAAGTATGTATACAATCACTTGTTGACTACTAAATAAGTGTTTTGTTATGCACAAGGTATGTAAACAATCACATATAGACTCCGTAATGAGAGTATTTTATGCACAAAGTGTGTATACAATCACATGTTGACTACATGATGAGAGTTTTTTTATGCATAAAGTATGTATATAATCATATTGGACTACATGGTGAGAGTTTTATTATGCATAAGGTTTATAAACAATCACATGTTGACTACATGATGAGAGTTTTAATGCGAAAAGTATGTATACAATCACATGAATGCTACATGATAAGATTTTTTTTTATGCGTGAAGTATGTATACAATGATATGTTGACTACATGTTGAGAGTTTTTAAGCACAAGGTGTGTAAACAATCACATGTAGACTTCATGATGAGAGTTTTTGTATGTGCAAAGTATATATACAATCACATATAGACTACATGGAAGATGATTTGGAATTGGTTTTTTCCACAAGTATGAGGAATCGCCTACAAGAACTACATATTTGTATATAAATGTACCTTTTTTGGGAGGGGTAACAACGAATGTATAATGATTTTTTAGATGGGATTTCAACTGACTATAGGGAAAAGTAATACAAAAGGTTGAAAAATCTCTGGTCTTGACGCTATTATATTCTGATAATAATCTAAGATTGAGGGTTTCCAGATTATCTTTAGAATTTTTCGTGATCCACATTAAATTGATGACACTAGAGGAGTCACCAGTGTCGTGGTAAGACTGAAGACAGTCTTTGTCAGCTGTAAGTAAGGAAGTTTATAGTTTCAAAAGAGGCTTCGTAGTACATTTTGCAGATTCAGCTATGAAGCTTTGTACGTATAAATCCAGCAGATCTTTCGAATTTTTCATCCTAGAAATTTATCCTTAAAACTAATGTTGTCCTTTATTGTTGTAAAAAATACGCACTCCACATCTTGCATGAAGCAATCATAAACATATTTAAAATAGTGTTAATTTATATTTCAATTTTTGTCGGTAATTAAAACAGCAGGGTTTATCATACAGAAAAATCTGGCAATCACAGGAGTAGACCTATTTTTGTATTTCTGGATTTTCCACGAGAAGACGCATCGGACTATAAAACTGTAACAACATAAAGATTCCAGCTGTTACTCTTACATCTCGGTGAAATCTGATAATCTCCAGTATATCATAAAAACGCAATACAATATAAAATGCAGCACTATCCCGGTTTCTCTGTCTTATATTTGACCAACATTACAACAATATTGTGAAGCTGTCTGACCAAATGATAGGGTGTCGTTTTTAATTTTCTTAAAAGTGGTCTTACTGTTTACTTTTACAGTGATGGGCGATATGTACAAGTACTGCAGTACAAATATTTACTGAAAATTAAGTTTTTAATTTTATTTAGTTTACTAAAAGCACGGTGTCTGGTTCCTAAGAATAAAAACAAATGTTTCTTTTCCTTTAAAGACTAATTTGCTGTGAATGAATTTCAGTTTTTCATGTCTGGTCTTTGTAACTGGATAACATTCTTTTGATTTCTGGTTCCTTTGATTACTCTCTCAGCATTTTCACAGTGGAGAAAGAAATGTTCATACGACAGAATCAGCGTAAATAAATACGTTAACAATGGTGCATGGTATATATCTTTGTTGTCGCATATTTCTACTTGGTATGAGCGGCACAAAACTTCAATACACTTAAGTCTGAGAATATTCTTAACTTTTCTGAATTTCCATGGTAAAACCAATCTAAGTTTTTGTAATTAATGACGTCACAAAAACTTGAGATTTTTTTCAGACTTTTTTCAAGTTTTGTGGCGCTGGGGCCTGAACATTTAAATATTGACGAAAGGACACAGCCTGGACACATTATCAAGTAATTCGTAAAACGGTTACGATTTGGCTCTACATAATCTAAAAATGATTAAACGACATATCAATGATAAAGAATAATAAATTGTTTATACCAAATTTGACCAAATGGGGATTGTTATAATCTTATCTGTAAAAATACACAAGGACGTTGGGTTTGCCTCTTGACTAGCACCTTACTTTAAATGCGGCCATGATGCAGATCTTAAATTTCGGCTTTTGTTTCTGTCTACCATTCTGCCTAAATGGATTTTTATTGGATGGCGCCAGATTTGGAAACGGAACAGGAACAGCCACAAACAGTCAGTTTCTAACAATGGAAAAATTTCTGGAGTACGAAAATCATCAACGTCATTTATCGGAACAAACTTGGACTCTGCTCACTTCACAGCTTGATGAAAAATTTAAATATCTTGAAAACAAAATAGCTACAGGCAACAATTCATGTAAAGACATGGAAATTAGGCTTAAACATGACGAACTAAAACAGAGGTATAGCGAGCTGGAGAACACAGTTTCCGATTTACAACAGAAATTATTGCAAACTGGAAAGGAAAATGAAAGATTGAAGTTAGAACTCGCTTCTGTATTTAACAATTCATTACAAAATAGAGACAAGATTCTTAAACTACAGGAATCGGACCATTTGCGTGCGAACTTTAATCTCTCAAAAGTAAATGATGATTTAACAACTGTGAAAATGGAAACAATGAACTTACTGCAAAATCAAATAGCAAGAAGTAATGACTTTATAGCTCTGCATAATGACACTATCAATATGTCAACACAACTGAAGAACTTGGAGCGCGACAGTAAGTTTAATCATTATTTTGTGTTATCAAAATTGTTTCTATATAACTTTCTATGATAAAGCAATGTTTGGTTTTCCTCCCGTCAAAAAAATACATTCTGAATTACTTCATGCTTGTTTTCCCTTTGTTGTTGCATGCTATCGATTCTTTTTTTATATTCCCGCTTGTATTGTTTTCTTCTGCGTAAAAACTTGTTTGTCTACAAGTAAGAATCGTAATGTCAATTCAGCTAAAACGAAAACACTTTAGAATTAAGTACGAATTTCCATCTAGTCTAGGTATTTTGTCGTTGTCGGAACAATACATGTCATATGAATTTTAGTCATAGACTAGTTTTCCTTTTGAAACTTTGGTACAATTTTTCCTTTGGTTAAGATTTTGTCTGCGTTATAGAATATCTTTTTTAAGACACAAAATTATGTCGGTATAATATTTTTCCCTATATTTTTAGTTTACAATTATCTTAGCTTTGATAATCCTTTAACATGCAAACTCTTAACAGCTACCCTTAAATTTCAGGGAAGACAAAGTATGCCTTCTCCGCTGGAGTGACGTCTGACAGACAGAACCTACCAGCTAATACGATTATAAAATTTGACGACGTAAAGATAAACGTAGGCAACTGTTACAACAAAACTGATGGGAAATTCACTGCTCCTGTGGACGGACTCTACTACTTCACGTGGACTACTGTTTCATACCCTAGACGTTACTTCACGTCGATATTTGTTATTGATAATAGAATCATTGCCACAAATCCAGTTGACAACAGTGGCACAAATGACTTCATGACCGGTACCAGTTCTGTTGTAGTCGAAATGACGACTGGAAAAAGAGCTTGGCTTAAAGCTCATAACCACCAAGCCCAATACCTTTATTCATCATGGGAAGGCTCCAAAAACACATGTTCTCTTTTTTCCGGTTTTCGAATCTGAATTTCTGAATCTGACTTTTTATGAGCAACTCGGCGGGTGTTTCTAGAAAAGCAGAGGACGCTTACCCTACCGGTGCATCTGGTCCATGCTCCCAGTTTTTAGTGGAGTCCATGTTGCTCATATGCTTTTGTTACTTTGTATGTATGATTTTAGTTACTTTATGTTCTTTGTTATATATGTCTTTTTTCCCTGTCTGGTCTTTGTCCCTGGATTACATTCTTTTGAATACCGCTATAACCTTGGTTTCCTTGATTACTCTTTTTCAATGCTTTACATTAACGATGGATTATTATGACAATAATCAGAATTGTTATCAGTCTATTTAAATGTCGGGTACAAAATCAGTTTTTGTCGAAATGAAGTAAGCGAGAAAAATACATAGTCTTTCTATAAATCAGACCAAAGGTGATTCGTGCAGGTCAAGAACCCACCGAATCCAGTTTTAATTTTTATTCAGAAACAGTCACTGGTCCCATTACCAATCTTAGTTTTTCATTTGGTTGTTGCGCTTTTGAGATAAAAATTATAAAGATTGTACATGAAATTTGCGCTTTGGAAGAGTTATCGTTCTTTATTTTGCTTACTTTGGTTGATTATAGTGGGAAATGAATATATGATTTTCTAAAAAGCACCTTGGTGGGTTTTTCTTCACCATGAGTTACTTTACCATTGGCAGTGTCTGATTTTATGTGGACTGGTATCTAAATACCGGATGTTCTATAACTGTTTACTTAATTTTTCAAATTACTAAAGAAGACGTCAACCATACTTTACATTATTCATTCTGTATTTCATTCCCTTAAGTTAATTGAACGATTAAGGATATCAAAAATAGTATCACAATAACTTACGCCAAAATAACTTTTTTACGCCGCCTCTTTTTTAGCTCAAATGTAACGCAGATTCTAATCATAATAATGACTTTGTTCTTGTATCTACGCCGTGGCTTGGCTTTTACAAAACACATTTTATTTTGAGTTTAAATCTTTACTTAATTAAGTAAAATGCTCGTTAAATATGTCCTATATTCGAGGTACACGAATATTCTTACGCAGGTCCGGCTATAATAAGTGTTAATATTTACAATCGAACTCACTTTTTTCAGTAATTTGGAAACGTTTTCCTATCGTGTTACAACGTTCACCGAGATATACATTTTATTTCTTTTGATATCTTCCAGCAAATATTTAGCCCTTCGATGGTTTTTATCGCACGATTTATTGCTTTGTGATATCAAGTTTAAGATTAAAAAATATGAAAAATGGCGCATATTGTATGACGATTTTTTGTCGCCTTAATCTGATTTTATCAATTTCCGATGTTACCAAATTGTCTGCTGTACTTGCAACATGATAATTTGTTATAAATGAATGATTTCCAAAAATGAGTTGTTAATTTATTTCTTGAAAATGAAAGTAGATAGAAACTTTCAGAAAATGTAAGTGTGGTTCTTATTACAAGGCCTACAAGTCATTGAGTTTCTGAGATGTATGGTAAAGATCCGTATGACAAATGTGTGGTCGGAATCGTGGCTCTAATATTCAGTTATTGCCTTTGAAAGATTTACCAAATACCAGTTTGACTTCTGCGGCACACATAAACGCTCCCTCATTCCTTTGCAGAGGATATAATTCTACATAACTTGCAGATAATCTTAGATCTATAATTCTCTAGCTTTGAAATAGTAAGCAGTATACAACTTTCAATATTTATACTCCATATCATCAAAAGAAGGCTGACAAACTTAATTGAATGCTTCTTTGTACAAAATATCGGCAAAACATACCGAAGCATCAAAACAAAAGGACAACCATTCAGGGACATTGAAATCCAAGTACATTACCAAAACGTGCAAGCAAGATACAGAGACGTCATATATAGTAGAAACAAAATAAAATAACAAGACACACAAAAGAAAACTAAAGATGTACACGCAGGTATCCGTAACGGATTACAGGCCGTGACAAATCTTATTTTGTGAAAAATAATTCTGAATCCAACACCAGATATACAGATGGTGAAATCATATCTATGGTGAACTGGCAAGTTTTCTACAGATAAGAGGAATCTAATGGGCGCCAAATTTGTATTTCTTCATACAATTCTTGATAATAGGAAAAATAAAATAGCAAAATATATATGTTACTTAATGGACACAATCCTTTAATTTCAGTTTCTGCTTTGTAGATGATGCTATGTTACTAAAACAATCCTAGATAAATTGATTAGATTATTTATTTATTTAGAGCTTGAAAAGAAGGATACCACAGGAACGTCGAAATCTTCCTCTTAATTTGGCCATCAACTGGAAATCGACAGAAGAGAAAGGATCTCAATTGAAAGATGACAACGCAACCGCATTGACTTACCCGTTGTCAACTATCCCTTCTTATGTACTAACATTCCAGATGCTCTTGCAAGTGACGCTTTAATCAATTACATACATTCCTTTTGCTTAAACTTGTGACCTTAATACTGAACCTCTAGAAAAGGCTGATCATTTTATACAAAATATACTTCGACAGGGTTATGTTGCCCACAGGTTATGGTAATCCCTCCAAAAGTATATGGTAGTCACAATGATTAATCAGGTCTTTTTTCTTTATATTATGAAATCGACCTTAGGATTTACTTTCTCGTCCGCAAGGCATGACATTAAACAAACAGCACGATGGGTATGTTGCAAAGAAACAGGAATTAAACATACTATCAGAACACCTGAGATTACCAACAGTTTTGTTGTGGTTATTGCCACTTGTTCATGTGTGCTTTGTCTGTTGGCTTTTGTTGTCCCGGCCTTTGAGGAATTGTCTTCTTATTGCACCAGTCTAATTTCTTTATCATATATCAGCGAAGTTATATGTATTAATCACTAAATGTTGATAAAGTAGAGGGACAAGATTTAACTTCTTTAGATTTCCGCATATCAGTCAAAAACTGCTTCAACTCAAATTTTATTAGCTCACCTGGCCTACCATAGGCAGGTGGGTGAGATATTTGCATCACTTGGTCTCCGTCGTCTGTTGTCGTTAACTTTTCTTTAAAAATCTTTCCCTCTGAAACCACTCAAAGGATTATAATCAAATTTGGTCACCAGTATCTTTATGGTATCGTCTTTGAAAAATTGTCGTTCCTTGCTTTAATATGGAATACAATAATGTAATAATTTGGAATACCCTGGTAAAACTGATGCTGGTTTTGGCTTCCTATTCCGATATTTTTTCTGTTTCGTGCACTTCTTGTAAACAATTTACCCTTAAGTTTGAATTTACTTCGCATTTGGTTCTAATGCTGCTGATGAGAAGCTACCCTTCAATGTGTCTTCTAATGTAAATCTTCTACATGTGCAGAATACTTAAATTTGCAATGTTTTGAGTTTAAGTTGTCATTAGGTAAAGAGGGATAACTCAAACTTCATTTTGGAAAAATCTTAACTTCAAGGAGTAATCAAGGGAACCAAGATTCTAGTGGAAATCAAAAGAATGTAATCCAGGGACAAAAACCAGTCATGGAAAACAGACAAACACAACAAAGAACATAAAACAACTAAAATAATACAAAGTAACAAAAATGACAAGAGTATGTAAAAATGTATAATTTAAACATAAACATAACTTATATTTCCTTTATCTAACATTCAAGTCAATAAGTTTTGTAAATCCGAATCAAAAATGTTGTTTCAGTTTCATATGCTCAAGAATTCTAACAAATAGGAACAGGGTCAAGTTGCTACAAGATTGAAGTCATCACTACGAAGTTTTATCATGAACTCGTTGATCGTCACGGTGTATCCATCTGCACCATGCAAACTGATTTGTTCAACGTGTCACAGTCTTCCTTTCCTCTGTCGCCTACCCCGGACTTGACTTTTTATGAGCAACTCGGCGGGTGTTTCTAGAAGAGCAGATGACGCTTACCCTACCAGTGCACCTGGTCCATGCTCTCAGTTTATAGTGAAGTCCGAGTTGCTCATTTACTTTTGTTACTTTGTATGTATTATTTCAGTTACTTCATGTTCTTTGTTGTGTTTGTCTGTTTTCCATGTCTTGACTACATTGTTTTGATTTCCGGTAGATACTTGGTTCCCTTGATTACTCTTTCAATGATCAAGTTATCTTTTCAACAAGGCCTAACATAGTCACAGTTAGATTAAGTTTTAAGAATACCTATTGTTAAAGGATGTTTTTGACTTTTTTCAGCCAAAATCTTGAACACTATAATAAATAAAAAGAAACTTTCAATTGATGAAAAGATCCTTATGATAAAGCTTACAAACGTCCCTGTGGTTTTAAGTTGCCCTCGAAAGGCGAAATATGAACCAGGTGAGCAAATCAGGTTATTTGGAACCTCTAGTTTGTTCAAAGTCAACAAATGGCAACAGTTCATCTTGAATAGAATGAAGAACTTCAAAAGTAGAATGCTTTATTATTCACAAATGTAGGCAACACATATAAACATCACACATTAACACTGCAAGATAAGTTCGGTCACGATACTGAGGTAGTTTACATAGAGGTAGATTTTATATTCTGCATCAGTCCTTGATTGGTTATAATAAACCACATGGTTTGGTGACGTTAGATGGCCAATCACACACCTGATTTCCGGTATTAAATACCAAACCTAAAAAGAAAGCCATAGTTGAAATACTGTTCAATCAGTCTGCGTTTTCCAATATATATTTGATACTTACATCTAACTGGATTTGATAAACGTTATCGTATTAAACACTCAAGGTAGATAGTCTCCCCTTAACTGCAGTGACGTCACATCAATAGCTTTTATAGATGATGCTTAAAATTCATTTAGTTCATTAACGATGCTTTCACATGTAACCTCTTAATGCGTGCATTCTCTGCCCGCTTTAGGGATGGGAAATTGGTAGCTGTGAAAATACTTTTGGAAACTTACACATGTATCTCAATTTTTCTGCTTGTTCTTAGGCGGCAACCATTTGATTTTCTGGGGGGGGGGCTATGGGTTGTTTTAAGAAAAAAAATGTTTCTTTCTGAAAACAGGTGGAAATAAAATAATTTGACTAATCATTGGAGAGAAGAAAAGTTTGTTTCAAAAACATGACCAAAAAAAATAAATCATGCTGTCTATGTGAAAGGTGCTATGCATGTGGTGAGATGACAAATAATAGATTGTTTTGATGAAATATTTTCTTGGTTTTTGATTGGCCCTGGAATAATTGCATGTTATTGTTGCTAAAGGGAAAAAAGTTTGTCTCAGAACCACCCCCTCCCCCGAGAATCAAACGGTTGCTGCCTTAGGTCTTCATTTTTGTCTGTGTCGCTTTTCATTCCGTATTCTAGTAAAATCTCATATTTCTGACAGAATGGTATCATGAAACTATTTGTGTGAGAGGGAGGTGTTAATATAACGGTACAAGAACTTACCAGCAGAGCAAGGTGTGTGACCCAGGAATATTCCACCCTGGCATGTGTAAAATGATCTACAGTTCAGCTCTATATTAGGGTAGCTGCCATCACTCAAATGATAACAGTCTCGGTATGTACCACAAGGAGGAGGAACGTTGAACGCACTGTAAAATCAAATTACTACATGAATGTGTGCTTTTTCCGAAAATTTCTCAAAAATGACCTTGGACTAACATTGTAAAACATAGGTCAACGAATTCAATTTTGAGATTTTATATGGATTCTGCAGGAAATTTTCACAGTTTCGCTTACTAATGAAAAACTGGTAGAGAAAATGTCTTTAAAATTTGTATAAAGAACAACTTATATGACATCATTTCATATTTCATAAAGAACATCTCCCCCTTGAAAGAAGGTTTCTAAAATTAATGTTTGTAATTCTACCACTTAAAAAGACACATTTTTTCATCATTTCAAACACTATTTGCGCATGGATAATACATACTTCTGTATGTTTTTGCAAGATGACAGTAAAGAATGCTCAGTGAAATAGGTTTCATCTAACTTAAGGCATCGGGAGTTTCTCGTGGCCATTATGAATTTGTCGTCCATCAACAAATTTAATGCTATGTTTGCATGGTTTTATCGAGGTAAATATTGGTCACACAAATTGTCATTTGTGAGCTTCGAAAGACATTTGTTGTTGACAACGCTTGTATGTAATTATGTCGATAAGCATACAATTGTGTACTGAGATTCATTCTTAAATAATGGGGAAAAAATTATTGTTTAGTACAGTCAATACTTGATTCGAAGCAAGCATTATTTTTACAAGTTACTAAGTGATGTTTTCCATGCGTTCAATCAGGAAAAAATAATTATCAAAGTTTACTACAGCAAATAATATAGAATTATATTCTTACTAATCACACTGGTTGGTTTCTGGATTGAATCTCGTTTTGTTCTGGCATGATACAATCTCTGCTGTACCGTTAACACAACGTGTAAAAGCTTTGCAGCCTCGTTCATAAACACCGTCATCCTTGTCACTGCAGTCAACTGACAGTATCTCTACAATACAAATCGTCATAATATGAGACAATTCTCCCACAAGATATAAAAACGCAGGAGTTACTTGATGACAAAAACTGTCATGGTAATCTTCCGCAGCGCTTGCTCATTAATAAAACAATAAGGTTTTTCACGTGTCGGAAACCCATTTTCTGCTCTCTTGTAGATATTTTGGGCCCAAAGTATATAAGATCCTTAACATTTATTTTACAATTTTTGGGATTTCTTTATCATTGAGCTTCGTTCGGAACAACACAATTTGATTTCGATTTTCAGTTTAGCAGTTGGTCAAGGGGTATACAAATTTATCCTAGTTTCCTCCTAAAAGAAATACAAGTAGATGTTTCCTAAAATTGTAATACCTCCATTGTCTTTGAACCTTAACTTGGGTTTATAAAATGTTATAGTCTAGAAAACAAAGGTTTAAAAATGCCTTACAATAGTTAATGAACTTTAAATTGCATTAGCTTGTTAAATCTAAAGAGATGAAAAAGAGCATGTAAAATGCAACAGGAAGATCGACTTAATGTTATAATTCATGGAAATATAAAAAGATTAGGTTCAGTTGGGTAATATTTGAAAAACAAGAGCAAGAACGCATCATTTACAAACGTAACTGAAAAGTCATTCTATGAGAATTTTGAATCATGAAGCCTTGCTTTAAATATATTAGAATACATTGTAACTTACCGTGAAAAACTGTTGAAAGTAAAACAAAAATCAAAAACAAAGTTAAGTGTTTGAATTCCATCGCTGTGTTTGGCGATCTTTATGACAGATAGTTCTTATCATGTCCATAGCGTACAAATCCCTTCATTAACCACAAAGACACGATCATAATATAATGTCAAGTTAGGCCTTGGTTATAAAATTGGTAAAGGCTGGAATTTTTTGTATCGTTTCAGCATTGCAACATAATATTGATTCATGGAAACTTCAATATTAATAAACGCGTTTATTTGTTCTCTAGGCTGTAGGGTATGTCTTTTAGTGAAATTTACCTTTAGACCTATTATCAAAGCAAATGAAACCAATATGTATGATTTAGTTACACTCTTAAGTTTATTTTAACACGTCTCTAAAATGTAAGTTACATAGAACACTCTCCTGCAAATTTAAAATATACCTTCTTCTAAGAGTACCTTGTCATTGCTTCGGCGAGAGGCACCAGAGGTCTTTCGGAAGGCATCTTGTTTCTATGTAATCCACACTGTTAACGAGTTGCTTTGTGTTGCACGAGCGTAATATGTTTTGAACTTTGTGTGGGCTTTACATGCACAGTAAGCATGGCTAGAAATCCGTTTTAAATGCCAAATAGATAAAAACAAATTGTTAAAAACATTTAAATATGTAATTCATTAAGCTGTTTTTGTGACAAAATTGCATAATTTATTTAAGCTGTATTTGTTTAAAAGTTAAAAACAACAAAAAAGTCTAAAAATGTGTTTTTGCAATGAATCACTGAAACTTGCAGACTCTGATAATACTCCCACAACTTGCACCGAGATGTTCTCTTGTTCGATTATGCCGTATTAGACGATTCCTCTGCTTCTAAGTTGTATACGTACATCTACGTTAATGTCAACTAAGACCGACTTTAAACGGTTAGAGATGGTTATTATCACAAATTAAACATCAAACGAAGAGGGAAAGAGTTAGCGTATCTGTGGGGTTATGTTTGTGTGATCGTAAGGCGTGCACTGTTTATTTTAGATGATGGCTTAGCGTCAATACCGGAATGAGAATTTGTTCCACCCGAATTACATTTCGGAAATGATTCGTCGGTCGCCAGGTGGACTCTGTCTCATACGATAAGTATAAATTAAAACTTGGAAGTCTGAACAAGTCACGAATAACGGGGTCATCTAAGTCGTTCGGATCAACGGAAGAAAATCAGAAAGATGCAGTTTCTCGGATTAGCAGTCTTATCAACAGTTCTAGGTAGGATTATTATGAATGTTATATAATTTTAATCTTAATATGAATCAAACTTTATAGAAGCATTTTTCAGACATGAAACAACTTAATTCTATGACAAATCAATAAAATAAATTACTAAGTAATTAGCGTGTTTGGCCGATAGCACAATTTGACCAAAAATATCAAACTTGACTTTTCGGAGCATTTCAAAATTGGTTGTATATATTTATTTTGCAAAATATAACTTGTACTGATGCCGAAAAAAAATCAATGTATTATTGCCATGTTCACCTTCTGAAAACTTTGCAAGAAAGACTCGAAATTTACCTTTTGCTTATCATTGTTTATTCTTCACATCCATAATTAGTGTGGTGATTAAATACTTATTATGCCATATTTAAAACTTGTACTAATGCAGAAAAAAACAAGGGGGTGGGGTCTTAAGAACCCCAAGAACCCCTCCCCTTTTGGCTACGGGTGTGGTATTGTTACGTTCAAACGTTTGAAAAATGTGTAACAACGAATCGAAAACCAAAATCACACAATCCATATATCACCACTACAAAACATCATCGAAAATAGTCACTGGATTTGTTTTTTATATTATTGAAGAAAAGATGTCTCTTCACTCTTCATGGTCAGTTTCCTTCACTCTAAGACAACTTAGCATTTGCCAAAAAACCAAAATGATGTAGTTAACATATAAATGATAAAGTAGTGGTACACACTTAAAGTCTTCCTTATATTCCAGTGGCATCCCTGGCTTTGGACTGCTCAGTTCTACCTGACGGTATTTATGAGGCCGGATGTAAATCTTACGCCAGGTGCACCGGTGGTGTAGCCTCCATCGTAGAATGTAAACAGGATCAAGTATATAACAATGCCACCGGGGCTTGTGACGAGTAAGTTTGATAAAGTTTTCATTCGGTTAGCCATATTGAAAGTTTTTTCGTAAGTGAGTTTTACCATTTATTTTTAGAAAGTATGTAGTACACTGAAGGAAACCTGCCCTCTTTGCTAGAAAATTTTGTTAATGTTGCGCAAAACTGGATAGAAATTAACAAATTAAAGCCTTGAATCCTTTTTCAATTTCTGGACCTGTCCTTGATTTACACACCTTTTACCTATGCCTCACTAACTTCATATTGAGCGAGACGAGGACAAAGTTCTGTATAAGCAAAATTCCTATATTTATTCATGAAATCTTCGAATAAAGAAAATATAACTTATACTCGGCGTCACATAAATAACATACTGTTAAAATTTGAATAAAAATATTTTCTTCGACTTTATTGACACCAACCGTCGTTTAAATTGTCTTAAATGACTTGCTCATTCGTTTAGCCAAACAGCTTCTCAAAAACAAGTCGCTTATTAGCTTAAATCATGCGTAACAAATCCTTACGGGAAAATCCCATACTAATATCCGCCATGTTGGTTTTTACGGGACGATTTGTTTACAAACGAAGTGCGTAAGTTCCCGTCGAACTCCGGTGACAATCGTCTGCTTGATCAACTTCTCGGTATTATACGTTGTTCGCGTAAAATAAATCCGAGATATCCGAAATAACGCCGAATTGCATTCTGGGTTCTTCGGTTTTTGGACAAACCATTTAAACGTAAACAACATCTCCTAGCAACCCGATCACTGTAAACATGGCCGACTTTTCACAATGTAAATATTGCCACCTAGAATTAAAATCTGACCGGAATTTAACGATTCAATGTTTAGGGAGAAGCCGTTTGGCTAAACGAATGAGCAAGTCATTTAAGACAATTTAAACGACGGTAGGTGTCAATAAAGTCGTAGAAAATATTTTTATTCAAATTTTAACAGTATGTTATTTATGTGACGCCGACTATAGTAATTATGAACTAAGACAGGTTATTCGTAAATTCGCGCATATGGCCACGCGAGACATCTCAATTACAACAACCGTATTGTTCAATGTTGGTCTGTTTAGAATGTAAGAGTAATATTAAACATCAAACTTCGACGTTTGTCGCACTTCATTACAGTATGGTTAATGTTGGCGCTCCATGTGGAAAGCTTAGAGACTGCACCGGAAAAGCTGATGCTAAATATGCTGACATCGACTGGAATTGTCGTTCATACTACACCTGTAATACGGAAACATTCATGGGACATAACCCATGTGCTGCTAGTAAGTTAACGGAAATATTCCATGTGACTAAGCTTAGTAAAACATTAGAAGCGTCTCTCTCTCTCTCTCTCTCTCTCTCTCTCTCTCTCTCTCTCTCTCTCTCTCTGTTACTTTATTCATTTCAAAGTTCAGTTATACTCGCGACAATTAGAATTTATAGTGAAGTAGAAAAAGGATTTTTTGTTCATATCAAACTTGTGTTTGTTTGTTTGTTTGTTCATCTGTTTTGCCCTGTCTTCTTTCCTCTTATTCTTCATCTTAAACAAATACAACTTGTGTGTATTACATCGTTCTACTACCACAACCTGCACAGGTCTCCCTTTTGTTGTAAAATTTTGTTATTTCGCAGAGCTTGGGTAAAAAAGCAAATAATAGCCTGAACTTCCCCTTTTTCTGGAACCCCCCTTTTTCAAAATGTGTGAATCGGCCCCTGCTTCATTCATATCTTTCTACCTTTCATCTCTCTGTTGACTAAGAAGTGATCCTGTGTTTGTTTTTGTTTGATTCAGTTTTTTAGTTTTTAAACCTGCTTGATTTTTCAGATCTCGTATTCAACGAAAAACTGCAAACATGCGACTGGAGTAACCACGTCGACCCCCCATGTGGAACCAAGGGACAAAACCCCGTTACAAAATCAGCTTTCGGTAGAAGGAGGCGATAAATTCTATTCCGGTGATAATATTTTAAACATGAATTCAACTGATTTTGGAACATGAAGAGACTCAAACTGAGATTACTTTTTAATGGGAACTACTGCATAAAAACTTTATACTCGTTTATGTGCTCTCGAGGGTGAGACGAGGTTTATATCAATCCAGAAGTCTTTTCAAATGTGCTTTAAATTTTTTGTATGTAAAATATAGTTGGATTAATATTCACCAATCTCTATAACTTTACATTCTAAAGTTTATATGCATGCCATTTTCATAACATTTAAAGAAAGTAAATAACAGACGCATTCCAATGAACTATTTAACTTTTAACATAACAGACTCTTCGTTTTGTCGTAAATCTCGCTTTCACCACTGGACGACATGTATTTTGTTTTCTCTTCCAAAAACTCCACACTAAATTAACATGGAACAATTAAAATGAAAGGAAGTATTAACAATGTTCGTCTTTATTATTAGGTAATGAAATTATAAAGGTTCTTAGTATATTACTGTGAAGTATATCTGTGAAATCAGTGTTGTATAAATTTTGTAATAGAAATTATATCATCTGAAGAATGTATTAAATATTGATGAAACTTTGAATTGGCTATCTTTTTAAAACGAATCAACACGTTTACAATGAAATTCATACTTCTCTGTACATGTTGCTAAATGATCCTAAATCGTTCATAATTCTTGTGATGTATGAATTAAAATCAAATTCAGAACTATTACAATGTATTTTGGAGCTGTAAAGAAATATAATTCGTGATTTTTTTACGATTATAACATAAGTTGATTGATTGATTGATTGTAGTTTTAAGTCCTTTCCTTGAACATTTACATATCTTAAGATCTGTAGCGAAAGTCGTAATATGTACAGGTCTCCTATTTCCTAGACCACAGGGATTCCTATTACATTTAATAAATCGAGAATGGATATGGTAAATATGTCAAAGAGACAATTATCCCATCGGGTGAAAAATGTTAGCTCAAGGCCATCTATGGGCCTTCCATGAATGACGAGGAAACATACATAATCATTACCGAAGTAGGCATCATCGAGAAAATTTACCAGCATACAAATAGCCCAACGCTTTTACACCTGCTCCATAAATAAAGGGGAGGTTATTGGAAAACAGAACCGAGTACTACAATGCCTTATGGCAGCAGTTATGACATCAAAGGTGTTGGAAATCTGAAGTCTTTAACGGAGTGGAGTTTAACACCCATCAATGGACTAAATGTCGTTACCTTAGATCGACCTAAATCAATATTCAAAGATGAAGAAGCTGCAAATTAAAATGTCTCTCCTCTCTCCGTGAGAAATATGTTGTTGTCAATGCAGACAAAGCCACTAACAACATTGTTTTGTATGCAAAGTGCATTACTTTGAAAAAAGAACTAGAAATCAAAGATAATTCGAGTATTCCACCAAATGCAATACATTCGACAAAGTTGAAATCCTAGCTAACAAATTCTTTATGGTCTTGTCGAATATTCCTTCAAGTGAGAAATCTGAGGAATTACAATATTTGTATTGGATTCCAAAAACTACGTAAAAATCCATACAAACAAAGGTACATTGCGTGTTCATCTAATTGATCAACAAAAGAGCGAGCTGTCTGTGCGGCTCATCAATATTTTGTCCACAGTGAAGGAGGGACAACAGACATATTGTGAAACTGTTTACTCGCGTAGTTATTTAATTATATGGGGATTCATTTAAATAAACTCGCTCCTTCGCCGAAGTTTATCGTATTGAATATGTTGACTTTTGAACCTTACCCCACGTTAAGTTAAACCGTCTAAAAGAAACATCCATAAAGCATTTAACTGAAAAAATAGCAATTCTTACAAATGTGTTGTTTTAGGGTACGATTCTACACATTACTCCTACAGAACAAAAATACAAAAGCTGCTATACCAAGCAACAGGTTTAGTTTTTCCTTGACAACATATTTGTCACTTTTGGAAGGACAATTTTTCTATAAAGTAACGGCATTCCAAAGGGCAAAAATTGTACCCCTCTCCTGGTCGATCTGTTTCTTTATTCATATGAAACGAAATTTCTTCAAAATCTTGAAAGACAATTGTTTAAGAGTTTCACATCGGAAAATGACGATGTTGTCTCTTTTAATAATCCTAAATTTGAAAAATAGCTTATGTTTATCTATCCACCAGAACTAGAAATCAAATAGACTACTGACACAACTTATTTTGCGTCATTGTTAGACCTTCGCCTCAAATTTGACGACAAGTGTCATTTCAGTACAAAAATGCATGACAAACGAAACGATTTTGATTTTAAGATTATAAATTTACTTTTCTTGTGCAGTAATATACTTGCTTTCCCTGCGTATGATGATTATGTATTTCTCAGTTGTTAAGATATGGCAGGGCTAGTAGTTACTGTTCTGACTTCTTAATGCGCCGTCACTGCTTGAGAGATAGGCTTTTGGACCAAGTTTGTAACGAAATAAATCTCATACGCTGCCTAAAAAAAGTTTTATTCGGGATATCCAGCTCTTTTCAGACATATTATATTATGACATATTGTTGATTATGGATTTTTACTTTTTACTTGAATCGTCTTATATTTATCTTGAACTTGGCTCGTCTTTCCCACAAATGACAAGACTTATTTTGAAGTTGATGTCTTCTGGTTTTACTTGTTTTTTTAAATGTTTATAGTTCTTTTCATCGTCATTCATTTATTGTTCATATCCTGCGGAAAGTTTTGACTACTGATTTTATCACTTTTGAATGGTGGCAATTTTATGCTGCCCATTTATGGTCATTTATCAGAGGTCATTTATATTGTCATATATCGGAAATAATTAACCGTAATGGGAAGCGGGGTGTTTTATCGCACTATAAAATCTTGTTTATCCCACCATTTCCATCGAAAATGCCTCTACCAAGTCAGGACCATTAAGATGGTTTCCAAATTTCAAATATTAACCTTTATATTGCAAAGTACATGTATTATAAGATTTTTTTTTGATAATTGCAGAGTAAATGTGTTGGATAATTTTGTTATAACCCTCCATTATATAAATACAGTGGTTTACATTTGGCCGAACTAGTAATATATGTATGGAGCGCTGCAATTGCCTTATATGCACATAAGTTCATGAATATGCGCACACACCGTAACCGTCTTACAATGACATCATTTGGACCAAACATCATTACACCTAGGCAAAACAGCTTTTTCATCATAAAAGACATATCAATCGCCCAATTTTGAGATACCCAATTTATTTATAATGACTTGTGCAAATAACAAAAAAGATCTTATGAAAACGGGAATGAAACATATAAAAGAAACAAAGGAAATGAGTGAATCGATTTTCATGGTGGAGATGGACACCATAGCGATCGACAAATTAAGATTTTTTAAGTGACGACTTTTATCGTGAAGTAAAATACCCCTCTTACAAAATTTTATCTGACAGATGCACAGCACAAAATCTGTGTAACTGCATGCGACAAGCTCTCCATTAATGCACAAGTTGAAAAACGGAAATTCCACACATATGAGCGGACGAGTGTTGCACAGACACAAAAAAATTAACACAACGCAAAAATTCGTATAAAGTGGATATAACGGAAGACTATAGTATGAACTTTCCTTTAATATCACATTTTTAAAGCATTGCACAACAATAATGGATCATTCGATTTGACCGAATAACATTGACAACACAATGGTTCAACAAAGCTACCCCCCACCCACGAAAACCGCCTTCTCAAGACGAGTAGTTAGGAATTGTGAACAAAAATATTGGTTAAACGTAGAATGGATGCTTCGACAATGATTTCAATTAATATAATTGTTTTTATGTGACTACTTTCACGACTGTTAGTTTGAATTTAAGTGCTTAATATTGAAATGACCTCATTGAAGCCATCTTGACCTCATGACCCCATTTGATGATCGATCTATCAAAGATAACAAAATGAAGAAAAAGCAACATTCAAGACGGTTTGCTTAAAAGTTGAGATCTTTCTCTCCCAAAATGATCATTATTGCCCTTTGAACCAGACTTTGATTTCTTTCTTGCAAAAACATCATACGCTGTAGAGTCAATCAACTCGGTTTTTTCTAAGGCCTTTTTAACCCAAGTTTTATCATGCTCAGTGAGGGACGACCTCGAGGTCCATTTATACGGGTTTAAGCCGTATGCTGCACTAAGCTGTCGCATCGCGCCCTCGTCCATTTTGTGAGAGGACGGTCCGAATTGATCTTCTGGCATGTCTAAGCTTAGGTCCGACTCGGATCTATCGTCGCATGAACTGAACTGCGTCTGCGATGCCTTACAATGTCTGGTCATTGGTTCTCGTTTCAACTGTTTATTTTCTGATTCACGTTTTGCAACTTTTAAATCAATGTCTTTTTGCCATGCTTCATTACGCTTTTTTTCATTTTCATCAACGCCATTCTTTGAATTCCGTTCAATATCGTCGATACATTGTTTATCAAAGCTGATTGAGAACTTTTCAGACAGTATTTCCTGTTCAATTAATTCCTCCTTCGATTTCTTTGGTTTGTTGTCATTGACCTTGTCCGATTTTCTTTTGTGAGTTGAGTGTTTCACAGACTTCTCAGGAAAAATTTTTTCGCTTATTTCTTGTGAACACACGGTAAGAATATCTCCTTTTTCAGGGTCCGATCGTAAATTTTTCTCTTTTGTTGTAGAACCTTCGTTGCCAACGTCCCTAAGAGAACAGTGGTGAGGTTTCTTTTCAAGTTGCTTCTCCGCGACAAATGACCTTGACTCTGTAGGGCTTACCATGGTCGCAGATCGGCGAAGGTCAGTAACTCGTCTCTCTGGTTGTGTACTCCGTCCGAAGAATCCTCCGCCGTAGTGCACTACATTTTTAGTTGATTTCAGATAACTTATCTTTGATAGCGATGATGCAACTTCGGGAAATTTTCTTATAGACTTCAAGACATTGTTATTTTTTGAAGTACTGCTATTATTATCCAACTTTTGTTTTATGCGTAGTTGTTCATATAAACTGTTTCCGATCCGAAGTGCGGAGGAATATTCTCTTTTCACAGCAATTGTGTCATCTGAAACGGAGACCGTGCTAGTTTCCTTTACCTTTTGTTTAAGCCTCGGAAAACTAAATCGCTTGTTTGATTTAACTTTATTCTCCTCTTCTTTTTTGGTGTCCGTGTCGTCAAAACTTATCGAAACTGTGGAATCACCGTTTTTGAATTTTCCAATTGCGCCACGATTCTTGTGTTGGAAGGACCACAGTGTCTGTCTTCTTTTAAGATCATGATCCCCGGGGTTATCGATTGTTTGTTTAAATAGTTGTGTGTGAGATCTGACAAGCTCGTGTTCATCTCTGTTGATTGCTGGAAAAACATTAGTTTTTAATGTCTCCATTATCTACCCTGTGGCAGTTGACTGATATTCGAAAGTTCTGTGCTGGGATTTACCCTTAGCTGTAAAATATAAGCGAAACAAAATTTTACTAGATATAAAACAACAAACCATACAAAAACATAATTAACAAGACAAGACAGGATAATCGATTACCAAAAGACAAACATCGATAAAACTCGGAACAAAACTCAGATCAAAAATAAACAATGAAAGGAAAGGCGGAAACTTAACATGTATATCCTTTTCCTGTAAAAGAAATAATTTTTCTACACCACAGAGGAGGCCCTCGCCATGATTCAAAGCATCGGGAATCCAATGGAGTTCCCGGGGATTCAAGACCCTTTGCTGAAGTTCTTGCTAATATGTAGAATTTCGTGGAATATGAGCAAGTGTCCAAATTATAGGCTGGAAGCCGCCCTCCTTATAAAGTTCTGGATGAAACCGCTCTTGTAAAAATATCTGGATCACCTTGCCAAGTGATCACACTATCATTTGGTTTGGCAATCAGAAAGTATATCGATCCTTACGTAATAAAAAACAATCACAACATTTAGTGGTTTTATTTGCTCGCATATTGGGCAATTAGGCAATGTGTGTTATTTTTCTAGCCACTGTTATACAAAAACACACCTTACAAAAGTTTTATGATCAAATATATTATTCTAATATGACGTGCGTCAAAGCTCTTTAGACCACAGCCGTGGTAAAAAAGTGATAAACTCACGACCAACATTTCGAGCAACTCATAGGCTTTATTAACAAAAACATGAAGAAATTCGTCCTATTATGATCGAAATAAATCACGGAAACTCCGTTTTATCATTGTTTTACCACGAACTGGCCATCTAAGTCGTTACTTAACTCCTCGCTATCGCTCGGCACCGAACAATGCGAGATAAATGGCCAGTCCGTGGTAAAACAATGATAAAATGGAGTTTCCATGATATATTTCTTAAGATTTATGCATTATTAATTATACTGTCTTATTTAAAAGTCTCTTATGAGCTCAAGTTACATCACACAATATGACCGTTTATTTCGATAACTCGGACTGATAGATAGAATTTTTTAAACATCTATTTCAAAAGGAGCTTTCTTCTAGAAAGACAAACAATGTACCGAGAAAACAATAATAATGTTTTAACCGAGAACTAATCTTTATTCGGGGTACTTCTTACCGTCCAGTGTCAAATATAGAATGATTTGCCTCCCGATCCGTAGAACTTCTTCATTAGAAACGTTCAAGGACTATATTAAAATTCAGAATGTAAAATGTCCCGCATATTTTTACATCAGCAATAGAATCAGTCAAGTCCTTCATGCAAGGTTGCGTATGGACAGCAGATCTTTGAATTGCGCATTTATTTACGCGAAACCTTATAGAAAACCCATACTATACATGAGGTCAATCGGAAACGTCAGCACATTACTACTTCACTATAATAAGTATGAAGCCATTCGAGAAACTAATCAATTTTCCCTGGATCTTCCTATTCCATTAGCATCCAAAATATTGCACCATGGGTCAGATGCTCTAACTTTAGACCAAAACACACAGCATTTTACAAATGTGGACAAGTATATAATAGTCAGTGAAATATTTGTGAACACCTAAATACAACCATTGTACCCATAATGCATTTCTATCTTCTGTTTCTTTTTCCCATATATCATATTCTATTAAAAGCATATTTTTTCATAAAAACTTGTGAGCGTGTACTACGTAAAATCAGTATGCCCTTGTTTTAAGGAGACGGACTTTGTATAAGCTCTGCTTGTTTCCGAATCCTTGCCATATAATTATTGCATTGATTGTATCATTATTGTAATTGTATTATTACTGAATAAAATATGTTTTAACTAACATTATCATTGAAATTCTTCAAATTTTGATATGTGCGATGTGTTGTGCTGCGCGCGGGTCGCCTCTATGGATGTACGTCCTAAAAAGGGGGAATATGCATGCGAACAAATGGAAAATATGATATTAGAGTTTTACGGATTCTGTTAAAAACCATGACAGAGGCATTCCAAAAGTACGGGAAAAAAAAGGATTCATTATTGTTTAGCGTACATGCACTGAGGGTTAAATACTGACCTTGTATTAAAGTTGAGATTTGCTGCATTTTAAGCTCCTAGACGTAAGTGTATGTATATTGTTCGTAAGTCCCATCATAACTATTACAGGTTTTTAGCAGATGAATTAAATTTCCGAAGGAGTTGAGATAAGAAGGGATTAATTTCTCTTTTAACAACTCAATTTATCAATAAACAATTACGCAGTCTTCCACAAAAAGGCTATAATTTAAAGTCTGTTTGCGGTAACTTATTCGTTTATGTGTAAATAAAATCGCTAATTCATTTTTGTACAGATTTGGATTATAAATTACCAAACATGAATTAAAGAGAATAAGATAAAAATAAAAGTCAGCAAATCAGGGGCTTAGAGCAGGATATATTTAGTATTTTTACAAGGATAATATTTGGAAGAAAATAAAATATTTAAATTGATTATAATGACATTTTAATCCAATTAAATATTTTATCTCACACAGCCTGTCAAAAGAACGTTATAATATATTGTCAAAGGGACCAACTGGTTTGAAATGTTAAAAAGGTCTGGGGTATTTGTTGAAACATTTTGACATTGGATAAAATAAAAAAAAATCAAGGACAGGATCGATTAAAATATTATGTTAAGTCCAGTCCGATTTTCATACTGGATGTAAAATTTGAATCCCATAAAATCAAATTTTTGCGTTCCTTCGTTTTATCTTTTTATCATTGGTATACATGTATATGCACCTTCTTGTCATCGCCCAGTGACGCAAATTATTCGAAAATGTTTCATGCAAGATTCGCTCACTGACAGTTGGGAGGTTTTGAATTTATTTCAAATACAGATGTTTTTACTCGCACGAAATGTCTCAAAAACACTGGCTTTACATGAGACTTTCTAATACCTAATCCAGCAGTGCTAGACGTTGTCTGGCAAGCTATTTTCTGACTTGGTTCCATCGTTGGAGTATGTAGGAACGGAATTCCAAACGCTTACATTGTAAGAGTATCTAATACCGTGACGACAAACATAAATAAAACTTTAATTCAGTGGTCAATCTAGGGAGAAAACTTCAAAGTTTGATTTTTATGTCATAGTTATGGATCAAATCGGAAATGCTAGATGTTCTTAGATGTTCCTGAGAAGGGGAGGACAAGATTACAAAAGTAACCAAAGTATATAAAAATCTAAGGTT
This sequence comes from Perna viridis, assembly GCA_037379345.1. Classification (NCBI taxonomy): domain Eukaryota; kingdom Metazoa; phylum Mollusca; class Bivalvia; order Mytilida; family Mytilidae; genus Perna; species Perna viridis. The sequence goes on from CM074519.1 coordinate 4,361,868, forward strand.
AGATGATATGTGACATTGACCAAAAAGTGCCATGGTAAATTACATGGTGGTCATTACTTGTAACAAAAATGTTATATGCATATACCCACCACGAATTTTAATTTATAAAAGGTCTGTTACTAGTGTATAATTATAATGATATTATGAAATTGATACTCTTCTTTAAATATTCTAAAAAATAATGAAGTACTTTAATTCGTGGATACCAATTTTCGTGGATTCTTGAATTCGTGGTTTTGAGGTTTTCAGTACACACATCAATGGAAATCTCCTATTCGATGGGAACTAAATTTCGATGATTGGCCTTCGAAAATTGATACCCCACGAACAATAGTACTTTCACAGTATAAGTCATATACCTTTTGTTAACTTACAAAGCTACTAAGCTCTTCATTTGAACCGGACATATACAGGGGTTAGATCGATACCTCCACAGCCACTTCGATATTAGTTAACCAAAGAGAATATAACGAGCTTCGCATGCAACCAAGTATCATGACAACCATTTCATGTTACTGCACTTTTAATGAAGGAATTAGACCCAAACATTTTCTTCCCACTATGATTCGGGCTACTTGCATTTGTAAAATCAGGGACGGATGTAGAAATTTATAAAAGTGGAGGTTCAGATCCATGAATTTATGAAAAGGGGTTCCTGGTTATTGTTTATCCATTTTTGCCCAAATTGTCCACAAAATTTTACCCTCGGATCCCCTCTACCGAATCCAACACTGTAAAAGGGAAAGAACTCCTCGCCTTTTTCGCAATACCCTCTTATTATAGTACATGCATTTTTTTTCGAACAAAAAAAAATTCCGATCAATATGCTTGTTATATTCAAAATATAGGCGATGAAAAAGTAAAAGAATACTAAGACCATCAACACCAGCTGATATAAAGACGGTAGGTACACTCATTAAACAGTCATTAATTAGATTTGAGCAAAGAGGAGACTCCCGTGTACAGCCAGACTATTATCATTGATTATTGGCTAATGATCAGAACTGATGAGAGAGGAGGCTACAATGTATAGTCAGTCTTGGCTATTGATTAGAATTGAGGAGATAGGAGAGTCCTATGTAAAGTCAGTCTGATGCTGTTGATTGGAACAGGAGAGAGGAGACTCAAATGTTCAGTTAAGTCTTATGTTATTGATTAGAACTGAGGAGAGAGGAGGCTATAATGTGTAATCTTATTCTATTGGTTAGAACTGAGGAGATAGGAGAGTCCAATGTAAAGTCAGTCTTAGGTCATTAGTTAAAACTGAGGAGAGAGAAAACTCAAATGCATAGTCAGTCTTATGTTGATTAGAACTGAGGAGATAGGAGACTCCAATGTAAAGTCAGTCTTATGCTATTGATTAGAACTGAGCAGAGAGGAGACTCCAATGCATAGTCAGTCTTATGCTATTGATTAGAACTGAGGAGAGAGGAGACTCCAATGTATAATCAGTCTTACGCTATTGATTAGAACTGAGGAGGGGGAGACTCCAATGTATAGTCAGTCTTAGGCTATTGATTAGAACTGAGGAGGGAGGAGACTCACTCCAATGTATAGTCAGTCTTAGGCTATTGATTAGAACTGAGGAGGGAGGAGACTCACTCCAATGTATAGTCAGTCTTGTGTTGAGGAAAGAGGAGTCTCTATATAATGTATAGCCGGTCTTATGCAATTGATTACAACTGAGGATAGAAGTCATAGACCATTTATTACCATTTATAATGTACTGGTTTTTTTATCATGTGTATGATTCACAGGTATATTGTGACTTATTCATGTATGTTTTCCATTATGTTATGATATCTTTTCTACGCCCTTAATCCTCCTTCGTGACTCCTAGTCAACCCTTTGCATTTCGCCCTTCCCTCTTTCTACCTCATAACCCTGGCAGCATTAGATATAATGACGTACGTTTTAACTTATTCTCCATCTCCATACGTAAACAATAAGAATGGTTTATTGTAGACTCCATCTCCATAAACAAAAAGAAAAATTTAATGCCTGCATTTAAATTTTTATTTTGGTGAATGGGAACATCTGTTTACAGAGTCATCTGTAACATGTTATCACAGATAAAAATCAAGACCAGACTCTTTATAATGTAACTGTACTTTTACATGTATGTCAAAGGACCAACATTTTAAAGGTTATATGAAACCATATGGTTAAACAAAAATGTTAAACTTTATTGTTTTTAGTATTCCGTGAGGTACAAAAACATCTGGGAAATTAAAAGGACGTACCTAAACAGTTATTACAAAGCCTTTTGTTTTGGGAACCATTTCCAAATACAATGCTTTGTCTTCGAATTACAATTTCAATATTTTGGTCTTATTTCTTCATTGAATCTTATCTCTTACATAAGGAACAATGAAAGCTAAGTGTTATATTACCAACTTTAATTGAATTGTGTCAAGCATGTGGTAAATAATGTCCGCTCGTTTAATTGGGTGACTAATCTCAACATTTTAATAAAGAAAGAAAATGACTGACAAAAACGAAGTTATTCGTTGTCTGTTGTGTATGTGAAATCCAAACACAATCAGACACTTTATTATAGATTGTTACTAGTATGTTTTTATGGGGTGTTACTTGTATGTTTTTATTGGATGTTACTTGTATGTTTTTTATGGGGTGTTACTAGTATGTTGTATGGGGTGTTACTAGTATGTGTTTATGGGGTGTTACTAGTATGTGTTTATGGGGTGTTACTAGTATGTTTTTATGGAGTTTTACTTGTATGTTTTTATGGGGTGTTACTAGTATGTTTTTTCCTACTATTGTGAAGTACCGCATATCGCATTTTGGAAACAAATTAAGCGTTTTGGAGTTTTCTCGTGTCACCTCGAATCAACATTTGAACTGGCCAAAAAATGAGAGCACAGGCAGCAAATTGAAGCCCTGTCCCCTTTATGTAAAGTTTATTTCACAAATGAAATGTTATTCAATAGCCCAATATTTCAAAGCATCTTCATGAAAGCAAAAGTACATTTTGTGTGAACCATGCAATTGTCAATAGGATGGCCTTTAACATAACACAGGGAAGAAATAATTCTTATTTACCTTTTTCTTAATATATACGTGCATAATCCCTTTTTTAACTGTTTTATAAATTCAATCCATTCTTGCACTCGTATAATTAATTTCATTTAAAGACTGTATAAACTGAAATCCTTCAAACTTCGAGTCACTGCGAATTACCCGTTTACATTCGGCTTATGATTCGTTATAAATGATAGAACTGAATAATTCATCTTTCGATGACGTGAAGTGCATACACAAAAATTGAAGGAAATATACTGTCTAGTCGAAATGACGGCACAAGGAGTGATAAATCGTAAATAATTATATTAGTGCAATTGGAGTTACTTAGATAGCATTGAGACAATATGGACTTAAAGACAACAAATATTAGCTCCAGCACTTAAAAATCCATGTCAAACTGTCGAAAATGCATTTTATTCTAAGCCTATATTTAAACACACCACGAAACCCCGATCAGAGAGATTAGCAATAAAGGTGCATGTCTCCTGCTTAGATGTCAGTCCCAAAGAGCTTTTATAGATTTTCGATTTTAACAATACATTTATCGATATCAAAAGAAAAAAAAATAACAATTCTTGTAACTGTTTTAATTAAAAATGTTATGGGACAAAGACATCGTTAAGAAGACAATTACATGTAGCTAACAAAATTAGCTTAACTCAGAAGCACCGCGTCGATCCATGGAGGAATAAAATGTAAGATCCCATAGCATGTGCTTCGTTTTGTCTTCCTGGGTATAGGACTTTCCCCGTGTCACTATTGATCTTCTTATAAATTACTATCTTTTTGTCAAGTTTTCCATTTTGAAAATTTCGTAAAATTATTATACCTTTTTAAAATAACTAATAGGCGGATCCAATGGGGGACCGGGCTTCCCTATTGCTCGAAAGGTTTGGTTGACCTTTTGGAAAAAATGGAAATTAGCAGAGTGGCCCTTCTCCTATCTTTTGGAACTTCTTGATCTGCCACTGATACTGAATGGATTCAAAAAGTGAATGTAATCGGTTTTGTTATATTGAAAAGGGGTCAGTGTGAAAAGAAATAAAATGCAAAAAAATGAGTTTTCAATAGTTTTAAAATAGAGTATGGAAGACAAAATGAGGCGTATTCTGACAGTAGTTTTACTGTTCTATTCATTTTAAAATTTTAGGGATTTGCAATATATTTAGTTTGTATGATAGATTGACTACGATATACCATTCTGAATATGATAAACTATAGTCAGCCCTTATTTAAACATTTGCATAGTTAATTTGCCAATAACCTCATATTACCTTAGGTTACTTAATAGTTGGGTATAAAATCGTCTTAAATGAAGGAATTAAAGAGCAATTAACCTCTTAAAGCATCACCACATTTTCAAGTACAAATACTCCCAAACATATTGATTCCAAACAAATATCTTATATTTTGAGAAAGGATCGACAATGTCCGTGAAAAGTAGACGATTAATTCAACACACGTAAGATAACAATAATTGGAAACATTTACGTAACACTAGGCACTGAACTTAACCTCATTGAATGGAAATTAAATGTTTTTTTAAACACTATCATTGTTATAATTACTTAAAATGTTATATTCTTACCTTTTACGTGCAGTCCAGATCACAATATTTTTTGCACATTTAAACTTTAGTGAACACACGCATGAACGACTAACATAACTGAAAGAACGAATCTTATACAATATTCAGAGAGTATACATCCCCGGAGATTTCAATATTGCGTTCGATCAACTACGGCGGCTGATACACGAAACATAACTGAATGAAAGGCGAACACAGAGGTCCCAAGTTGTCAATTTGAAATAGGATCGATGAATAACTTTAAAAGACATAATAAAGATTTTACGGTTTGTATCACTTCAAGATTTAAATATTTAAAAGACCCTCTTTGTAAGGTTAACAATCAAGTTTTCAACACGTCAAAAAGCAGTATTGTCAATCACGATCTCTGCCGATACTCGATATTTTAAAATTCTTAATACTTCAAGAAATATTTAAATTAAGCATTAATGAATTACTCTTTTGGATTTATTCGTGCAACTGTTATAAGATGGGTTTTCAATAGAATAAGTGATACTTTAAATAAGTTCACTTTAAAATGTAATTCAACGATGTAATCACAATTTGGCTACTCTATATTGTAGTCTGAGAGTGTGAAGAGACCAAAGTTCACAGAATGGGTGAAATATTGACGTACCCTCTTGAAAAAGTCTTGAACGGATCAAAGATAAGGAGAAATATGCTATGAAATAAATGTCTAAATCTACCGTATATCCAAGACACTGAATGTAGGTTGACATTAATAGCACATGATGAAAATTTAATCTTTCTTGGGATTCAGTGTCCGAAGCTATTTTTTTGATTGGGCCACCAGATAGAGCTTTGGACACTGTAAGAAGAGATTGTCTTGTTTACTATAATGTATTGAAGCACTATGGATAAAAGGTTTTGCCCCTTTTCATGTCCAAATTCTCTTCATCGCCAAGTTTGATAGTTATATACATGTATTCTGTAATTTCTCCGTATACACCTATTCCTTTAATACCGCTAACACACACTGTATGCATTGCAGTGGCGGACGCAGAGGGGCATCGTGTTTGGCTTCTCCTTATTTTTAATGGAAAATATGTCATTTTCGAGTGTAAAATTGACAAAAAATGGCAAATAATGTCCAAGCACCCCTTTTTCTGATGAACCCCGGCTGGCACTCCGACTTTTCAAAGTATCTGGATCCACCCCTGCCTTGTACTCATATGCAGACGTGTTTGAGAGGTAAAAGAAATCGCAAAACAAGCGTCTGTAATTGTACATACAATGAATGTTCCCAACGTTTGAGAAATGTCAAATGCACAAAACCAATCTCCCTGTTTTTTTTCTCTGTTATAACCGAAGTCCCATAGCTCCTTTAAAATCTGGCAGTTTAATTTGCAAATCTAAAATTCAAAACAATGCACCCAATATTAAATTGATCCGCCAAGTCGTTTCAAATGTGTGAGCAGACGTGGACAGGCAGAAGATATCATCATGTTTCTGTCGTTTTGCTTCAAACTGATAGTTATAGTCATTAAAATTATGTACAATTTACTTCCTTCCAGTCTATCCATAAGCCTCTTGACATTTGTAAATATCGCAAATTTGAACAGAGAAAGTGCAACAACTTGTAGAAAGAATTGCGTCCTTTAGTTAATTTGCACTTTAAACATGTTTACATTTCTCCATTTTATTAATCTATCAGCCAGTAGGTGCCAAAATCGTCACAGGGGCTTGCTCTAAGTATCAAATATGCAGTTCGGCTGACATATATTTGATAGCGGAAGCAAGCTCATGAGACCTGGCAGATGACCATAACTTCAATTTTGTTGTAATAGTTGTAGTCAGTAAAATTCTACACATTTTACAAGTTTATAGTTTCTATCAGTGAATTTGATTTGAGATCCCAAGTGTGAAAATCGTCAAAATTGTGGCATTGATTCCAAATATAAGGGCAGTCATATTACTTCAGTGTTGAACTACAATTATCACCTTTATTACAATTCTGCTCAATTCAACTGTACCTTATTACCTATTATTGTTTCAGAAGTAAGAACCAAATAATTTACAAATGAAATTCCAAGAATTTTGTTTTTAAAAATAGCAATGAATGTGGTTACAGTAAGGTATAATAACCCTGTCATCCCCCTCCTGGATAGGCCACTGATCCTAATTTTCTACTATCAGCACCCATTTTTTTTCCGAAAATAACCAAAAAAAACAAGAAAAAAAAAAAAAACAGGAGTGGAATTGACCTTTAATATCTCCCAGTCACAGCAAAATGTCTAGATTTTTAAACACAGTCGCCATGTTGGGAGACAACTGTTTGTTATTGAAGGTGGGGCTACAAAGATTTGTTCAGATCAAACAAGAAATGTCTCAATAGTGATACCCCCGCTTTCAATCACGATATATGGAAAATAAAGTCCTCAGTAAACAGGAAATAGTGAAATTTCTCCAAAAATGGATACCACAATATGGCATACTTATGGAAAGAATGTGTTAAAATTTCAAGCAGCTGTAATTAGTAGTTGGTGAGAAACTGATGGAAAGATTTGTTACTGACAGAAGCACAGACAAGGGTAAAACAGTAAATCCCTCTTTTCCAGAATGGTGGTATACATATTAATTTTCATCATATTAACAGTTGAAGTATTTATTTTTCACATACACCACATCATAATATAAGTAAAAGCATAAAACTCTTAAAACCCCCAACCACTTAAAATCAAATTGTTCTTCCTTTAATTCAAATGCTACTGACATATGTTCCAGTAAAAATCAGTGAATATTTTCAAAGTTATAAATGAAAAGAAAACTGAAAACATTACTGTGCTGTTCAAAAGAAAATCAAAACGCTGTTAGTGCTGAAGGTTTTTGATTCCAATGAAAATTGTAGCGAAAATTGTACAAAAATTGTAAATGAACAAACTTTCAAAGACTACATGATATAAAATAAAACTATAATATTACATTAGTGTTTCCAATATATTAAAAACTTTTTTTCCTAATATGTTGAAACTAAATGTCAATCTTTACTGCTGATTTTTGAAGTATAAACTGTAATCAATAGTTAAAACAGTAAACCAACTTCACACACATTTACAAGATTCGTTCAATTTCACCTTTCTTCTCAAATTTTTAAACCTGCCTAAATGCTAATTTTCATTTACATTCATAAGCTATTTTAACTGAGTATTTGACCTGCAGTGTAATTATACTCAAAGAAAACTAATTTCACCTTAAGGAGGTAGACCTAGGGTAAGGGACACAACTCTTAAAAATCATTGGAACATTTGAATTCCACATTTTACATCAATTTTATATAAACATCTAATTAACTTGGATTCATTTTATTCTGCTTCAAATGAAAGCTTGAGAGGCTTTGGTGAAATTGAATATAATACAAACATATCACTGATTTCATGAGTTATGTCCCTTACCCTAGGTCTACCTCCTTAAGAAAATAATTTTCCAAAACTACACACTTTTTATCAATTTGAATTTTCCAACCAATTTTTCTTGATTAAAATTCACTCACTGTTAATATTAATGATAGGATAAAGATTTTGACTGATAAGTTATGGTAGATCATACTTAATAATTTTCCTAGTTTTTCTCTAAGATGACATTGAATGAACATACTTTAGAATTTTTATGTATAAAACATTGGTAACCAAACTTGATTTTGAGATAATTGAGCCTTATCAAATCAATATTTTACTACATTTTATATTGATCCTGTAAGGAATTTTCAATATTTCACAAACTTCTAAAAAAAATGGTAGATAAAATTTCTCATAGCTTTATGTAAAGGGCATTTAAGTGACATTCTTTCTTATTTCATAACAAAAATTGGTGTCATCAAACTCTTTCTCTTGCAATATTAAAAAAACCTAAAATTCCCTGTACATTTTAACAGAACATTTTACTGTCAATTACCTCCCCTTGAAAGAGATAAGTTAACAGTAAAATTAAAAATAAAATTTTTAATTTTACCATTCTAATTTTTATGTCAAAAAATCATTTGAAATAATTTAAATATATTATTTTTATATTGTTTCAAAAACTATTACCTTATAGAAAATACATATAACTGTATGATTTTGCCAAATAACAGAAAAAAATTTGCTCCGTGTAATAGGTATCATCTACCTTAATGGAACATCTTTATTACATTGAATGTTTCTTGACACATTACTGCAAGAACTAAATTTTCAAAAATGAATTTTATTACAAAATATCAAAGACTAAATCTTAATTTTATTTTGCAAATATTATAGAATATCATTAACTAAATAATTTCCAGGAACATATTTTCTGGTTATAAAAGATGTACCAGGAACATATTATCTGGTTATAAAAGATGTACCAGGAACATATTATCTGGTTATAAAAGATGTACCAGGAACATATTATCTGGTTATAAAAGATGTATTGAATGATATAAAAGGAATTACACTTAGACTATTATTTTCATGTAGAGTTCAGAAATAGAAGGGAAGTTCTAGACTGGTGACATAAAGTATTTTAACCCTGAAAAAATCAAAACCTCAAAAAAGATGAATAAACAAATTGAAAACATTTTCTTGTAACTCATTTATTTCACATAGTATTAGTACTGAAAATACAGATGTAGAATGTCGCTATCTCAGAAATACAATGACAAGAATTTAATTATGAATAAATCATATTTTTGAATCCTTAGCTAAGAGCTCCCAAGTATAATAAAGTTATTAAGACTATTTGTTAAATTTATATTTGTAGCTGGAATTATTCAGCAGCAGTGAGTGTTCAAGTCCACGAAAGTGTCAATACTACAAGAGTAATACGATAATACAGTAATTTTTTCAAAAATGTACTTGACCTCTGACCTACCGATTTATCAGTATTTGCTAAAATATAGGTGACAATAAAGCTAATGACTCATTGTGAAGCTGGGGATGCAGCCAATAAATACACAATGGTACTATTGTGATTTTACTTTTACAGTGGTAAAGAAAGAAGCTCAGCAAATCTTATTTATATATGCAATTGTTTTCCACAGTGGATATACATCTAGGAGATATTAAGGAAATAATGGTAGAGTTTAGCATTTATCCCCTATCAACTTGACCTTTTTCTACAATCAAAGAAAGGTCAAATTTCCTTGTATTCATAAACAAAATTAATTGTTTATCAATTCTCTGAAGTTGAATAAATTATTCAAGAGCCCAAATACCTCCAAAAAGAAAAGCATTCAAGGGGGGTATTATCATTATCATTAGCACTATTTGGCAATCAGATAAATTTCACCAAATTTTATCTTTCTCTTTTCATAGTTTTTTCACAAACAAAATCACATGTCAATGGTAGATCTTCATCAGTGTCTGAAATAAAAATGAATATTTAAATAACAATAAAAAAAAAATAGTGTACCATGTCTCAAGTTTCAGGAACGATAACTTTCACAATACTGGCCAGTCATCATTGATTTTTCACAAGTTTTGGTGTAAGTTTTATCTAAATCCATAGGGAAATATTGGCATGAAAGGGCTTACAATTTCAGAAGGAGTCATGAACAGATATCAAGAATTTCTAAGTTTCTCAGAATATGACCATTGTGAATGTGCATTATATTAATTGATCTATTCACTTTAGTATCTTCATACCCTGTTTATAATCAAAACATTTCAAAGCATTTTTAAAGTTTACATAATTTTTGGACATATCTTAAGAGTATAAAAACAGGATTAGACAATTCATTTTATAACTTACTTTTTGATAATTTGAACAACATCTTCATCACATAATACATGATCCTTGCCAACTTTCTGGGGTTGATGTTTAACTGATGATCCCCACACCAAGGCACTGAAATCATAGTACATTTCTACTGTTACACAGGCAAAATTATTTCACATGATTTTCACACAAATTTCACATGATTTTCACATGAATTGAGCAAATAAACTAAGTAAAAGAGTTCATGTGAAATTCGGGTGAATGGAGCCTTCATGTGAAATTCACACGAAATGTTCACATGAAATTAGTGTTTAGTGAATTTCACATGAAAATCATGTTAATTTCATGTAAATTTCACATGAATTTCATGTGAAGCACGATTAACATGAATTTCACGTGAAAAATATTTGCCTGTGTACGAAGTGCAAATGAACAATATCTGTCTGTGGAAATCCCTATTATCATCTTCATCATGCAAGAACAGTAGTACTATAGCTTTTGATCTCAAAATACCTTTTGGACTCAAAACAAACTTTCCTAGTAACAGATACGTAAACATACCATTTGAACTCCTTGATAATACTTCTGTGTAGTTTGTTACAGAAATCTTCTATTGAGTTCCTGCCTCCCTTCAGAACAACTGGGGCTGTGTAGTCAGGTAGCTGTCCTTTCGGTTTGGTATAGCTACAAAAAAATGTTTACAAATATCTCTAACATTCAATAATTTTGACTTGAAAGTGTTATAATGCCCAAAAATTCTTGACTCCCACTATGGGCATGATTTTAATAAGTCAACAAAAAATGGAAATTGTTGAAATTGTTGAAATTGAATGTAAACATACAGTAAACAAGAGGCTCCCAGGAGCCTAAATTGCTCACCTGGTTAAATTTTGCCTTTCAGTGGCAATAAATTTAACAAGAAGTTGTCCAACAGTTTTCACTAAAGAAGACTTTTGTAGAACTTATCATAAGGATCATTTCACTAGTTGAAAGTTTCTTTCTATCTATTATAGTTTTCAAGATATTGGCTGAAAACTGTTAAAAAACCCCATCATTTTTACCCTATCAAGGGCAATAAGTTTTACAAGGAGTCGTCTGACAACATTTATCCCTGAAGACTTTGGTAAGCCTTATAATAAGGCCCATTTCAGCAATTAAAAGAATTTGGCTAAAACTAAATGTTTTGGAGATATCTGCGAAAAACTGCTTTCTGACCCAAGGGTCCAGAAATTTTGACAGCCCATGTTGGTCATTATATCAAACTTCAGCAGACATTTGTTTCAGTCTTTTACATGCCCAGATCGATAATAAACTTAAAAAAAACAACCTTTTTTATATTTATTTAAAGATATAAAATGGAATTAGTGTTTTTTCATCACATACTCGGTCTTTTACAAAATGTCTGAATGAGAGAACGTGCTCGGTTTCCACCACACGTGGACATGATAACATGTAAACAAAACATCATATCTCTTAGACTTTTTGTCACATTGGCAAACAGCCGAAAACTTCTGAGTAATGAAAAAAAAAAAGTTGATTATTTATAAAAGAAAAACACGACCACATTTTGTATATTGATTTAAATTGTTTGTTGACTTCTGTGTTAAAAATATTCAATGTATAAATTAGTAATTACAAACTACGACTGATTCATGGTTTCAGCATCATGTGCTTTTGTTATCACTGAAAGATCGGCGGAAAAATTATGGATTTGTCAATCTCTTTTTCTTAATTAAATCAAGTAATAAATGTATCAAAATTCTTTGAGTCACTTCAATTAAATTGTACATGCAATGGTGCTGCATGCGTACCGTTGATTTAATTTTGCAATCAACTAATCAGTTACAGGTAAATGACAGTCACAGGTGGCTTCACATTGGCTAATATTGACTCACACCTGTCAATTAATTTCCAATAAACAATTAGGAGACAGGTAGACAGAATGTTAATACATTAATAAACCCATGTAGACTGTAATTTATAAGGGTTGATAATTTTTTATGTCCAATATTGGAAAATGGTAATCAGTCAATTGCAAAATTTGTCAGTCAATGACCAGCATTTTTGACGTTTCCTGACCCTTGGTCTGACCCCTATGTTTAATTTTTTAGTAACAGCGGCCACGTTTTTCAACGGATAAACAATCCCCACACCAGTTCTATGCAGGATACCCCAAGAAACACTCATACCAAGTTTGGTTCTAATTGGTCAAGTTGTGTAAGAGAAGAGTTATGGAAAATTGTTCACAACGACGGACACACAGATTTGGAGATGTATGCAAAAATCTGCTGTCTGACCCCATTGTTCTATTTTTATAAACGACTTTTTTTTCAGCGATCAAAAATCTGTCATTTCGTTAAGGATACACTGTAAAACAAAAATGTAAACTTTCACTGAATTCTGTAAAGTATTTTCCATGGAGAAGATTTTTTTTTAAAATAATAACATAAACAGAAAAAAACGTCCAAAAAGGGCAATAACTCCAACATGGGTCAACAAATTTTCACCAAAATTTGACCACAGATAGATCTCTTCATGCTGAATAATTTTAACCCATGTCAGATTTGATTAAACCTAACTGTTTCGGAGATATATGCAAAAATCTGCTGTCTGACCCCAATGTTCAATTTTTAGTAACAGCATCCATGCTTTATCACAGATCAAAAATCCAAACAGTCATTTTGTTAAGGATGCTCTTTAAAACAAAAATACCAACTTGAATTCTGTAAAGTAGTTTCTGAGGAGAAGATTTTTTTAAAATAATAACAGCAAAAAACGTCAAAAAGGGGCAATAACTCCAACATGGGTCAACAAATTTTCACCAAAATTAGATCACAGATAGATTTCTTCATGTTGAATAATTTCACCCTGTCAGAATTTGGCTAAACCTAACGGTTTTGGAGATAAATGCGAAAAACTACTGTCTGACCCCCCTATGTTCTATTAGTAGTAGTGGCCATGTTTTTCAACAGATCAAAAATTGGTTCTATGCATGATACCCCAAGAAACCGAAAGTTTGGTTCCAATTGGTCAGGTGGTGTCAGAGGAGAAGATTTTTGAAAGAAAAAACATTCAACTTGGCAAATAAAACGTCGAAAAAGGGCAATAACTAAAACATGGCTTAATAGATTAAAATGAAAATTTAACCGCAGATAGATCTCATCATTCTGAACACTTCTACCGGACGTCAGAATTTGGCTAAACCAAACCGTTTTGGAGATATATGCGAAAAAATACTGTCTGACCTCTATGTTCTATTTTTAGTAACGGCTCCAATGTTTTTCGACGGATCAAAAATCCCCACATCAGTTCTATGCAGGATACCCCAAGGAACATTCATACCAAGTTTGGTTCCAATTAGTCAAGTAGTTTCAGAGGAGAAGAGTTTTGCAAAATTGTTAACGACGGGGACGGGCAATGACGGACGCCAAGTGATGGCAATAGCTCACATGGCCTTAAGCCAGGTGAGCTAATAAGTAACCACCACTGAATACATGGAATCATTATCTCTGAGATCAAATGTTTCATACATGATTTTAATAATAGCATGTCTCACCCACACACAGCTAGAAGGTACTGAATATTTCTAAGCTGATTGTATAACTTATCTATTTAATTACTCACATTCTGACAAGCTGTAGATATTCCCACATTTTTTCCAATAAATCATCAAAATTCCACTTGTGATGTGCTGAGATAGGCACACAGTGAGGTACTTTGTATATAATGTCCAGTTCCTACAAAATTTTGGTAGACATAAATTGTATCCAAAATTTAACTTTGATTCTAATGATATTATGCCCAAACCTCAAGTACCTGTGTGTGGTGGTGGTGGGGGACAGATAGGAATCTCAACAGAATACTTTAGCACTGTAACTACAGTGGTTGTGTGCTTGACTTCTATGAGTCATACAAGCAGAATGAAATGCTACACTAATAGAATATGTGTTATGTGATATGTAAACCTCAATGGTGAACAATTTTTCCCCCAAATTGAGGTGTTGAATTTTTTATGAGTCTGTTACTGCAAGCAACTTGAAAATTATGAAAACTTGAACATTTGAATTTTTCACTACACAGTATCACTAATCATAGTCACTTTAAAGATTGACTGATTTCAGTTTAACATCCTATCACTGATATTTCAGGATGAGAACAATCAAAGAAACCCTGCTTTATTCCAACACTCCGAGCCAGATCTTTATTATGGTAGCTTACAAAAGCAACATTCAGCATGTAGGTACATGTATGTTAGCCCACTCAAACATCTACATCTACATTGTATTATTATGGCTCTGAAGTAACCAGTTGTCATCCTATCTCCTACATGTGTTTTTGGAGAAGCAGTAGCTATCAATTTTAAGTAGCACTTCAGCTAAGAATCATGCAAAATGTGATACATGGTTGGAAAGCCTACATATTTTTATTTTTGACATTATGTTTAAAATGTCATAGTCAACAGGAAGTAACATGTGGCTTTTCATTGAACTTATAATCATAAGAGATAAAAATTATATAGAATGCACTGTAAACTTTAAAATTAAGGGAGATAACTCTGCAAATGACACTAAAATACAATAGACACTATTGGATTTTCAATGAGTATTATCTCCTAAGAGCAAACAGATCAGAATGAATAATTTCATAATATAGACCTATAAAGCAACTTAATAACAACAATAAAAATATGTAGCCTTTTTTAGGTATATCACATTTTACAGACTTTGCATGATTCTTACAAAGATTGGTACTTAATGTCTTTGGTGTGACTTGGCTGGAGATTGAATCCACGACCCCCCTCATTCTGAACAAACATGCTACCACAAGACCACTCAGGGCTGTCAAAACAGGAAGAGACATACCTCTATAGATATCTGATCTATTTTGTTGAGGAGATAAATACATGGAATATAAACTCTGTTTCCTTCAACAACATCCACCAGATCATCAGCTGTACAGTCGTCACGTAACACTATGTCAGCATTGTTTATTTTATATTCACCAAGAATTGTTTTCACTAAGTCAATGTCCAGTTCTGATTGAGTACACTGTAGAAAAGGGAAATAAATATCTCAAAAAGGTTAGTTATTATTTGTCTAATATAATTTTGATGGATGCAAATGCAACTGCAAAGTAGTGAAACAAAAATGTGAGGGGAAATGTCCTTATGAGACCAGAAGCTTTTGAGTTAATTCTACAACTATTTGTAATTTTGACTAACAACAGGCATGATGTTTACTAAGTAACAAAAAATTCAGAAACTGAAAAAAATTGGAAGTGATATACAGTACAGAAAGAAACATAGTAGTAAAATCTGGTTTTAATACATTGGAGATCCGATTTAAATCTGGAAAAATCATGTTCATTACAAGTGTCTGTAAGTGAAATGGTCATATCAAATCATTTTGACTTACAAGTTCATGTAAGTTAATTTGGTCGTAACAAATAATTTTGACTTAAAAGTTCCTGTAAGATAATTTGGTCATAACAAATCATTTTGACTTACAAGTTCCTGTAACTTAATTTAATCAAAACAAATCATTTTGACTTACAAGTGTCTGTAAGTTGATTCCACCTTTTTCTTTCTTTCTGAATCCTATATTTGGAGGTTTTTTGTTCAGTCGTATACCAAAGCCCTCCAGTTCCTTCTCAATGAGCTTTTTATGTTGAAGAGGTTTCAATACATCCAACACAATGAAGATTAAACCACAGGTCCTGGCAACTGTTATTGTACATTATTGTTTTAGCAACAGTAATTATACAATATTGTATTAGAAACTATAATTATACATTATTGTTTTAGCAACTGTAATCATACATTATTATTTTATCAACTTTAATTGTATATCATAAAAGCAATTGTAATAGTAATTGTAAATGTACATAATTTTACATTACATTACATGTATTACATGTATTACATGTATATTATCAACTGTAAATGTACATTATTATATTAGAAAGAGTAATTGTACGTTATAATTTTAGGGACTGTAATTTAGGTACATAATTATTTAAGCAACTGTAATAGAAATACTACAGTTCATTATTGGTAGAGAAAACTCCACAAACATACCAGCAATGACCTGTTTCCCTCTTCCTTTACCATCTTTAGCTCCTTCAATAATACCTGGTAAATCTAGCAACTTGAATAGAAATTATTTAAGATTATATAGTGAAGGCAGTAAAACTACTGAACATTTTGACTAGAACTGTAAGCAATGCTCACTAATTTGATACACCCACTCCCCCAAAGGCCATGTTTTACTATTTGAGACCCCATTAAAATGTTCAGATCAAAATCTGAAATAGGAGGCACATATCTTTAAACTCTGTGATAGTTTCATTATATTCCATTCAGTTATGTAGGAGGTACCCCCTCTTTGTAATGGGAGGATGGATGGTAGGATGGACAAACCTTTTACTGTATACCTCCACAAACAGGTTCATGATGTATGTAGTGATCATGCCATCTGTTTATCACCTCCTCTGAAATAGCTGAATGGAATTCTATGAAACTATCACACATCCTTTATCACATGATGACATTGTGCACCTCCTATTTTGCATTTACGTCTACCGGTACTTGGCTTTCCGTTCGGAGTATTATTTAGAGATTGTAGTTTCCGATTTTAAACCCAATAATCACCTGAACTTTAGCTCCTTTGTACCTGATGACACCTGGAACAGTTGTCAGAGTTGTGAACTCGTATGCAGCTACTTCAGAATAAACTCCAGCCAAATTACTCAGTAATGTTGACTTTCCTACTGAGGGAAAACCTGAAATATGACACAGATCATGTCATCTAGTGATAATATTTTTTGCAATGGAAAAATGTTTTCCTTATTTCTTTCCGCTGTCATACTGTATACATGCTTTTTTATGCTTTGCAGATCCACTAAGAGCCAAATCTTAGTATTTTTTTTCTTTATTAAGCTGATTAAGTTCCATAGCCTAAGTAAACTACAGGTGGATTTTTCTTATACCACTGTATCATAAATCTATGTTTCAAAGAAGGTGAATTTGTTACATGAAGTTACAGAACTTACAGTGTATTAGGATTTTAGAAAATTTTAGGTTTCCAAAGGAAAACTCTAAATGAAAATTAATTTGCCCACAATGAAAATCTGCTTTCTGTACTCAACAAACCTTTCAGACTTTCAAGTTTTCTACTTGCCAAAGGGAAAGTGACACATAATATATGGAACTAAATGGCACTTGCACTGGGTGACAGGAATAAGAAATCCTAGAATAATAAATTACCAACAAATCCAATTCTTGCGTCTCCCGTCTTTGCCACATCAAATCCTTCTCCAGTACCACCCCCTCCTCCCTTAGGTTCAATCAGCTCTCGTCGTAATTTTGCCAGTCTTGCCTTCAACAATCCAAGATGGCCCATGGTTGCCTTGTTTCTTTGTGTTCTGGCCATCTGTTAAGAAATGATTGTACATTATGTGCATGTAGATGGTCATTGTATAGAGCTTTGAACGAGTGATATTACAGTTTAAAATAAAATCGTGCCTGATGTCTATACAGAACATTAGTAAACTTGTTAGTAAAATACAGCTATACCAGTATAATACATATGTAAAGAATTATTTTTTTACATTACCAAAAAACAAGAGGCTCCAAGAATCCTGAATCGCTCACCTGGTTAAATTTTTGCCTTACAAGGGCAATAACTCAATAAATTTGACTCATTAAGACTTTGGCAAGACTTTTCATAAAGATCATTTCATCAATTGAAAGTTCTTCCTACATTTGTATCTATATTATAGTTTTCAAGATATTGGCTGAAAACTACTACATGTATATTGTAACTAGAGGCTCTAGAGAGACTGAATCGCTCACCTTGTCAAAATAGTTTTATAGCTTTCTAAAGCTGGACTAAAGACCTTGCTGTACTATTGTCACAAGAACCACAGTTATTTTCAAGTTTTAATTTGACAATGAAGTTCTTTTCTACAAGATTAAAATTTTACTAGTACATGTATAACTGCTTGTGCCAGGTGTGGTGCATATCAGGATACATGACAATGTAATCTTCAAAACCCAATGCAGATATCACAATATTAGAAAGTCCATCAGTACCCTCAATTTTCTTTAACTGAGAGATCCCTTTTAAATTTGAGAATGCAGCGGAGGGCAATCTTAAAAGCCTCTGGCGGCTTTGCTTCTCAAACATGACAAAACAGAAAACAGGGAGCTATGCGAGATCAGCTATTATATTTGACTGAATGGAGGATTTGTTAGGTTGCAGTTTAATAAACATGAGCAAAATCGAAATTCAACAGTTAAAGTCCAGGCCATGGAATTTTTCCTCAAGACTCAAGTTGCTCAACATGAAGAACGGGCTCTTCTTGTCGAAAATATTTCAACCATCCAAACATATGATAATCTTGAGTGAAATCGGATCATAATTTACTCATACCTCACTTTCAATTTCAGCTATTCTCTCTAAAATTCCCATTTTCAGAGATTTTGTTTGTGAAATCTGTTGTGAAAATGATAAACGTGCACTATGAAGGAAAGAGTTTCCGATGAAGCTTAACCTACGAGGTGTTCCGAAAGTCAAAGTTGCGTTCGATTTACTGTTAATGTGACTTTGGGTTGGACATAAGACTGACAATTTTCAGTTGAAGATATTGAAAAAGTGACCAGAAAAGGGAACTTCATTCTATTATTACAAATATTATGTTGGTTCATAACGAGAAGTACATATTTAATACAATTGTGCAAGACCTTTTTGAAATAATTATCGAACGCACCACAAGTATTATAGATTTATATTTCTAAAAAAAATTGTGTAAACTCAGTGCCCGACAGAGACCGCTGCAAAACAAATATAATTAAAACATTATACCTCAGACTAATCATTATTATTTTCACACTTCAAAACTGTTTCTTATATATCTCAATTTGAAAACGTTTCTTAATTGTTTTAGGCCTTTGCCATAATTTCTTGTGAATGGGTTTGTGACAATAAATATTTAGTATAATTTAAGAGGAACTTAACAGTAAACGTTTTACTCCGTGATATTCTAGTCATAATTCAATTATTTCTCATGCAGAGAATATTTATCAGAATAGCCGTAGTGATTAAGCTCATTTTTTTCTTTTCAAATAGACGCAATTAATTAGGCACCGACCATTTTTATACTGAGAGGGAGGGGCTGGGATTTTTTTTTAAATAAAGTTATTCCAGCTTTGAGCATTTTTTCCTCAGCTAGGGACAGAAAAAAATTCCTTAACTATGTAGATTTTCAAATAAAAATTTAACTCCAGCGGCTGCTGAAAAAAATTATTATATTCTAAATCAAAATAAATTCCCACCCCACCTCCCCCCTCCGAGAAGAAAATGGTATGTGCCTTGGTCAACAAAATAACCTATATGATCCAAACACTTTCAGAAAGAGGGGCCGGCCGGGGTTAATCAGATAATGGGGCTGCTAGGACATTATTTGCCTTTTTTTTTAATTTTACACATGAAAATGGCATTTTCCGATAAGAAAGCGGTAACAACCCCCTGCATGACCCCTTGGATCCGCCACTGATGAACCTTTTAAAAGATATATGACAATTTTTGTCATAATATGTCTGAATTAAAAGACCTAAATTTTGCTAAGTATAATTTTTGATATCGATTTCTCATTTTTTTCAGAAATAACTACATGATTAATATGATGCTTGTGTAACATGTAAGAAAACGAAGACGAGCATATCGATATTTTTAATTAACGATGCCTTATACAGTTGAACAAAACTTCAAGATGTCAACAGATAAACATTTTGTTTTTGTTTAAGATAAGATAGTAACTAGTAATTTTTTTATCTTATCTATCAAAATTAAGTTAAAACATGTCTATTATGATGCTGAAAATGCATTTGTCGCAAACTTGACGCAACTGCATGTGTGCCAGGGGCTTGCCATTTTACGTCATTTGGCCTGAAGGCCGTGTGAGCTGTTGTCATCACTTTACGCCCATCCATCGTCGCCCGTAATCTATTTCAAACATCTTCTCCTGTAAAAGTAGTGTGCAGTTTGTAACCAAACTTTGCTTGAATATTCTTTAAGGTATTTTTAACAATCGCTATGTGGGGACTTTTTATCTCGCGAAAAACATGACCGCTATATATTATTTAGGGGTCAAATCGCAGAATTTTGCAATTAACCTAAAAATAGTTGGGTATAGATAACATCTGGCAGGAGCAAAATTGTTCAGCATGATGGGGTGGACTTTCAGAAAGATCTCGGTTAGCTGATGTTTAAGTTATTGGACCTGAAGTGGATTTTACCCCTGAATTTAACATTTCCAACTTTGAAAATCTTCTCCTATGAAACTACTGGATTTTAGCATGAATGTTCCTTAGAACATCTTTAACAATCTGTATGTGGGTATTTTTGATCTTGTAAAAAACATGACCGCCGTTACTAAAAATAGACCATAGGGTAAAATTGCAGAATTTTGCAACTATTTCAAAAATAGTTGAGTTTTATAGCTAAAATCTGGCAGGGAGTAAAATTGTTCAGCATGCATTATGGAACGCCTAAACTATCTGATGCGATACACGTTTATGTGTTGTCAATTTTATGTTACTTGGTGGGATAGACCTATGCCGAAATTTTCTGAAAGATCCGTTGGCAGATGTTTCAGTTATGGATCCTGAAATGGATCCCCCAAAATTTGCATGAATGTTTTTTTTTAATTATATCCTTAACAATCTGTGAGTGGGAATTTTTTTGAATCTTTTTTTATTTTAATTATGCCGAAATTTTCTTGAAGATCTGCTGAACGATGTTTGAGTAGTTGCCCTTGAAGAGTAAAAAATGACAATGAGAAATTTATTTATTTGAAAACCGATTGGACATGCAAGATGCCCTCTATTGATCAAGTGATTCCTGTGGCAATAGTACAGTAGAGCAGGGACTTTATATACACTCCCTGAGTAGGGTCTAGAGTCGAGCTTAACTATTTTAGACCCGGTGAGCGGATTCAGGCTCTCCAGAGGATCTAGTTTGATAAAGGCCAGTCACTGGATCATACTGCAGAAAAACACACACACACACACACACAACCTGTTCCTAGACGATTCTACAGCCAACCATAACACTATGAAGTTCCGTGACGGCATCACTTTTAAAACAGCTCTTCTGCAAAATCATACTTCACGCTGTTTTTTCATATCCCAGGGCAACTATCAGCTATATAGTCCTAACTTTGTTACTTCATGTACTTGAGCTACGCTAGATGTTGGTTGGCTAGCTACTTTCTTACTTGGTACCAGTTGTAGTATAGCAGTTACTTCCCATATATACCTCAAATATCATTATCAAACTATTCTAGTAATACCATTTTTGTTTTGACACAATGAGGTCTGTTATAATTATTTGTACAATTCTGTAGTTTTGTCTTTAATTTTTCGGACTACCTTTATGAGAAACAATCATAAATTATGCATGGTAAAGCTTTCAAATTTAATTTGAACTTCAGTATCATATATTTGTCTCTGTGCCTTCAAAGTTCTCTTGAATTTTAGGGATGACAGGGGAATCATGACATACATATATATTGAAATAAATAACACAATGTAATGGCTTCAAATATCTACATGTATATATCTCGACCCATAGAAGCATCCTTACAAACTTCTGTCTCCTTAACATGCTGATTGTACTACCACTATTCCTTGTCATAGTAATACAGTGGGGTTAACTACTATTTAACTAGATCTTCTGAGCAGCCCAGTGGCAGGTCCAAAGGATGAACAAGGTGTGTGTTCCAACTAGTGGGAAAATATTTTTTTGTTATTTTGTGCAAAAGGCAGCCTGAACCCTCTTTTTTTACAAATCTGGATCCTCCCTTACAGCATTGGCTGAACACACAACACAACAGTTTTATCACTTTTATTGTTTGTAGTAGAAGAAGTTCAGAATAGATATCTTGAACTTCTGCCTCTGGTACAATTCAAAATTGTGAACAAAAAATGTACACCTAAATTTTATCATCAAAAGAGTTTTAATCACAGTGTTAGGAGCTGTCTATAACTATACAACAGCCAAAATACAAAATGTTTCTAACACATTTACAATACATACATATATCATATAGTTGTTAACAAAAATTGATGGAAGTCTGTACCATTTTTTTTTTTTAGGTTTGATTGTATGAAAAATACGGTAAAATCATAAGATAGCCTATGCTATTCCCACCTAAAAAGGTCATTACAGAAGACTTTACTGTATTACATGTTTATCTCAATCAGAACCCTTCCAAATGAAATGGACACAAGTGAAAACAGACATGTCTGAAGTCTATAGTATTAACTAGGCATATCATATTAATTGATAAATTCTCATACTCAACTATAAAGACCCATAAAGTTTTTATTCACTTATGGGTTTTGAAAAATTAATCTATTTTTTTCGCTGTAAGATATGTAACCAAATATATTGTACATGTTACGGCTGATTTTTAGGGTACTTTCAGGGCTTTAACTCGAGACTAAAGATGAAGTCCTACCATCCTGCAAGATGGTGGACGATAATCTACCAATTACCATGACATGACCATAAGAACATTTGATGTGACCTGTTCTGAAAACTAAAATATATATAATCCCCTATTGATAGCATAAGTCACAAGACTTAATCCTTTCGTTGATGAAAAAAAAAAAAATGTTTTATCAAGCAACACAACATCTTACTACTATTAAGTCTGATTTTGTATGGAAATATTTATCTTAAAATAACAACACACTTGATATGCTGTTATCTTCATTATTGTGAAAGAGAAAAAAAATCATTAATTATTTTGATTTTAGCTGTTAGATTATTATTTATACTGTTAATAATAATCGGTTTTCTAATTTCATATACAAGTACATGGTGGTTCAACAGTATTTCCACTCACTTTCCAAGAAGGGAAAAAAGTATAACATTTGCCTAAGTAGCCTACAATTTCATTGGTTATCTTAAATGGCTGGAAATTACTTCAAAAGCTTTCAAATATACATTTCTTGGTCAACATTTTTCAGCCTTTCATTCTTACATTGAGTAAAAAGTGTATCATGAAGCTTGTCTAAACTTATCATTTTCTTATGATTTTTTTATTCAAATGAACCACACATTTAACGGTATTCAACCAAATCTTCAATGTCAAAGTTACAACAGGTTCCAGTCTATATAGTTTTACTTTTCTTCTACAACTACAGACAACAGCAAATCGAGTTCTTAGTTTCTCATTCAAACAAGTAGTGCTATCCATTTTATACATACATGTACTTGCAAAATTAAAAAAAAAAAACAAAAAAAAAAAAACAACACAGTTTGTATCAAAAGACAAATATAACTTGTGTGAAATAAAGTTGTACACTTTGGGGAATGTTATTATATTCAATTGTATATCAACAATAGATTGAATTGTTCCTCATCTTTCTTACCAAACAAATCCTGGAACAATGCTAAAAAAAGACCATATTTTTATTTTGTTGCCTACGAACCTAAAAGCACATTAGCTTTCCAATACTCATTTGTAAAGTACAATGCTGGCTTTATTAGAAAAAAAAATCCTAAAACAAGCTTTGCTTCAGAATACATTTTTAGGGCCTGATGTATAGAATTAATAGATAAGCTCTAAATCAACATATGGGGAAAATTAAAAAATATCTTTATCTTATGCAAGTACTTCAAGTTACACTATCCCATACAAATTAAAACAGATAAAAATTTTAAGCAAACAAAAAGTTCTTAAGAGAATCTAAAGAGAAAACTTACATTCAAAAAAAGCCTAGCTTTCTCTTAAGAATAATAGTTAACTACACGTTTTATTACCCACCTAGTAAACATCTTGTCAATGTCTAAATAATAGGTTTACAATGAATACACACCAATATATATATATACACAGTTAAGACAAAATTCTTCAAGTTTACTACCCCACTTTTTGTCAATACAGACTCCTCCAACAGACACATTCACACAAACACAGAGAACCTCAAATTTAACAAACAGAAAACACTCTCAACTATACACAGTGAGCACACAACACACCAAAGTCAACCAACTAACACACACTCAACTATAAACAGTTACAAAGGTGCATACATAATACCCCGAACTAAACAAACACGCACTCAACTATACACAGTTATTACAGATACATACATAATGCCCCAAGCTCAACAAACACACACTCAACAAGTGATCCTCACACAAACAGCCATCTTAAGATCACCAAATAACAGGAACCTGAGACAAAAATCACATAACTATATGACAAAACTTTGATACTGTAACCTAATCATGTTCGGGCTAACAACTTTTAACTAAGTTAATCCAGAAACAAGGGAAATAATCTTTTTAATTCATAATATATATATTTGCAAGGGAACTCTAGTTATAATGTAATGCAGTTAAATGCTCAAATGTGTCAGAGTAAAGCATAAAAAATGCAACAACAAAAATATACTTTAAGTAAAATAAACAGTATTTATTTATAGAAGTATAACTTGAAGATTACTAAGCTTACAGTAATAATGTAAACCATCATGTTAAATAAACAATTGAATGTTTCTACAAATCTTTTACAGGACACCCCCCCCCCCCAAAAAAAAAAAAAAAAAAAAATGGATTTCCAACTTTCCAGTTTTTGCCCTGATATTTCCATTAGTTATGCAGACTATCCTTTTAGACTATTTCTTACGACTACTACTTAGATTTTATCAATTTGGTAATTTTGTTACTACCCTTTACTTAAAAATGATGGAACTCAATTAAAATATATGACACTAGAAACTGAATGGAAAATAACATGCCAGGCTTCCTACTATTTAGCTTTTCACACAATGGTTGAAAATCTAGTACGTTTTGATTTCACCCTTTTGACAGTGATGTGAATCCTGTGGAAATTAATAACTCATAATCCTCTACACCGAGTTGCATTTATCCTTCTCGTTAGAAAATGTTCCAACAATATGAATGGTTAGTATTTATAGCATTGTAAGCAAACATCAACACTCCTTTCAATATATACAATACTGATAACAATGTATACCCACATACCAGAAATACATACATACACAATACTGATAACAACGTATACCCACATATAAGGAAACACATGCATACACAAATACATGTAACACCAACCATACATAGACATGCTCTCATATCATACTATACAATTAGCCTTGTCAATTAACTATTTTGAGGGTCCAAAATGATAAAAATCAAATCAATGTCATGCAAATGTGATAGCTTAAACATTATACATGTATTAAGTGATATCAGAAAAAAAATGCAAAAATTAAAGGTAGATCACATTTTACAGAATTTTCCCTAAGAAAAAGTTTCAATAAGTACTGTTCTTTCCAAGTGTTCAAAGCTTTAAGGATATGTATTAAGAACTGCTGTTGATCGTCAATGAATACATTTCTACACCTACACAATTTCTCTAATGATCGAGATTGCTCCAATTAATTTTGATGTATAAAAAGAGTGATTCTTTTCTGATTCTTTATCTCACTTCCATGTACATCAATACTGTTTTAAAAGACCATGGTGCTGTTAAAATGATAAAATTCAAACATTTCTACCACTTGTACCCTGTGTTCACCACATAAACATACAAGATATTTGATGACTCAAATATAGTAAGTAACTGGGAAAATCAATGTCAAAAGCAACAAATATGAGGGGAAAAAATTAAATAAGAGAAAAAAACGGAACTTACACATATGGTAACCATGGTAACAAAACAAACATCTTTTTACAATATTTACATAAATCCTATTAATAGGAACATAATAAATTGACCAGTGAAGGACAGGGAGCAAAAATAAATCTGATCATATCTGCCAAGACAATTGCACAAAAACTGACTTGACAATGCCATTTATTTTTCCATATCAACTTAACATACAGGAAGACCAAGGCAAAAAACTGTTGTTGGTGTGCCTAGACATTTCATACAAGACAAAAATATACATGGATAACTTCTATATTATATACATTTCAATTATAAAATAAAACAATATACAACTACATGTACAATTCCAAAGAAATATGTATCTCTCCTTAAAAGTTATAACTTTGTATATAGAAAATTTGAATTAAGTTTACAGACCAAAAAAAATTCTTAGAAAAGTAAACAGCCAATTAAAATATTACAAATCACACCATAACAGGATTGATTTCATATTTTCTACAATCTATGTATAAGTACAGGAATATAATCCAAAGAGTATTATGAAGGTTTGAAAGATTTTTCCTTGGAATTGAGCACTAATTCAAAGCTAATTAAAAAGCTATTCCTTTTAATGACAAAATTGAACATACTGTACATGTAAGTGATCCTCACTGTAATGTAAATTTAATGTGTTTCTTGAGATCAAATGAATTTTTTTCTATTAACATAAACACATTTCAGAAACTTTTTTTGAAGCATGTGATTTATACACAGGCAACTGTGCTACACATGAGAATCGTATGGTTTGCATCATATGATTATCATATAAATCGAGCACCATATGATAATCATATGTTTTTCACAAACATATGACTGTCATATGTTTTCAAGCCAAAATTAACATATGAGAACCATATGATTATCATATGTGGCAGATTTGGCTGTGTAATGTGGTATAAAATATCTCGACTACACATTAAATCACTCTACAATCCTAAACATGTCAATATTTCATATGCAAAGAAAACAAGGTAAGGTTACTGTTAAAACACAGCCACCAATTATGAACTTATTTTGAAGTTTTTACAGCATACATGTATGTCACTTCGAAATATGTAATTACAGTGAACAAAATAATAGAGTTGGTCTTCCCTTGATTAAATTAACGTTATCTGATGAAATGCCACAGGTATGTAATAGACAATTGACAAAAAGATTAAGGAAGTAGACCTAAGGTAAGGGACTTAACTCCTACATATCACTGGAACTTTTGTATTCACCATTTTATATCAATCTAATGTAAGCATCAAAGTAACTCAGACCTATTTCATTCTGTTTCAAAGGAAAGCTTTAAAGGCTTTAGTGGAATTGAATATGATACAAACATATCAGTGATTTCAAGAGTTATTTCCCTTACCCTAGGTCTACCTCAAACTTTCTATCAGACATACATTCAAATACCCATAGAAAGTTTAAATCTCCTTGTTATTTGTCAAGTTAACTACCCATGACAACAGTTGGTTGTCATTCAATCAAGGAAGGAACAAGTCCATTCCCTGAAATTAACTATTTTACGCTGTAATTTGTTCCAGAACACTTCAATCTTATTTGTAATGTAAAAAAAACTTGAGTTCTTATTGATTAAATGATAGTGTCTCTATAGTATTGATGAAAGCAAAAAATAAATCATTTAAATCCTGTAATTGAAAACTAAGTACGATATTAACTGTTTCAAACATGAGTATATACTGTCATAAAAAGTAAATGAACAAAATTCTGAACTGCTTATATGAACAACACAAAAAAAAACCCCAGAAAAAATGCTCACTACATATACATATGTACAATTCAGACTGTCATACAGTATATTGAACAAAAATAACAAAACAAAACAATCTAAAAAAGAGCACTTTCATAGTTTCACAATAAAAATGACTAGTACCATTTTTTATAAAGTCAAAGGAAAAAGAGAACCATTTGAAAGGGCAAAACAGCAATGTACATTTACAATGAACTACATTTTAACATTAAATGGCAAAAATTATCTCAATAATGGTCAGCTTCTACTCAAGGGGATTTCATTATCCATACTTGAAATTTCAAACTACATCACATGACCCATATTTCCTTTGTTTAAGCTTACATTGACATACTGTGAAAGTGCCACTGTTTGTGGGAGTCCCACATTTCATGGCTTTCATGGACTTGGCAAACCACGAAACTTGGTTCCAAATGAACAGGAAAATTTCTGTTCATTTATATGATAGAGCTGTCCAATCCATTAATTTACAAATCTATAAATTGATGTTTCTTTTCAAACAATGAAAACTGGCACCCATGATTATGTACTTTCACAGTATGTAATATGCATTTGTAGATTTGAAAATTTGATTGACCAAACACCAAATAAAATCAGTTGTTCTTGCCTAATATTGAGTCAAGAAAAAAACAGGACAGATAAAAAAAAATCAGCAAATAAATTGAATTATACCAAATTCTGAAAATCCCATCAAATAGTAGAAAACCACTTTTAAGTTCATAGCACTGATATGTTAAAACATCTTCAACACAAATAATTCTATACAGAGTACAGAGAACAACAAAAATTATGTACAAATTCATTGCAAAATACACACATACTGAAAAATAAAACTACTCAAAATTTGAGCAAAATGAAAACTAGTTCTAAGTGAAGATATATATGTATATATAAAACAATGTTCCGAGTTGTTTTTTTTAAATCAATTTCTGTATCAACATTTCAATCATGCCTTAATGATATGAACACACAGCTTTACATGAAAACAGATATGGAAAATCATTAAGAAAAAGCACTATTCTTTTGCACACAAAGAACGATAAGCACATTCAATACAAGTAAATAAACTTCTTTAAATACTGTACACAATGATGTATCAAAACCACAAATTAAAAAAAAAAAAAAAATAAGTCAACACTTTACAATTAGAGGTAACACAACATCAAATCGGTCCTTTGGCTATTTAAGTCCATTTCAGCTAACAACGCTCAATTTCGTCGACTGTCATTACTCTAGTTCCCTGTTGTGGGAGAGGAGGTGGTACCTGCCCCTTCAGCACATCATTACCAAACCATTTGAGTAGATTTGGTTCCTTGGTCAGATTGTTATTACCATTGTATAGGCCAGGAGACAGTGGACCTCCTAGAGCTGTCAAGACAAAAAAATTATTCTAACAAAATAATTTATCACCAGATTACTTCCTTAATACAAACAGGGGTTTGATGTGATGTCCAGCTATATCAATATTATATTTTAATTCTATCATTAAAGGTAAAGACATCAATCTCCTTAAGGTAGTAGACCTGGGGTAAGGGAGGTAATTCAAATTGAAATTAATCAATTAATATGTCGATATAACTATACCGTTAGATATTCTTTAAATTTGCAAGAACACTTCTTAAACAACTATGTATATACATGTATTTGTTCATTTCATACATTCAAAATAATTTACTGCAGCCACATAAAATCAATCTAAAGGGATAGCAAAAACTCAAACACAAAATTTACAAAACCCTAACAATTGCATGTCTAAGGGTTTCTGCAGTATCTTAGCTTGAAACATCATTGCCAAGGGTTTCTGACAAGCAAGGGCTCAACCAAGGTGAAAGCTATATATCAGAATTAATTCAACCACCCAATGGAGTTTTATAAGATATTTTGAAATAGCACAAATTTTCTTTCATGTAATTTGAAGAAAACAAATATTTCACAAACTTATATTTCCAAAAAGTTATAAAAGTTGTCCGTAGATAAATAATTTTATTACTGTTGTTCCAAAAGTTTGTATTACACTTTAAAAAATATTTCTCAAATTAACAGGGTTAACTTACATTGTTTCTGTGAGAGTCCCTGGGGTGACAGGGCACGACTTATTGCAACAGGAATAGAGTTGGTTGGTACCGTACTCCTGGGGGTAGTAGGAGGGTAAATACCTCTGATTCCCTGGAATCGGGGATCCAACATCCTCTGTTGCTGTTGAGCTTGGATGGCCATTTGATTCAAGTGAGTTATCTGGTTCATTTGGTTCAATGCCGTCACTGTAAAATAAGGTGTTGATAGATGTTTTGTTCTATCTTTGTTTATTTCAATAATTCAACTAGTGAATAATACAATGTTTGTTACAAAAGGAAATCTGTCACTGAAATAACCCCCCCCTAACTTGTTATTTACAGGGATGATTTTACACGGTCAAAGCAGAAATCGGCAAAATTGGAAATAAATATACAGTAAAAGAGAATCATAGCAGTTTAATCTGGTTTTGAAATATCGGAATTCCCCTAAAAAGCAGAAAAAAATCATGTCTGTATCCATTTAACAATCTTAATATGAGACAAGCACTACCAGGACAGCAGGGTACTGCGAGCTTGTTAATAACAAGACTTTTGATACAGTGGATTCTGCTTAATTGCATAGCCTATTTGCCAGTAAAAATTATGCAAATAACCGGGCTATTCTTATAACCGAAATTACGATTTTACCGGAAGTGTGAGTTCAGGTAAGACGACGATACTGTGGATCAACCAGGGATATCACTGTTCAACATTTCTGATCTGGTATTTAATTGTTATAGACCTTCTCATTGTATTGATCTTTTATCAATAAATAATAATATATACATGTATTGTGTTTGTCTTGTTTATTGACCTTCTTTACGTTGTGTGTATTTATAAGTAAAACCATGTGTTTCTCATCTATAAATAGTCAAGTAATTTCCTGACCTTTCTACGAAAGCAAATCCCATATTTCATATTTCAGCCAGGATTCAGTGTAATATTCATCAATGTTTGCAGTTTGTGGGCTTTTGAAATGGTCTGTGTGTTTTTATTCCTCTGTTCATTGTACACTGATAGTTGTGTATTATACGTGTCATTGACCTCGATATATTCCTATGAAGTGTGGATAGTATGGGGTACCTTAGGGTAGTTGAATTTCATTAGACATTGTACTGAATGAATGATGACTTTAAATTTTCGGTTGATATTTATGCCTAGTAACCCAAGCTCACTAAAATCTGTTCAGTTCATTAAAGAAAATTAAATTTACATTGATAACCACTTGTAGTCGGAAGAATTTAAATAGGGACAAAAAATACCCCAAGCCTAACCCCAAGCCGCATCATAAGGTGATGTTTGGCATGTTGTCAGAAGTCATTATTGACCTAGGTCCTTGTTTATTTTAATGTAATTAGAAATCATTTAAATTGTCTTTTATGTCCATTATGTTTTTAATCCATTATTAACACCTCCTGATTGATGATAATCTAGTTTTTACAACAATAAATATGATTGACATATTTATGACCCGAAGGCTTAAAATAGAATTTGGGAAAACCTGTCTTTACCTGGACGAGGCAAAATTCTCTATGCAATAATCCAAAATGCACCTCCAAGGCCTATGCAAATAAGCCATTTTTTCCCTAATAGAATAATAGGAAATGGTTTTGTGCAGGAGAAAATTATGCTAATAACCGAAATGCGATTAAGTGGAGTCGACTGTATTTGAGTGAATTCAAGAGGAGAAAAACCATTTTTGTCATCTTGTCAAATTTTTTGGGATCCATAGTAAATAAGAGTTTAATTTTACAATTTTTGGATATTGCTACCATTTAGCTCTTTTCATAAGCATAATATGTACAATTCATGACCAACTTTTTGGTATATCGTTCCTACCTCTAGCAGCTGCTGGAGAGATTCCTCCTTGCATCATCTGTTGAAGCATCAATGAGTTCTGCGCCACCCCTGTCGGAGGAATTGGCAAGCGCCCTGTTAAAGGTATACCCATTGGTACTGGTGTTCCAACAATTGGGCGTGTCAATGGATTTGGTGAGATGTTGATTGGTCGAGGTGGCATGTTGGGTGTCGACGTCTGTAAGGTGTTTTGTCCCATGATGGCTCGTTGTTGTATACCACCAGGGGTAGATAAAGGAGTATTAGCTTGTTGAGATCCAGATATCTGTCGCATCATTGTAGGCGTTCCCGTTACCATGGCATTACTGTTATTTACACTCACTGCTGAAAAATGGTTCAAACATGAACTGATTATAAAAAAAAAACCAAAAAAACTCTTCATTAAAATAGTTTTTTAAAAAGAAAAATCCTCATCCAATACTGTTAACAAATTAATTTTCGTCATTGCTTATTTTCACAGTTTCAAAGAATGATTAAGATTATATAGTATTAAAAGTAAATTTTATGGCTACTTTTTTTCACATTTTTATTTTTACTGCGAAAACAGCAAAAATTAGTACTTTAATAGCAGCTTTTTCAAAAATTTAATTTAAATGTTTTTTTTCTCTTCATTATACTGCAGCAATAAAAGTGCATGAAAAGGAAGTACTGTGACTACAAATAAAAGATAAGAACTAATGTACAAATAAATACTATAAAGGGGTAAATTCATTAACATTAGTTGCAGTTCTACTATCTTGCCTAAGTTTCAAATTACTATTTGAAATTATATACAGTCGAAGTCAAAGGGACTATGCAAAAATGTTCGAGTTATCCGAAGTTCAATAATCCCAGGTTGAAGATAAACAGGAAATACTAGTAGTTTGGTCAATGATTTACAACATGCGTTGTGCTTGTACATGTACATGTGCTTCACTTAACACAGTACTTTGTAATGTCTTGCATTTCATATCAGAAGATTTGAGGGTTTAAGTGAAATTTCCTTATTTTGTTTCTACATCGAAAATGTTGTAGTTCAAAACATGCTGCTTTGTTTGACTCACAATTAGGAGTATCATTAAACCATGTGCTCTACATTATTACAATAAAATTTCAAATTCACTGATGAAACGAATGTAGTTTTTGAAGTACACTTACTATGGTCTGTTTGGTGTTTCATTAACTATTCAGATACCATAACAATTCATCGTTTTTTTTTTTTTAAAATAATATTCACTATCACTGTTAGTGTGAATTTTGGGGTGTAATTAATAACATTCATTTCTTTTCACTACACACACAATTTGAAATTAATAAAATACACATATCAAGCCATAAAGAGTATGAGCAAATTAGCAAAAAAAAAAGCCATTCTAATCATTGTTAAAACACACTTCCATCATGGTTTGTAATAAAGCAATCAGCTTTCCAACTAATTGGTTGACTTCCAGACATCAGGGTTAATTAACCTTGAAGTGCTATCAAGAGGACTGATTAATTACCTCAAGTTATCCGAGGTTTCGATTCATCCGAAGTAAAATTGTACTGGAGTAGGGGGACTTTTGCTGAGACTTTGTAATTAGTTAGAGTTATCCAACATTTCGATTAATCCGAGTTCGACACATCAAGGTTCGACTGTATAGCTTATTTCGAAACTAAAATACTTAAGAAAACTTAACTTTTAAGTTTGTGGACACCACCATCATTGCCAGAAAAACAAAATCTAAGTTTCGCCTTCAGCGACTTTCATCGCAGGTGAGACAAAAATCATAATGCTGTGGTTTGACAGAAAAATTTCCTTAGGCATAACCTGAAATTTTGAACAGACAGATACAGGTTGAAGTACTCTCAACAGCTCAGAGAAAAACTTGGGAGAGTGGATCCTTTGATATCAAGGAAAGGAAACACTACCTTTAACAACAGGCCTACCAGGAGTTGGCAGTTGACTTGATATTGGAGGAGGTGGTCCATTCATTGGAGGAAGCTGGCCATTAACAGGCATTGACATACCACCTGCTCCCTGCACTGGCCTGGACTGTTTATTTACTCCTCCCATCTGTAAATAAAAATGTGTTTACATTAACAACTGGCAAAGTATCATTAGATTAATTACGATAATACTATTTAGGCACATTTATGCAAACATATTCTGTTTGTGAAACAACGATTTAAACCTCAGGAACATAATTTGTCAGTAATACAGTTGTTTTATAAGAAAAATTGTATGCTAATAATAAGCATATTTCAGTCCAGTATCAAACTCAACATAAATAGAACTTTATTAGCCGATTACATACATTGTTGATCAGCAAGATAATCTAATCAGTGATTCAGGGATGTCATGAAGAGTAACACTGAAGTGATGTCTAAGGGATGAGGGTAACAATATAAAGCTATTCTATTAGATACAAGTGTTTTGAGAAGGCAAAACGTCTGTGTGGCAATATTAGTGGTCAGTTCAATGTATCATTCTAGTATAACCAGGAGGTAAAATTGGATAGTTGGGTTGAGGAGGCAGGGCTTAGATATTTACCTGTCAGCAGTGTGTATCATTAAAGTATAACCAGGAGTTGGCCATTAGTGTTGATTGGGTGGTCAGGACAAAAACAATTTCGCAGGTACTTTTTTTCACAATTTTCTGTCCACTGTGAAAATTTATAGTTTATAAAATATCATTCCAGTAAAACCAGGAGGTGGAACATAATTGTATGTGTCGATTGGATGGTCAGGTTGAGGGGGAGTACTTAGATATTTACCTGGTCAGCTGGGTGTATCATTCCAGTATATCCAGGAGGTGGAACATTAGTATTGATTGGATGGTCAGGCTGAGGGGGCAGTCCAGTCATGTCCTCATGTTGCCTCTCCTCTGCCTCTTCTTCGTTGATAGAACCATCAGGCCTTACTAGTTGTTTGATAGGTGGTGGTTGAACTGGTGTACCTAAATTAATTTAACAAATAATTCTATTTTTTGCAGATTATGACAAGAGTGGAATATATAATAACAACAATTCTGTATGCTCAGAAATCATATCTTGACAACTTTTCATAATTAACTATACTCGACATCACATACAACACATTCTTGAATTGAAGCTCTACTTTTTAAACTGTCGGGACTTACCGCTAGAGTTGTCTCTCTTTTATTTAATCTGAAGATAGTTCGCATATATGCATGACGTTTTAGTACCAACGAGTCGCTTATTAGCTTAAATCATGGTAACAAATCCTTACGGGAAAATCCCATACTAATATCCGCCATGTTGGTTTCTACGGGATGATTTGTTTACAAACGGAGTTCGTAAGTTCCTGTCGAACTCTGGTGACAATCATCTGCTTGATCAACTTCTGGGTATTGTACGTTGTTCGCGTAAAATAAATCAGAGATATCCGAAATAACGTCGAAATGCATTCTGGGTTCTTCGGTTTTTGGACAAACCATTTAAACATAAACAACATCTCCTAGCAACCCAATCACTGTAAACATGGCCGACTTTTTACAACGTAAATACAGTAGATTCCGCTTAATTGCATAGCCTATTTGCCAGTAAAAATTATGCAAATAACCGGGCTATTCTTATAACCGAAATTACGATTTTACCGGAAGTGTGAGTTCAGGTAAGATGACGATACTGTGGATCAACCAGGGATATCACTGTTCAACATTTCTGATCTGGTATTTAATTGTTATAGACCTTCACATTGTATTGTTCTTTTATCAATAAATAATATATATTGTGTTTGTCTTGTTTACTGACCTTCTTTACGTCATGTGTATTTATAAGTAAAACCATGTGTTTCTCATCTATAAATAGTCAAGTAATTTCCTGACCTTTCTATGAAATAAAATCCCATATTTCATATTTCAGCCAGGATTCAGTGTAATATTCATCAATGTTTGCAGTTTGTGGGCTTTTGAAATGGTCTGTGCATTTTTATTCCTCTGTTCAATCACCATTGTACACTGATAGTTGTGTATTATATGTGTCATTGACCTCAATATATTCCTATGAAGTGTGGATAGTATGGGGCACCTTAGGGTAGTTGAATTTCATTAGACATTGTACTGAATGAATGATGACTTTAAATTTTCGGTTGATATTTATGCCTAGTAACCCAAGCTCACTAAAAACTGTTCAGCTCATTAAAGAAAATTAAATTTACATTGATAACCATTTGTAGTCGGAAGAATTTAAATAGGGACAAAAAATACCCCAAGCCGCATCATAAGGTGATGTTTGGCATGTTGTCAGAAGTCATTGTTGACCTAGGTGCTTGTTTATTTTAATGTAATTAGAAATCATTTAAATTGTCTTTTATGTCCATTATGTTTTTAATCCATTATTAACACCTCCTGATTGATGATAATATAGTTTTTACAACAATAAATATGATTGACATATTTATGACCCGAAGGCTTAAAATAGAATTTGGGAAAATCTGTCTTTACCTGGATGAGGCAAAATTCTCTATGCAATAAACCGAAATGCACCTGCAAGGCCTATGCAAATAAGCGATTTTTTCCCAGAGTAATAGGAAATGGTTTTATGCAGGAGAAAATTATGCTAATAACCGAAATATGCAATAAAGCGATATGCGATTAAGTGGAGTCGACTGTATTGGAGAATTAAAATCTGACCGGAATTTAACGATTCAATGTTTAGGGAGAAGCCGTTTGGCTAAACGAATGAGCAAGTCATTTAAGACAATTTAAACGACGGTTGGTGTCAATAAAGTCGTAGAAAATATTTTGATTCAAATTTTGACAGTATGTTATTTATGTGACGCCGAGTATACAATGTAGGGTTGATTGCTACATGCCAAGATTTGTATTAAAATCTTTTTTTTCAAATACATCTGGGTATAACAGTCAATATCTCTTCATTGTAAGAATTACAAGTTCCTGTCATTCCATAGGTATTTAAATTTGTAACTAATAATAATTTTTAATTTCTTCTCAAATGTCCAAATAACTACTTAAGGAAGTTCATCAGGTGATGGTCATACAATCAAGTAAAGACCAACTCTATCCCTGAAGATAATTATGTTATAGGCTGTAAGATTATTTACCTTCTTCAGCTCTCTGTTTATCCTTCTCACTGGCCTTATCTGAATGCATCTTCCTTATCACAGACGTAGGGGTGAAAGATACAGACACAGAAGGCTGAAAAATATATGATCATTTCACAGTTGTTATCATGAAGCAGTCATGCAATATATGGGGACATACTTGCTAAATGCTTGTGGCATTTTATATGTATGATAAGCTCAGTTCAGAAATAACCCAAGAAACCTAAAATAAGTGATTGTTAATTTTCAGAACTTGCTAAATTAAGCCCCTGAAAAAAATTCTTCATTCAATCAATTCGTACAGGAAGCTGAAATTGCACAGCAACCACTAACCATGTATGCCACATCTTTATGAAACCACAAACAAAATTTGGAATTAATCCATTCATTGAGAGATATTTTGGACTGAGTAAATGTCAGATAACTTAAGGTATGGAAGGACAAGGTGATTCCAATATGTAATCAAGACTCTATGGGTGGGATATAATTAGTTTAAATTCATTCTGCCATTTTACACTTTAAATCTTCAATTAATTTGTCATAATGCAAAGATACAATAAAATCAGAAACAAAACCAGTCAGTATACTGAGAAATAAGCAGAAACAAAACCAGAGTCAGTATACTGAGAAATAATCAGAAACAAAACCAGAGTCAGTATACTGAGAAATAAGCAGATAATGGCACAAAACCAGAGTCAGTATACTGAGAAATAAGCAGAAGATGGCACAAAATCACTGTTAACTTAAACCTGATAAATTCAAATTTTCTAATTTAAAATTTTACCTTGGATGGAACATTAGTTACTACGTTAGAACCTGTTGGTACATTTGGTGACTTCACAACTGATGATGTGACCACAAGGTTCGGTGACTTGGCACTACAACATAAATATGCAATCAAATCAATAATTCCAATTCACCATTTGTAATGGAATTTAGCTAAAGGAAACATTTATTTTCAGGTTATAAATGATACTTTTGAGAAAGTTATACATAGCAAAATTTCCCGTGAATATCTAACATTTCTATATTCTTTAGCATTGTAATAAAGCAGTGGAGTTAAACCATTTCAAAGACTAAAGAACCACACCAATCAACTTTTTATTTAGTAGACAGTCATAGTTATATGTACACAAAGAATAACCTCTATGTAAAAATCATTTTGATAATTATGCCTGTGCAGAAATTCCATAGTAAATAACAAAAACTTAACGAAAAATAAATGTTACATGCATTTGCAACTCTGTTGGTGAGAGAAAAAAAACTCTTCAAAATAAAATGGTATTACCGTTCTTGTTGTTTCTTTATAAACCTCTCTTTTTGATCTTCTAATTGTTTCTTCAGTAATGCTGTCTGCATTATGGCTTGTGTGTGAGCTATTAATTCCTGGGGACTGGGCCCACGATGAATCACTGGTGGTCGAATGGTTGTCGTTGACTAGAAAAGAAAACTTAAAATTGATAACAGAAGAAAAACTTGATACCCCACTCCTTCATTTGACAACACATGCACTTTTCCCTTGAAATTGATTTGGATCAAAATCTTATATAGATGGTGCACAATGGGAATAGGTAGTAAAGACTCTGTCAAAGTTTCATTAAATTCTATTCAATGGTTAAGGAGGAGTAACGAATTAGATGGTTACCCCTATTTCCCCATATTCATAAATGACAAAGTCCATGTGTGCAATGCAAAGCCTCGAAAATAGGGGGTATAAACATATTCCTTCAAGTGGTTTAATACAATTTTTCTCAACCATATAACAAAAAATATGTGAAGTTGGTCAGTTGCAGCAAAAATACTTAATTCTAGTGTGTTTAAGGGTAATGTTATTAATCCATAATGAAACTTCCATGGTTATGAGACAACCAATCTTTGGCCAAAACCTTGGACAAATATTTTACAATTAAATACCATAGTGTAACCCTACACTTCTATTTTTTTTTTGTAAGTATGGGCAAACCTTCAAGTAATAAAAAAAACCTCTTGGGCTGCTACAACTTACCGACATAGAAACAGGGGGAACATTGATTGGTGAAGTACTTGTCATCTGTGATGGATGAATCGGTGATGGTGCATTTAAATGCATTGGAGGCTGTTGGCTGAACACTGAACGAAAACAAAAACAATTTATAGATCAACCAAAAAAAAAAATACTGTATTTATGCTCACAAAAGAATCTTACTTTATGTTTATTTAATTCATATTGTTATATTGTTATGTATTAAGAGTTACCTCCCTTGAAAATATCAAATAGCATGCAAATGATACAAAATAACTGTATAAGATGTCACTGAAATCAATTACTTAGTGTCAGATGTTGTCTAAGCAGATATACAAATAGATGACATACCACTATTTGATACAGAACAAAATATGGACAACTGTCCCTTATATACCAATTCAATAGGAGAGAGGCAGAAGACATATGTTGCATACTGTTGACAACTTCTCATGCTTCTTGTATATTTCAATTTATTACATAAAAATGCATTATACATGTACATGTAGCTATACCAACTGTATACATCACTCACTCATTCTGATGTCCTTAGAGTAACCTAATTCTTAAGAAATAAATTGATTGAAATAGATTACTGTCATTTCTTATAATCACACAAAAGCAACAGCCCACAGTTGGGAATCATGGATCCAGAAACAGTCAAAACTGTTGATCATTGACCGACAAATTTTGCAAATGACCGACAACAATTTTCCAATATCGGACATTAAAAATTGTCAACCCTTATAAATAACAGTCTGTGTGGTTTCATTAGTGTATAAACATCCTGTCTACCAGTATCTAACTGCTTATTGGAAATAAATTGACAGGTGTGTGTCAATTTTAGCCGATGTGTAGCCACCTGTGACTGTGATTTACATGTAACTGATTAGTTGATTGCATAATTGAATTAAGGGCATGTGCGGCCCCATTGAGTATACAAATTAATTGAAGTAACTCGGAGAATCTTCATATATTTATTAGTTGATTAATTAAGAAAAAAAGAAAAAAGTCCATCATTTTCCCCGCGATCTTTCAGAGGTAACAAAAGCACATGGAATGGAAAGTATGAATCAGTCGTAGTTTGTAATTATTAATTTGTCATTGAATTGTTTTAACACAGACCATTTAAATCAATATACAAAATGTGTTTGAGATTTTGATTTTTCTTGAATAAAAAATCAACATTTTTTTTCATCTCTCGGAAGTTTTCAGCTGTTTGCCTATGTGACGAAAAAGTCCTAGAGATACGATGTTTTGTTTACATGTTAGATTGTCCACATGTGGTCGAAACAAACTCGTTCACTCCCTCTGATATTTTGTGAAAGACAGAGTATGTAATGAAATAACACACTTCCCAATATTTATCTTAAAATAGCTACATTAAAAAGTTTTTTTTACAGTTTATTTTCGGTCTGAGCATGTAAAAAACCAACAAAAACGTCTACTGAAGTTTGATAAAATGTCCGGCATGGGCTGTCAAAATTTCCAGACCCTTGGTGGGAATGTACCTAACTTTTACAAGAAGTGAACTTTTTTTTTCATTATAAGTGAATAATAATAGGATACTTAATTGGAAAGAGCGAATAACCAAAATATGATCACAAGTGTTGAAGAACGCCTAGAAAAGCAGATTTATATATTCCTGTTGTGACATTCTTGCAAAGAAAAAATGAGAGTGAATTACTTACTGATGGGTGAAGGTACACGTGGTGAAGATGAAGGCTGTGGCATGAAGTTGGGTAAAACTTGTGGTGTCGGTGACGGAGCACGTGGAGTCGACGTGTTCTGCATCACATTCATCATGGGCTGTTGGGCAATCATCTGGGGAGGTGGTGTTGGTGAAGCAGACTTTGTAATAATGGTAGGATTTTGCTTGATATAATTAGCAATGGACTCTGGTAAACCTGCTCTTAGACTGCTTTGGCCTGGTTGACTGGTCATTGGTATAGGCTCTGGTACTCCGCCTCGTAAGTTACCTGGCACCTGTTGGGAGGGTTGAGCTATTGGTGTTGATTGTTTGGTCATGTGACTCATTCTCATTTGGGTAAGAGCTTGTTGTCTTATTAGATTCTGCTGTTCTTTGTTTCTTAAGAGAGCCTGGAAAAAAGAAAACTCACAATAACCTTGTTTTATCAATTTAGAAATTCATACCAATTAACAAAATGTTAATTTCTAACTCATAATTTCTAATCTTTCAAGCAAGAACCCCATAATCAATCCAAATCTTGTTTTTATTTTTATGAATCCTTGTGGTACAATGTCAAAGATAACCTTACATTGATACTCAAGTTATTGTGTGGGAACCAAATGTCTATGGATGATGACAACGACAAAATTGCTGTTTCTTATACAACAGCAAATATTTTAACAGCCCATACCTGTAAAAACTCATTTTGAGCAGCCTGAGCCTGGTTGGTTGGTGTCTGTGGTCTCATCATTTGTTGCTGTGGAGGGGAAGGAACTCTAGCCTCAGGTCGTATTGGCCTTGGCACGTTCACAGGCAATTTAGGAGACTCAACAGCAGCAGCAGCTCCTGCCTGCATCAAGCTGAGGAGTTTGTTAAATGCTGTTAGGTCACCTTCATCCTGACTGGACCTCCTTGAGGAACCTTGTGAAGTTTGTTGTGGAGGTTGAGCAGGAGAGGACATCCTACGCTCCATTCGATGGTGGTCCATGGCTAGAGGATGGGGCATACCTTGCTGTGTGAAGTTTTGTCCAGGAGTAGTGACTTGATGTCCAGGGGTTGTTGTATGTTTCATGTCAGCCTCTAATTCCTGAACAGTTTTCACACTGTAAGGAACATCTGTAACGAGGGAGATAACATATATGAACTTAACATAATTCAATTGTATAAAGTTTTATTAGATAAAAAAACCCATAATTATCCCCTGATGCTTTTTTTTAAACTATAATCAAACACATCTTGAACACCTTTAGGAGAGAAGTTTAAAGTTTTTATTGAAATCTGGACATATAACATAGCTATTGTCAAAGAGGATATTTCATGTGTGAATGGGTTCAGAATAGAATACTACACGTTTTTATTTTTGCTTTTAAATCATCAGTACTTACTGCGGGGAGAGGAAACAGCAGGGCTATTGTTGCCACTACTAGAGGCTGTGGAATCTTTCCTACCAAACAGTAAAGCCTTTAACTGGGCTTCTACATCATGAACACTATAGTTACTCCCATCTACAAACACACAACCATGGTTATAAAATTTGACTTTCAGGTCATTAAAATTTTATTTCTATGTTTTTAGAAACATATCAACCTTCCTTTCTGCTTCAATAAGTTGGCTTAATTCATTTTGGTTTTAACCAGAAGTATCTGTGTGCTCTCAACTTTGTAAATTTAGAAATATATATTTTCCAGAACTCTGTAGTTCAAATTCATGAATTATATCTCTTCTTGGTCGTTTTTGTCACAGCTTACCTGTGGAACTGCCAAAATTAAGTATGAAAAGGTCTGTTTAAAGGTATATCAATGTATGTCTGTAAAATGTCTGCAAGATTGTTACTGACACAGTCTGCGACTTTAACCACTAGTCTGATGTGTTACGGACACAGTCTGCAACTTTAACCACTAGTCCGACGTGTTACGGACGCAGTCTGCGACTTTAACCCCTAGTCCGATGTCCCAGACTAGTAGATTTGATTTGGACTAGTAATTTTCCATTGGTACTAGTCTGAAGTACTAGATGAAAAAAAATGTCCCTCTTTTTTTTTTTCTTTCTTAAGTCATCTTTGGTATACATATAATTATCGGCAACTTATTATTGTAAACCAATAACTTCAGTAATGTCAAGAAAATTTAATTACAAAACTTTTAAATTGTTGATTTTTATTTGGACTAGTAAATCAGTTTTTTGAATTAGTGAAAGATTTTGTTTATTAGTCCTGTGGGCTTGTTTCTTAAAAAGTTTTTGGTGCAGACTGCTGACAGACAAAATGCACATACATGTATGCAAGATCCAATTGTACAAGGGAATAATATCATTTCAGTACTTACTACTATCATTGCGTTTGTGGTGTGATCCAGAATTCTGGAAGATGCTATTGAGCATTGGTCCAATAACATTCTTCTGTGAGACAGACATGTCCATACTGATACATTGGGGTTTGTCAGAGAAGGTACTGTTTCCAGGGGTCATGAACACAGATCGGTCAAACATGGAGTTGACAGTATTTGGTGGTGGCGAGGGTACAACTGGACTCCTTGTTCCACTTAATAGTTCTAAAATAAACAATATATCAGCTTATCATTTTTCCCCAATCTTAATCAGACCTTTTCAACCCACTTCAATAAACAATAAATCAGCTTATCATTTTCCCCCAATCTTAATCCGACGTTTTCAACCCACTTCAATTTACAATATCAGGATTCACAATTAAATTTTCTTTCTGACAAAGATAAAACATTTCTCATAAAATTAAAATAAGTAATTTTTTTTTTCAATTTAAATAAAGCATTAATAAACTTTAAGATTAAATTACAGATCTACTTATAAAACAGATTTTTAAGGATTCATGTAAACATATCTTTTGGACTGGACCCTAATGTTTTTAACTCTGACAATTCCAAAAATAGTTGGCTTCTGTAGGTACATGTATTTATGGTTAAGTGAGATAAGCATACGCTTGGGAAAAGCGGGATAATTTTACACATTTTTTTCCAACATTGCACACTAAAACCAATCATTGACATTATTTATACAGTACTCCGGGAGACATGGCAGGGATGTTTGTCTACCCTGGACTTGACTATTTATGAGCAACTCGGCAGGTGTTTCTTGAAAAGCAGAGGACGCTTACCCTACCGGTGCACCTGGTCCATGCTCCCAGTTTTTAGTGGAGTCCGAGTTGCTCATTTGCTTTTGCTACTTTGTATGTATGATTTTAGTTACTTTATGTTCTTTGTTGTGTATGTCTGTTTTCCATGTCTGGTCTTTGTCCCTGGATTACATTCTTTTGATTACTGCTATAACCTTGGTTCCCTTGATTACTCTTTAACAAGTCTATTAAATTGAAGCTTCTGAAGTTAAGAATGAATAATAAATGGATGTTGATTGACATTCTAAACAATATTTAATCTGAACAATACTTTAA
This sequence comes from Perna viridis, assembly GCA_037379345.1. Lineage (NCBI taxonomy): Eukaryota > Metazoa > Mollusca > Bivalvia > Mytilida > Mytilidae > Perna > Perna viridis. Next base: position 4,405,750 of record CM074519.1, read on the forward strand.
CTTTTTAACTTCTACATCAGAAGTTGAAATCATTAAATACTGTTCTGTAGTTGATTTCTAAGGGTAAAAAAAATCATATTAAGGAAAATCGCACGGTGACATCATTACTTATGAACAGTTACACCCTCCTTATGATTTTTTGTGAAAACTATCAAGGTATACAATATTGTTTTTTCTTCTTTTCAGCAATATTTTACCATTTAAATATCCAAAATCTTCATTAATGGATGATCTACGACTATTCTCTCTACTGTTGCCAAGAGAACCTCCATGATGACTAGAGAACCACCTGCTGAATTTACTCTGTATACCTGCCTGTACTTCAGCTGTAGGGCTAGATCCTTCCTGTAAACAAATAGTATACATTGAATTAGATACATGTATCAAATATGGTTTGTATACACTTTTCTCCTTTCTAGCTTGAAATTTTACTGATCTACACAGTTACTTTACTTCGACCAGACCCTAATTAAAAACATGAAAAAGATTTGACAAACAACTCAACACATCATACCCATTTCTCATTCATGTTCAACCTTTTAAGTGGTTAAGTGTGAAATTATCTTCACTGCAAACAAATGTTTCAGGTGGCAGTTAAAAATCACTATGGATGCAAGATTAACTGTGGTTTCTAGACCAGAGAGGTGTGTTTACATTGTAGTTTAAAAAAAAATATTGGTAATTTGCAAACAAATCTAAACATTGCCTGATTTAAGAGAACTTACATTCAAACCAGGGAGGTTTTCTATCTTGAAGAACTCATTGAAGTCAAACAAGTTAGAGCTATGTGGAGAATGTACAGGGAGACTGTCAGAGTTGTTAGACTCCTCAGGAGAACTGGACTCATTCGTCTCTACACTGCCATTTCTTCCCTTCACATCAGCTACCTTAACCTCTTTATTTTCTGTAATGATTACCATGCAGTGAATTAAAACACATTATCTGTTGTTGAAATTCCATTATAACAATACATAGTCAGAACTGTCCTCAAGCAAAATACTTTCACATGAATTTCACCTCAATTACCATAGGCAATGTAATTTTGCTACAAAGTTCACATGAAATTTATGTGGTACTTACGTCAATTTCACATAAATCACACAGCTTTCATGTTAAGTCCATGTGAACTGTTTCTGCCTGTAATATGGACTTCATTATCTCGTATGTGAAAAGTAGTATCAATATCTCAATATACAAGTATCACACTTAATATACATGTATCACACTTAATATACAAGTATCACACTTAACATACAAGTACCATACTTAATATACAAGTATTACACTAAACAAAATTCAAAACAGTTCCAACCAGGAATAAACTTTGGACCCAGGGACTGTAAGCAAATGCTGTACTGTAACAGGTGTATTGTACAATTTAAATATTACTATAATTTTTAATTGATTTTCACACTTCTTGACTGGTGACCTGGTGTAAGAAAAATATTTCTCATCTCTTAGAGATATTCGAATTCTCAGGTGGTGAGCAGCTGAAATAGAAAGGGGTGATTGGTTGTTGTGTGATTGAGTTGCACTGTCTATAAAATCTCATTGATCAAAAATGTCACTGTAATGTTTCTACATTGTTCTCCTGTAACAACTGTTGATGACAACAACTAGAAATGTTTTTTAGCAGTGTAGGTTTGCATCTCAAATAATAAGTTACTAATAAAATACTTACTATCCTTGTCCTCTTCCTCCTCTCCCTGAGCCTCTTCATGATACTCCTCATCAAATCCTGTGTCCATATTAGTGTCATCATCATCCTCACACTTAGACCTTTCTGCTTTAGCAACTTCTCTAGGACCTTCAAACCCATGTAGTTCAATACGATCATTCTGACTGGTAGGCCCTTCAGAGAACCATTCGGGTTCTTCCTCTTCATGGTGTCGGTAAGAATCTCGTCTCTGTCGACCTAATAACACAGTAAAAGAATGTAGGTCACACAGACTGTAAACATAATAAAGAAATCATCATGGCTGGAGATTGTGGTGTTGCAATTTTTCTTACAATACTGGCCATTCACGAATAATATATGGGATGATTTTATGAAAAATCGGAAGTAAATATACAGTAAAAAAAGCATCACAATGGTAAAATCTGCATTTAAAATAGGGGAATTCTGCTAAAAAGTGGGAAAAAAATCATCCCTGCAAAATACATGTATAAGTGGTTTGAAGGAGACTGAATCATTCCCATTTGTCTCATATGTAAACATTAACTAAAAAGAATAAAAATTCATAATTTATCTGTACTGGGTTGGCAGCCCAAAGGCAAAGGTACAAAAATTAAGGTTTAAAATTACAGTAGTTATACAACTTTGTCCTGTTTAACATAGTGAAGCTTTCATGTTTGTGCACAAGTTTCTTAAGAATTTGAAAAAAAAAAGAGAAAGCTATCAATAATGTCCATTAATTTAATCAAGTTTCTTACCATTGTCTCTGCTAAAATGTCTGCTAAAGTCTCTCTACAATAAGAAAATAATGATACTGTTTTAGCAAGATTTTCTCTGTTGGGTACACCAAACAATTTAAAAAAAATCATTGCAATATTTCCTTGAATAAATAAATTAATTCAACATTTCACCATCTACTAAAAAAAACCAACATATTTTACAAGGCGCTTAACTGCCTAATCTTCCAAGATGAAACAGACTTTTGGTCAAGGTCATTTGATTAATGGAATTAGATACATATTTATATAATCAAACAATTAATGTCTACCAGTTAAAAACAACTTTATGAAAGCAAAGCAAAAAATATCCAAAAACAACTTAAACAAAACTCCATAGGAAGTAAACAATTTCTAATACTCAAGTCCAACTAGGGCTGGAAATGAAACAATTCAGGAAATCTCTGAACTTAAGGATTGTAATTCCTGATAACTGGAAAAAATTTGAATGGTCCCAAAATGCCACAGAAAATTGATTGTGCTTACTCTGTCTTCATAATCTCTCCTAAAACTCCTATCCCTGTCATATCGTCTATCTCTGTCATCAAATCTATCACGAATAGCTCTGAAGTCTCGTTCACGTTCCCTCTGAGGTTCACGATCCCTGTCAATCTGGATTCTACCACTTCCAATCCTTCGAACATTTCTACTGCAAAATAAAAAAATATGTCAGCAATGAAACCCATATCCATATTTCTCAATCAAAATTGCTCTATACAATAAATGTAGAGAGTTCCAAGTTAACTTGTTTTGTGTTCATGAAAAAATGTAAAGTTCATTAAAATATGAAGGCATGAGAATGCTAACAATATGTACAGATAAAAAAATAAACAAGGAGCTATTGGTGACCTTTACAAGGTCATCACAAGTGGACATTGGCAAAATCTAAAGTAAATATACTGTTAGAGTTAAAAAAAGAATCATAATGGTAAAATCCAGACTTAAAAAATCAGAAAAAATCAACCCTGTGTATAAATCTCAAGGAAATATATTAAGAAATGTAGGTATGAGAGCACATGGTTCAAAAATCAAGATAACTCTAATTGGTCAGCACTTAGTTCAAATAACAATAACTCTGATTGGTTAGCACTTAGTTCAAATAACAATAACTCTGACTGGTCAGCAATTAGTTCAAATAACAATAACTCTGATTGGTTAGCACTTAGTTCAAACAACAATAACTCTGATTGGTAAGCACTTAGTTCAAACAACAATAACTCTGATTGGTTAGCACTTAGTTCAAATAAAAACAAGCCAAAAACAATATCTCTCCCCCACAAAGTCAGCGGAGAGACATAATAATTCTGATTTATTCCTAACTTACTTGATACAAAGCCCTCAGCAGGGCTTTTTCTAGGATTTTGAAAGCTTTAGTAACTTTTGCGTGAGAAAATGAGGACCATTTTAATGGTATATTTTATAAAGTTCGGTAGTATTTGCATCTGACTCAAGATATTTCAGAATCATCTGTTATTTACAAAACTGTGTGAAGACATTTAAAAAAATTAAATGTACATGTATATCGCATATGAATAAAGCACATATTTTTTCCCACTATCATGCAAGCATGTTTTCCAGAGAACCCAAATAGCATGCCTGAGACTTAATTAAAAAAAAAAACTCCCCAACTTTTAAGGATCATCAAAAATAGAAATCCCTGGCATAGTTTAAATGCATTTCATATTTTAAAAAATGCTGTTTTTTGCGTTGTCACCATTTGAAGAGACACAAAAATAGATCTAGCACAATGTAGATATAGAACTGCCTTAACATGCACCAGTGCTGCATTGGACAGATATAAATATTTCAAATAGGTACATGTATTTCACTATTGTTACCTCATGAGATTCTATTTTTAGCACAATTTTTAACTGTGTTATTGGAAACTAGGCCGAGTTCATGACTAATGTATGTCATTATTTTTCTTTTATATTTAGTATTGGCCCCTCTAGAATTCATTGCAGTCTTCACAACAAACTTTTCAGTTTACAGGCCCAAAATAATTTTTCAGAAATTTTTATATAGTGACTGTTGGCCCGTAGTAGTCAATTTTACAGGCTCACCTCCATTTTGACAAGCCTTGGGCCTCAGACTACCGCTTAATAGTGAAGACTGCATGGATAGCATAAACGATATTTTCAAGATGGTAAATATTGCTGACATGTAATTACAAAATGTCGTGACACTGGAGTGCGACAAAATTATCCATATTTGGTTTACACCTAAGTTTGATGTACAAAAATAAATGATAAATTACTTTGTCATTTTTATACAAAGTTAATGAAAAGTAAAGTAATTTTCCTAGCAGAAATTGTTACCAGCATTTAAACTTTCGCATTTGAGGGGTCATAGATCAACATTTACTCCATGTGTCTGATTTGTGTAATTGGTGAATTTGGTGATTGTTTACACAAAATTTTGACACCTGTTAAGAGTTGTAATTAGCTTGGGGTAATAAAATTGTCACTTTCGCCACTTGAACCAATGTTGGGCTTACAGCTTTTAATGTTTTTTGTACTTTCAAAGATTTCAGGTGACAAATTGAGATTTGATTATTTTCATCATTCTAAAAAGTCTTTTGTCATTGACGAAAATGACGAGCGCTAGAAAAATCACTGCCTCAGGGAAACATTTTGACAGTACACAAAATATAGTATACATAAATATTTACCTATTGTCATCTTTATAATCTGCTGGGCAACTGACTTGCCGAGTTGCAGTTGGAGCAGTCACATGACATCCTGTCCCAAAACTTCTCCTCTGTGGACTTAGAATTATACCGTCCTTTTCTTCTTTCAGACGATCTTTAGGATCTGTTTATAAAATAAATCAGCAATGAATTAAATGATTCCCTAAGATGTCCTCTTCCCTAGAAATGAATGCACTGTATCAGTATTTTAATTCTACTTACATTGAAATGCTAACCTAAACCTAGAATTGGCTGTATTGTATTAGCATTAAGTCCAAATTTTGCCCAGAAATGACTAAAGTAAGCCAAGCAAGTTTTGGCTTGACAAAATTATGATCTTCTAATTGTGCACCTCTATGCTATAATGTTCAGGGGTTGAAAATTTTTTAGTGAAGACCCAAGCCCTGGACTTTTCATCTTTTGTACACTAAGCTCGAACAACGTTTTTTTCAAGTCCCAATAGTACGATATATAAATGCAATTTTGTTATCTGATATTCTTATGTATATTTCTATGTTTGCAAGGAAGAAGACACAGTGTCAATTGATTCCGTCTTCTGGTCTGATGCCTTGTCATCAGCTTTCTGCGTTTTTGTAACCGTGAAATTGTAATTGAGCAACGATATTTCCCTAAAAAGTTTATCAACAAAAGTTTATCTTTATCATTCCAGCATGTAAAAAAATGTGTCTGATCAAGCGCAAGTGTGATTCAGACTTGAATGACTAATCAATAGATCGATCCAGTGAATAACCATTCTAAAAATAAAGTTATAAGTATTTATAGGTCAGGGAATAGATAGAGAAATATAGTCCAAATCATGACAAAAAAATCTTTCAAAAAAGAGTTTTTATTTTTTTAGAATTGCCATGCCCGACAGACTTACTTCATTGAAAAACGGCAAGTCCGAGGTTCAATTTTTTCAGTCCCGGGGTCGGGCTTTAGGAATTTTCAACCCCTGATGTTGTGACCTGTCATTATTAAATCCACCACTTGAAAGCAAAGTGGTATACAGAAATAAGGTTTTCATTGCATTTTAATCCATCTTAACTGAAAGATGGAGGCTGATTTACCTGACAGCCTCCTTTGGGAAATACATTTTGACTTTTTGTCTCCAACTGTTGATGGAGAGATATTTACCTGACGGTCTCCTTCGGGAAATATATTCTGACTTTTTGTCCCCAATTGTTGATGGAGAGATCCTATCACCACCTCCAGAATCGAAAGATCGAAACCATTTTTCTGGATCCCATAAACCATCCACACTAAAATGACAAATAATGGCAGAAAGTTAGTGCCTGTTTTGTTATTTTTGTAAACAAACAATTCAATCTGGACTTCTCTTTTGCCACTAGATTGGTGTTAATTTGGGGTCAATAAATAGTGAATCGTTAAACTGTCAAATTAATGTGATCTGTACCCAATACAAAGTAAAATTAATCAACTTTCTTTACAGGTAGTCAAATAAACTAGAACTAAGAGTGGAATGGTTCTCTAACACTTAAGTTCGACCTGAGTGAGACTCAGGTGTTTCACCGACATACTGAGTGTTTAACACCCAAATTCAACCTACCCAACACCAACAGTTTGTATATTGTAATAGTTGTAAAATTCAATGAGGCATAACGGGGAATTCATAGTAAGATACAATATATATGTATATCGTTTTTTTTGTTTCTCAGGTAATTTGGAACACTCCAGTTAAGGTAAAAATTTAGTCATGTCATTAAAAATTCAGCATAATCTAACTTTTTTTTTCTTTTTGTACAAAATTATCTCTTTTTGATGTGTTATTTTTATTTACAGTTGCGTCCAATGTGTGGGAGATATGTAGAAATATTACTTCGTATTTTTATCAAGTAATAATGCAATCTTTTGAAATTTTAATTTTGCACTTTTAAATTGATAATTACTATAATAATTATTAACAAAGCACTTTGAAAGTATTGATTGTTGCAATTTGAGTGACAGACTTGAAAAACAGTCTGGTGACGCTTTTAGTTTCTGATACTTTAAATAATATAACCGCTTTTCCAGAAATAAAATAGACTAATTACAGGTCTCAAGACATCCATATAATGTGTACATAAGAATTATAAAGTAGACGTTCTTAATCAGGACTGTGGACGTTGTCAGTAATAATTATAAGTTTCAATACGTTGTCCAAAAGACGACGAGATTGCATCCTCAGCCAGTCGTTTTCGACGGCTAAAAATCCTACAAGTTAACTCTGAGACATTTCTTATTTAAAGTACTTTTCAAATATAACCTACATATATCTTTATTTTAGTGTTAAGTTTAGTTAAACAATTTTGAACTTTCATTATTTTACTCCCTTGACGAACCTAGAACCTAGTTGTCTATTTGAACACATTGTTTACAATGTCTCAAATATGTGTCCAGTCATCAAATGGACTGCAATTAATTAAACATGTAACTCAATACAGGACAGTTATGAAGTATGTATCAACCATAAAGTGTCTTTTTTTATGATTTTCATGTTATATTTGTCAATTGTAAAAAAACATGTGCGAATCGTCTCAATCATGGGTCCAGAAACAGTCAAAATGCTGGCCATTGACAGACAAATTTTGCAAATGTCCAATGACCATTTCCCAATATTGGACATAAAAATTGTCAATCCTTATAAATTTCATTTGGCATGGTTTCATTAGTGTATAAACAACCTGTCTACCAGTATCCTAACTGCTTATTGGAAATAAATTGACAGGTGCATGTCAATGTTAGCCAATGTGCAGCCACCTGTGACTGTGATTTACCTGTAACTGATAAGTTGATTGCATAATTGAATTAACAGTACACATGCAGCCCCAATGCGTAAACATATTAATTGAAGTGACTTGGACAATTTTCATACATTTACTACTTGATATATTAAGAAAAAGATTGAGATGTCCATCGATCATTTTTCTGACGATCTTTCACAGGTAACGAAAGCCCACATGGTGCTGAAATTAGTTTGTAATTATTTAAATTATTTAAAGTCCATTTAAATCAATAAACAAAATGTATTAGAGATTTTCTTTTATAAATAATCAACCTTTTTTCATCAATTGGAAGTTTTCAGTTGTCTGCCGATGTGATAAAAAAGTCTGAGAGATCCTATGTTTTGTTAACATGTTGGAACGTCCACGTGTGGTCGAAACCGAAATCGTTCACTCGTTCAGATATTTTATGAAAGACAGAGTATGTGATAAAATAGCACAAATTCAAATATTTATCTTAAAATAACTATACTCGGCGTCACATAAATAAGATACTGTTAAAATTTGAATAAAATTATTTTCTACGACTTTATTGACACCTACCGTCGTTTAATTGTCTTAAATGACTTGCTCATTCGTTTAGCCAAACGGCTTCTCCCTAAAGATTGAATCATTAAATTCCGGTCGGATTTTAATTCTTAGTGCCAATATTTATATTGTAAAAAGTCGGCCATGTTTAAAGTGATCATTTGTTAGATGTTGTTTACGTTTAAATGGTTTGTCCAAAAACCGAAGAACCCAGAATGCATTTCGGCGTTATTTCGGATATATCTGATTTATTTTACGCGAACAACGTACAATACCGAGAAGTTGATCAAGCAGACGATTGTCACCGGAGTTCGACGGGAACTTACGAACTTTGTTTGTAAACAAATCCGTCCCGTAGAAACCAACATGGCGGATATTAGTAGGGGATTTTCCCGTAAGGATTTGTTACCCATGATTTAAGCTAATAAGCGACTCGTTGGTACTAACACGTCATGCATATATGCGAACTATCTTCATATTAAATAAAAGAGAGACAACTCTAGCGGTAAGTCCCGACGGTTTATGAAGTAAAGCTTCAATTTGAAAATGTGTTGTATGTGACGTCGAGTATACATGTACATGAACAAGTTTTTTATTAAAAGTTTTTCAATCTAAGCAAGACTGACACAAACGTCTGCTGAAGTTTGATAAAATGACTGGCATGGGCTGTCAAAATTTCCAGACCCTTGGTCTCAATCATTGTTTTATTGTGCCAATGGCTTGGATTTAAGCTGCACAAATTAACTATTGACTTGTGTTACTAGTATAGATTCTGGTGATTGGATTATGAATTTTCAAAAGTCGCTTGACTCCCCGGTTGTGATTTTCAGGGGTCCCCAATGAATTCTGGAGGTCAGTGGCCTGGCAGCTTGGGTACCATCATCCATATTGAAATCAATGAGATTAACTTCACCGTGCTTGGTGAATTTCACGCCCGGATTAGCGATTCTCCGTACACAATTAACAACCAGAACATACAATGTCCCAGCTGGGTGGGTGTAACACTCACATTTCACCATAAAAAAATCTGACTGACACAGTGTTTCACTAACTAACACGGATTTAAAACTATGACTTGAGTGTTGCAGAAACATAAGTTGCTGAGTGTAGTGTACTTTCTTTTTAAACCATGAACAACTCTGAGAATTCTTTGCTATTTTTCACACAAACGGCCACCCCTGTAAACCAGTCATTTCTTCTTGTCCAAGGTTTGGTCAGTTTGGAGAAGTTTCACTGTATAATAAAAATACAGTTCTAAAAAATCCTAAAGGAACAAAAACATTTACATGTCCAAAGTACAATTTTGACAATTTATGCCAAATTATGCACTAAAATAAAATATTTTTGAATAATTTTACTGGTCCAAATAAATTTTCACTGGTTTTGGGCCGGTGATCCACTGCTTATTTCACGGCCAGCGATACTTCATATTTGCTAGATGACTGGGATCTCACTGGGTTATGCCATCACAACAAATTGTAATGATTGCAACCTGTCACAAGAGGCTCCCAAGAGCATGACATGCTCACCTTGTTAAATGTATTGCCCTTTATTTTACATTGAAGTGTTTTTCAATAAACAACCAGTCAGACTAATAATTCAGGGTTCGACATTTATGGTTGCCCGATTGCCCGGGGCAAGTAAAAACGACATCAAAGTTGCCCGACTGGGCAAGTGAAAAAAAATATGTGCCCAAATTACATTATTTCTGATCATCGCAGCTCTAAAACATCGAAAATTACTTCTGTATAGTTCGCCGTTCTTCCCGACCTTGCTGACCTAGATTATCATTGGATAGTTTTCTGATTTTCCCTTTGCCAAAAATAGATCGTATGATATTAATGTCGACCAATCGGATGCGTCCAATTGTACATCTATTTTCGTTATCCAATTGAACATCGCGATTTATTTATGGAATTTCTTACTTTGGAAAACTGTAAGAAATCTGTATCGAAAACTTCGAAAATATGAGAGAAAAAGAGAAATAAAATTCTATTGAAGATAGTTATTGTTGTCCATTTGTTAAACTAAAGATGTGAAATAAAAACTCCTCACATGAATACTTGTAATTTCTTTGCTTCTTGTTTTACCCCTTATTCCCGCAAAAAATATGACGGCTTTTCAATTTATTTGGCTTGCAATTAATCAGTTCTCCCCAAGTGTCGAGGGAGTAAGCATGGCCAAGCATGGTCATTTTAATTTAGTAAAATGTGTTTACAGTTATTTTTATTCAATTTTATTTAATTCAACGGTAATCAGTATTACATAGGTTCATGAATATGTCATGTTGTATTTGGTGCAATTCTGACAGGACAACATGAGCTGACCTTTGCCATCACTTTGTGTATCCTTTGTCTGACTGGTACATTTTCTATTTGCCTTACAGAATTCTCTGAAAATAGTATACTCAACAATGTTGATTGATCATGGTGTCTAACTCTATGTATCACTGTAATCGAATCTTAGAATGGTCAATTTATGTTAAACCACTGTCATCTGCATTATAGTTGAACAGTTTCTTGCCATCCACGTCATATTAAACAAGGGTTTCTGGTTTAAACACTATATTGTGACACAAAGTTCCGGGCAAGTATTTCAATATTTCGGGCAAGTGAATCACATATGTCACTTGCCCGACTGGACAAGTGAATATAAAAGTTAATGTCGAACCCTGTAATTATACAATAAATCATAAAAAAATGATAACTGACCCCAATGAAATGCAATTATGACATTCATAATTGCTACAAGTAATTCATCCACTTAATTAGCCACTCCAACAAATAAATTTTCAGGGAGTAACTTGGAACTATAAAATTTGTTGAATCAAATCGCCCAATTTTCATTATAATTCTTCATGCATTTTCACAGGAGATTCAATAGCACATGGTCTTCCAGTGTTGAAATATGTTAAAAATAATCCTCAGTATGACTCCTACAAAATTTACTGAATCAAAATTGTAATATGCACATTTAATATATTTGTCAACAATACATTTAACATGAGGGGAAGCATTCCACTTATTAGTTTTACCCTAGAGGTTTAGAGGACATTCACCAGACCATTCTTATGATAACCACGTGTCAATATGTTGCTTTCTAATGGTTGGGGAAAATTGCCATTATTGACCTTATATTAACAAGAGAAAATGTAACAATACCAAACAAGACTATTACACACTCTCTAGTATAACGTGACAACACTGAACCCGATGATTTAATTAATACATACTTGTCATAGTCTGGAGACAAACATGCTGGCCTCCTCTGGGAAGTTTTAGTGTTACGCAATTCAAACAGCTGGTCCTACAGAAAAGAAGAAAATTACTTGTTATACCAATGGCCTTATGCTAAATGTATATATAAGAAAATTGAGTGAGAAAAGTACTAGTTCTTAAAAATTCAAAGCTCTTAAAAAGCTGTTTGTACATAGAAAAGAGACATGCATGTGCATTAATGTCCATGTACATGTAAACTTTCTTTTACATAATGTTGATTATAATTGTAGAGGTTTTGATTTCTGCCTTCTTTTCAAGCTTTAAAAGTCAAAATGACACAAATGAAAAAAATCAATACCAGATTACCAGCCACACATAAAAATCATGAAAGGCATCCACAGGAACAGATAAAAGGCAACAGTAAAACATTTAAGTAGTGTTAATATACATGTAAAACTCCATTATTCAAATACTACACTGAAATTGTGAAAAAAAATGATGTTTTGAAATACATGTAGATACACCTGGCTGTAAAACAATTCTTTTTTTTTTATTTGTTTCAATTTAAAAGCCATTTAAGTAGAAATTTGCACTTGTGTCTACATTTGCATTTCTATCATGCTTGAATGATAAAAAAATTGTCAGAATGTCACAATGGGACATTCTACTTTGAACACTGTACATGTAGTATAAATCACTTTCTTATCCATTGCACAATATTTCCAGATTTTATAAAACACCTTCTTGACAACTATATTGAATAGCATCTTTGGACAAAAAAAACTTACCCTGGAGTAAATATAAGCTGGAGTAGGACCAGGTGTGTCTGACCTTGTAACAACTACTTCTTTTGGAGTATTTCTTCCACTGTCATCAGAGTTCAAGTCTCTTTCCATTCTAAAGAAAAAAAAATATTTGTAAGTAAAGTGTAAAAACACACAATGTATACAAATGTTGCTGTAATATGATAAGTTGTTCAATCTTTTTCTATCAAAAACAGACAGTTTTTTTCAGTGCAGTACAGTGGAAAGAGAGCAGGGTATGACAATAAAGCTTGTGCTATTGCCTATGGCAAGTACAAATGACTTTCGAGCAAGCAGAATTCAGATCACAGTTGTCTGAAGGGCAACTGAAATTTCTTGAAATGTCATTAGAGAAACTACTTGGGACAAGCTAATTTTCTGACAAGCAAATGTTGTGAACTTCTTGCTCAATAGGACAAATTCAGCAAGTTGTTTATAAAAGTCAGTCTTCCAATGGAAAAGTTTTTTTTTACTTCCAACAGACAAGACATTTTTTTAAGTTACTACTCTATGAAGCCTCTTCAAATGTCCTCCATACGTGTAATTTTTTATTGGTCTCTACCAAAAATATTGTGCAGTGACAGACCCGTCGTCGTATACCAATTTCATTGGACACTCAAACAATTTAGTGAAGTGTATATGCATGTTCCACCCAAGAAAAAAAAGAATATCAGCGAAGCAGAGAAAAATGAAAATCACCAGAAATATAAGAAGGAAGAGAGGACTTGAACATTTCAACCAAAATGGCCATCCGAGTTAACATTGCTCAAGGATGAAGTTGAAAAGGGAGTAACATGTATAACATGTGTAGATTTTGAAAAAGAACAAAAAAGGCTGTTTGTAAAAGGATAAAGTTTTTCAAAAAGAAATGCTACTAACAAAACTTCAAAGATTAACTTACAGAGAATAAAGAAACAAATATACAAGATATTATATTAATAATTGCAATGAATTAATTCCACCCAAACATGGGAAGACCAATACATTTTTTTTGATACTGAATATTAAAAGTTACTTCTAGAAAAATTCAATAAGGTTCCAATGTTGATAAATTAGCAACTAATCATTATTTTGTCCACTGTAACATATGCACATTTATGTTTCAGGTATCAGTCATCCTTAATTTAAAGACATTAAAAAAAGGAAGACGTTAATTCTAATTTTATTTGATACAAGTCAAATAAATGTAACACCAATTTTACAGTCAAAACTTTGCCAAGAACACAAAACGAAGTTATTTTAAATTTCCAATAAATTGTGCAAGTTTGACAGATGAGGTCTTGAAAATTAGTTCAAACACTGTTTCAGGTGCAACACTGAAGACAGAAGAAGAAAGATTGCAGTGATTTTTCTAGGCTTAGTCATTTTAATCAATGGCTAATCATTATCTCAAGTGACTACAGCTTTATCCTGGATTTTGACCCATTTTAGTCAAAATTTGTATGTGTTTGTACAAAAGCCCCAAAAGCTTTTGAAATCCTGGCAAAAATTGAGATTGTAGTGCATTCATATTACTACATTTATGTGAAGAGAAGGAATAACTGCACATATACCTTCAATGATAAAAGCTGAGTAAATAAACACTACAATATAAAACTGACAAACCTAAGATAATATTTCAAGTCATAATTGGCATAATTCACTGCTGATATTAGGGAAATTTAGAGCATATATCTCTTCAGAAACCGGCTGAATAGACTGAATTCTAATTTTGGAAATCCAGAATCGAGTCATGGCGTATTTGTCGGACCGCTTGACATGACTGCTACTTTTAGCCGCCGGTCTGATTAAATTTGTGTGATTTCCTGACCAGATGTCCAGTATGTTTTTTTTATTAGGCATGCCTAAACCGGAACTTCTGGTTTAAATATGGCGTCTGAATTGAGGCAAATTTAAATTGTTTTTTTTTTGGTCCAGCAGATAATTGTTCGTTCCAGCAGATTTTGTTACCTTTTTTTTTACTTATAATACATAAAAAACGATTCCAGTGCTTTTTCTACCTTTATTCAGATAAGGCCCCAACCCCTGATATTGGGAATTTTTTATCAATTGGGAAAAAAAGTAATAAATAAAATCATTTACTATTATGAGACATAACAATGCCGTTTTAACTTTGGATACCTTTTATTTTACAACCATTGGATGAAATAGGTAAAAGAAGATCTGAATTATCGTAAATCGGCTGCCGACAGGGGTCGCGCTGGGCTTTGCCAATGTCACAATTTGCGATTTTTTATTTTATCTGGCGACAAAAATAGCCAGTTGGCGATTTTCTTGGTGCCTAGGTTTTGTATATTAAAATTGACAGCTAGTTTATCAGCAACGGATATTCTCTCTAATTTTGCGTTGACACCTGGTCAGAGTTAATTGACTATGACCAATTTACGACTGAATGCAATTAAAGGTAATTAGACCAGGCGACCGTGACTGATAATATATTCATGGGAGGTGTCAATCAAATGTAAGTATATTATTGAGCCAATCAAAACTCTCATCATCTGGTCAAAGGTAAACACAATGAAGGCCATGTGCACGTGACTACACACAAGTTTCATAACCCTGTTTAACCATGTAATACATTCAGAAACAGATTTACCTAACAACAGAATAAATTAAATCCAATTAACAATGATTATCCCATCAGGAAGTGTCTGAATACTTCGAAATGAAAGAATTGGTAAAAGAAAATGGACGACATTTGTTCACACTTTTGCCATGCGACTTTTTTGGCTGGGGGAAATTGGTAACAAATAGAATGGAGATTCCCAAAATCTAATTAAAGAAATGCTATTCAGATATCAAGATAATTAAACAGGGACACAGTTAATGGTCCATGGTACAAAATGTAGTTTGATAGAAATTTTATCAATTGAGAAAAAGAATCAAGTTTGTTAAAAATAAAAAAAATAAATTATATTGTATTAGATAAATTAGCTCATAAAGGACAAAGGTGAACATGTTTTAAAATCACTGACTATATGAGAATAGTAATATAAGTCTTTGATAGAAGTAAAATACCTGTTTCTAGAGTAGTACTTTTTATTTTATGCATATGAAAGTGACAGACTAGAGCAAAAAACCTGCTTTATACATGTATCAAGAGTGAATCTTGGGTACATGTTTACTGGCGACAAAAAATGACAGCTGGCAATTTTTCTGGCGACAGAATTTTGGAAGCCAGAGCAGCCCCTGGCCGTAAAAAGTTGTAATTTGAAGAAAAGACACATTTCTTTCCCCAATCTTAATATTACTCTCGATAAACTATAATAACGATTTGCCAACTCATCAATAAAATGGGACTTTAATTCTACCAACAGATGAATTAACACCTTTCATTTTGCTTGCTACAGTTGGGAAATTCATGATAAAATTTGGGAAAAAAAGACTTTTTGTCATTGGGAATTGGGCTGATAAATGGTAGTAAATCAAAGGTAGAAAAAAAAACAGGATTTCCTGCATGAAAATATCCAGGGCCAGATCCAGACACTTTGCAAGGAAGAGTGCCAGCCAAAGTTCCTCAGAATAGGGTGTGCGTGTGTGTGTGTGTGTGTGTGGGGGGGGGGTGATAGGACATCATTTGCCATTTTGTGTCAATTTTACTCATTAAAATGACAATTTCTTCAATAAAATGGGGATGCAAACCCCCTGCATCCCCCCTTCTGGATTTGTCACTGGTTTCAGTTATCTGTTCAAAAGACATTTGAAAAGAAGAGCTATTATTGATAAAGCAGATAGCTGCTAGATTTTAAATTAGCTTTCAGGTTTGTAAGTTAAACAAAGGCATCTATGAGGCTTCACCTTGCTACATCTCTTAGATCCTGCCCAGTTGTTCAGAAAAGAGAATTCCAACACACACAGGTTACATGTTTTGTACTGCAATTTTCTATAATTCCACTCAATAAAAAAATCATACTAGGTTGAGTTTTGTAGATATACCTAATGATTGACAATAATTTGCATATTCATTCGACTTCAGGTGGGGCATTATGTTTCTGTGATTGTGCTGTAATAAACTAGTAAAGTAGTATACTGCATCAATAAGACTAAGACTAAAATTCTGACACTAGTGTAGTAGTGACAGGCATGAATATTGACATTTTGCAATTCAGTATAATCATTGTCTCTTTGATATTCTAGGAGCCTAAGCAATGTGAGAACATGATGAAAATGTATTATACGATGTAATGTACCTTTATCATGTAAAACGTATGATGGCTAAGTGAAGATGAGAGATGTGTTTTGTTTTTATCTGAAAAATGTCGGCTTACCTTCAGCTGGACCCGAAACTCGAGTCGCTGTCAGCGAAAAAGGACCAAAAACAAAAAAATTGTTCAAAACAAGAAACAAAAGTGCGTTCAAGCAGATTTTAGTCAAATACTATTTCGCCTTTATCACATGCTGAAATGATGATACATGAAACATTTGAACAGTTGCAGTACAACATCGGAAAATGTTGGAAGTCACCCGGATAAATGCATGCGCAAAGCAAGATTGACCTATTTATTTTTAAGGTCAATATTTTTTTTTCTAAATAGGAATTCAGAATATTTGGCACCAAATATAGAAGTTAATTAGTTGTAATATGAGGACACATAGACAGTGCAAGATACTGAAATACAAAACAATGAGATTTTTCAATTGTATTCTATGTAGCCGTGTCGTCCCAGACTTATGACGCCACATAATATAAAATTTTGAGAATGGATTTGTCTTGCCCATTTCCCTGGGCTTCAACACGTTTTAGATGAATGTTTTATCACTCGATTCCCAGAATGTACATTTAAATATAAACGATACTTTGCATATACAGGAAAACAGATTATTGAAAACGCAATAGACATATCACATGACACTCAAGATGGAGGAAGAAAACATTTAATAGTCAGTGCAGTGTTTTTTTCTTTTTAGTTACTCGAGAAAGTAAAACGATTTGTTCTGTACATTAAACAATAAACTGCATAATATATTTAAAAATGGATGAACATACAGGTTTGTTACAAAGGAAGACAGAAACTCAAAGAAATTCACCTGACTTGAAAGTGAAAGTAGCCCAGTGTGCCATCCTTGTAACTGTTACACTTGAGAAAGTTGCCTTTTATAGCTTAGCAGGGAATCTTGTTTTCTTTTTGAATAAATATCCATATGAATGGAAGTCTTACAATTCCATGGTTGCATTGTTCTTCTTTTTTGGAATCTCATATCTCGCCTCGTTTTTTGGAGGTTTACTGGCAGATGCTTTGGTAGGAAGATTCAAGACTCTCTTGCTCACATTTTTTGTCTATTTAGTTGGATACATATTTCTTCCATTGTTGAGAGGACATAATGATGGAAGTGAACATTTGAGCCTTCCAAAAATTTGTGGATATGGGCTAAATTATACAAGTAACCATCCTCACTCAGACAGAGACGAATCTCCATTTGATGAATATTGTTCAGGTTTAATATTTGGAGTACTTACATTGATTGCAGTGGGAAGTGGACCATTTAGATCAAATATTGCTCCGTTTGGAGCTGATCAGGTATAATTTGTTATCGATAATATGTTAAATGTAAGCTAGGATAGGGAGTTGTTAATTGCTTCATGAATGTACATTTGTAAATGTACCTTTGTTAAAAAGTGTCACATTAACTGCTTTTTTTTTGGAAAGGAAAATGTAAAAAAAAATCAGGGTGGATTTAAATTGTGTAACTTACTTATATAAGGCCACTATTATTTTTCTTCAGTTTATTAGTTTATAGATTTTAAAAGAGGACAAATTAAAGTTAACATCATGATCTTTTACTGATATTGTAAAGCAAAAACTTTTTTTATTTTCATTCAAGCAATTACTATAAACAGAAAAAAAAATTAAATCAAGCTGATACAATATTTTTTTCTGACATAAATTGAATAAAAAAAAATTGTACTGAGGCTTTTTAAAGATAGTTGAAATAAAAAAGGCTGAAAAGTAAACTAATTTTTTTCTGCCAACAAGAAAAATATAGTCAGTTGGATCAATATATGAACAATTGAAAAAAGTAAGATTCAGTTCATTCAATTTCAACACATATAGTTTGGCTTTGAAATCATGATGATATCAGATGTAAATTTATAGCATTTAGGTACATGTAGTTCATACCTAATATTTCTGCCCTACCAATTTGTCTATTATCTGTTCTCTGGTGGACATACTTGATAATTTCAACTAAAAACAAATGGGTCATTGAACTTATTTTAATATATTAGTGAGTCATCTCATGGAAAATTCAGTTTTCTTGTAGACTCATTGAAAGTTTTAGTTTATTTGACATGCTTTCATTTTCGGTAAAAAAAATCTAGGGCACCATCAACTTTTTTTTTTATAATTCTGTATTACTAAAAGTTGTTATTGTCCATTATCTTCCTTGAATGGTACTTAAAAAAATTGTTAATACAAATTACCAAAATATTTTAAACAAATGTTTTTTTTTTTATTATTATTTGCCCCAAAGAAAGATAGTTATATATATAAATTTGTAGGATGTCCTGTGTAAAAGGTATGATCTACCTTGAATACATGTACAAATCCTTGTTAAAAAAAATATGATAGATGAATATTGCACATTACAGCTGAATTTCATATGACATGGATTTACTTAATTGTATTACAAAATACATTATACTTTAAAACAATATTGTGTATGAATTTTTACATGTTATTTTGTCCATCTTTAATTTATTTTACCTCGTAGGTAAACAGTGAAGGTCAGCAAGCATGTTTGACATTCTTTAACTGGTACTATTGGTGTATTAATATTGGATCACTTATTGCATTACTTGGAATCACTTATGTACAACAACATGAAGGTTTCTACCAGGGTTACCTACCAGCACTTATCTGCTTGGCTGTGTCCGCTTTTGTTTTCTTATGTGGTAAGTACTGTACATGTATAAAGTAAAAACTTTGAAGGTAGGAGACATACCACAAGAGATGAAACTACGTCATATTACTGTACATAGAGAATGAGGAAATGGGGAATGTGTCATAGGGAAAACAACCCTACCAAATTGAGGGGAAAAACAGTTGAAGACAGCCTATGAACCTTCATTAAACAGTGATAAATTTCCCACACCTTGAGTCTGTCTTTTACTGCCCCTGAAACAAATATTTACTGGTTCAGTGAATGTTGGGGCCAGACTACACCCTAAACATTTAAAAAAACAAATTCAAAATCACACAAGATTAAAAGTCGAAAAAATTGAGTAATGGTCACCAAATTGATGCCCCCAACTCCCCATTTCATAAAATGCACCTTTTGACTTCTAAAATAGGAAATACATAATTGTAATAAAAATTCTACCGAAGTTTTCTTTTTTAAATTAATTTCAGTAATGTAGAATAAGTTCAGGATAAGAGATGGGTACCCCAAGTCACAGAATGAGAAAGTCAATGTGTGCTGAAGTGAGACCTGAAAGAACTTCACATCAAAATCTTGAATAGAAGTTGCACGATGTGAATGTGTTATAAAGATTCTGTGAACGTTTCATCAAATTCCATTCACCTATGTAGGAGGAGTAATTGATAAGAGATTAGTACCCACATGTCCTTTTATTCATTAATGACAAAATCCATGTTTTGCTATGTGAAACCCCAAAATTGATTTGGGATCAAAATTCACAATATAGGTATTTCATGTGAATATGTTTTCTGTCAAAGTTTCATTAAATTCCATTCAGTGGTGTAGAAGGAGTAACGGATTAGAGATGGGCACCCAATGTCCCTATATTCATAAATGAAAATTTAATGTCAATGTTTTCTTATGTGAATTTTACCCCCCCCCCCCACCCCACCAAATTGATTTGATCATCAAATTTGAGTAATGTATAAGAGATAGACCCTCTGTGTAGCAGAAGGAAGGAAGTAGGGATGAAAGCAAGAATAGTCCCCCTATGTCTATATATCCACCACTTTGCAAGTGGGGGTATTAATGGCTAGAGGTTCCTGACATGGGAGTGGCAAGGTTGAACTAGTTTGATTATGCCACCACTTTCCCTGTACTTCCAGCCAATGAAGACAACAAAAATACACAGTAAACACTATAAAAACTTACTTGAAAAGAGACCTGAGTCCAATGTAAAAATAAGAAACGTTTACAATAATTGGTATTCTAATTGACATTACAGAGTGTTATCAGAATTATGGTCAATCTATCATGAAATATTGATCTTTTACTTTCAGTAGTAGGAGGTACTTTTTAAATGGTTTTAAGAAGGTAGACCTAGGGCAAATCATTACAATGTTTGTATTCAGTAATTTACATCAATCTCATGTAAGCATTGAACTTGGACTGATTTCATTGTTTCAAATGAAAGCTTGATAGGATTTGGGAAATTGAATATGATACAAACATATCACTGATTTCAAGAATTATGTCCCTTACCCTATGTCCACCTCCGTAAATGCACTACATACTTGAGCATAACAAAAAAATCTGGACTGCCAGCATTTACAATATAGGTTACAGACCACCGATTCAACCAATAAGCATCTTCTCATCTCATTTAAAAAATTTAAACAGTTTCTGATAGGAAAAACATTTCTGTACATTTTATAGGTGCATTTTGCTTCTTGTGATGTGAAGCCTAATCTCCATAATGATTTCTAAATATACCCCTATCTTGTGAAAACACTGGGATTTCCCATGCTATTTATAGACACTTCACTTCCGGTGACCAGTACTGCACTGCAAGTCTGCTAACCCCACATGCCATTCTGAGGATTGTGAGCTGACATATGTAGAATCATGCTGATATATAGTCCTCTGCAGGTTAAAGTTAAGGTAAAGTCCAGAGAAGCCATTGAATATTGTGAAATTAGCATAGAAGCCTATGGGAAGTGGAATTAGTGGTTTTTAGCCTTAAAATGGTTATTTTTGTTCTTTTTGGTGTCACAAATGTGTATTTTTTTTTTTTGACAAGTTGGTATAGTTTTGTTTTTTACCCTTTGACCTTTAGGACGTTCTTCTATGGAAACGCAAGTCACCTGATCACAGTTTTGTTTCCCAATTGGCCAAATAATGATAACTTAGTGGCATTCGAAAAAACTGTATAGAAAATTTGAAATAGCTTACATTGTGTTATTTTCTTGAAAGGAATGTAAAAATTTAAAGTAAAAAGAACACAATATTACTATGTTGGCAATCTTTTTTTTAAAGATGGTACTTGTTTTTACCTCATATTTTGCAATCTACAGTGGTACTTAAAAATTGTCATTAATCTCAAAGGATCCTTTACATAAACATAATTTGAAATTAAGTTTTAATTATTGTGTTTCCTTGGTAACAGCAGAATTTCATGAAAGTTAGATTGCTGTAATTTTTTTTGGTAAGAGGGTATCTAAATGTTGTTTGTATCTGTTTCAATATAAGTCAGAAAGACACTGATATAATTAATGTGTACTTATTATAGTGATATAATAAACGTGTGTACTTATTTTACTGATATAATAAATGTGTACTTTTAATACTGATATAATAAATGTGTACTTTTTATACTGATATAATAAGCATGTGTACTTTTTATAGTGATATAATAAGCATGTGTACTTATTATAGTGATATAATAAGCATGTGTACTTATTATACTGATATAATAAACATGTGTACTTATTATACTGATATAATAAACGTGTACTTTTTATACTAATATAATAAGCATATGCACTTTTAATTCTGATATAATAAGTATGTGTACTTAATATAGGATATAATAAGTATGTGTACTTAATATAGGATATAATTAACATGTGTACTTATTATACTGATATAATATACATGTGTACTTATTATACTGATATGATAAGCATGTGTACGTATTATAGTGATATGATAAACGTGTACTTTTTATACTGATATGATAAGCATGTGTACTTTTAATACTGATATAATAAGTATGTGTACTTATTATACTGATATAATAAACGTGTACTTATTATACTGATATAATAAACGTGTACTTATTATAAGATATCATTAACATGTGTACTTATTATTCTGATATAATAAGCATGTGTACTTATTATAGTGATATGATAAACATGTGTACTTTTTATACTGATATAATAAGCATGTGTACTTTTAATACTGATATAATAAGTATGTGTACTTATTATACTGATATAATAAACATGTACTTATTATAAGATATCATTAACATGTGTACTTATTATACTGATATAATAAGCATGTGTACTTTTTGTACAGATATAATACACATGTGTACTTTTTATACAGATATAATAAAGATGTGTACTTATTATACTGATATAATAAACGTGTACTTTTTTATACTGATATAATAAACATGTACTTTTTTATACTGATATAATAAACATGTGTACTTATTATACTGATATAATAAACATGTACTTATTATAAGATATCATTAACATGTGTACTTATTATACTGATATAATAAGCATGTGTACTTTTTATACAGATATAATACACATGTGTACTTTTTATACAGATATAATAAAGATGTGTACTTATTATACTGATATAATAAACGTGTACTTTTTTATACTGATACAATAAACATGTACTTTTTATACTCATATTATAAACATGTGTACTTTTTATACTTTATCTATACCTTAAACAGAACAATCCAAACTTAAGCGTCAGTACCTGTAAGAACCGGGCATTTGGTGAAACATGGTATGAAAAAACCCACCATTTTGATACATGTAGTTTAATTTGACTATTTTCACCATTAGAATCAAGTAAAATAGACAAGATTTTCCATATCATGCTGGCCAATTGAGTTTTTATTGAAATGCACTGAAAATGAACATTTCAGGGGCAGATAGCTATGTCAAAAACCTCATTTTTCGAACATTCTATTGAAAACTTCTGAGCAAAGCCAGTGATGCAGAAATTAAAGAATGGTCTTTTCAAATAGAGAATATATCCTTGAGTGATATTTCATTGTCAAATCGGTGGGGTTTTGACATGCTTGTTTCTGATTTTTCCCATTATGCCTGATTCTTACAAACACTTACACTTAACATAACCTTGATGGTATGTTATTTGTTTATGATCATGAAGACTTTTATTCATTTAACCATAAGAAGCATACTGTAAAGTGGGAATTTTTTTCATCCTTATGCTTACACAACTTTCCCAATAAACATTTGCACATTGCTCAAATAGCAATATATTACAGTACTTGTACATTTAATATGCTTTATCAACCCTCACTCTTGGAGTGGATAGTTTATTAAAATCTATTCCAATTACCGGAATTAATCAATCAATTTTTGCTAATTTTTTAATAACAGAATTAATCAATCAATTTTTGCTAATTTTTTAACAACTCCTTGATGGTGTAGGGGTAGCCTGCTTGTCTCAAGTGCAGGAGGTCTCTGGTTTGATCGCTAGCCAAATCATTCCAAAGACTAGAAAAATGTTAGTCACTGCTTCTCCAACAAAGAATCTATTAGCAGATGTAGTGAAAGCTGATCGGCTTTGAGTCTGAGTGGGGTGACATGCCTGTCTGCAGCCATTGCTTTTGTGAGTTAGCTCAATAAAGAATCTGCTCTGCATGTCAGACTTAAAGCAGGGTCTGTTGGATTTGTCGAACAGTCTTGTTTTGATTTGCATGAAATACTGTGTAGAACATTTAACAATAGTGGAAATTAATCAATAAATATTTCAATACTGTTCAGTTATTAATCATAAGTTGATTTTCACATCATAAAGTTATATTTATGTGTATTTTTATTTTATGAACATGCCGTTATGTGTTAATGATTTGTTTTTGGTGTATTTTTATTTAAGGATGTCTCGTCTGAATATAGCTGAAATATTGCTGCTCGGACGTTAAAACCCCAACAAACAAACAATTTAGGGATGATGTATTTATGTGTTTTATGATTTGTTTTTTATATCCACCACATAAAGTAGCCAGGTATTATGTGATACCCTCCAAAAAGTTGTGTGTCAGTCCATCTGTCTGTCTGTCTGCCGACTATTTCCAGATGGTTACTTGAGAACCGATCAGTGAATTATTTTGAAACTTTGCACAGATATTTATTACCATAAAATACAGATTTATAAATAAATTTTCAGAAAATTCCAAATCGCAGTTTTTGAGTTAGGCCATTTTGAACATTTTGCCATTCCCCTTTTTTCACCCCTACATAGAGTATCAATTAATGTTCCATCAATGCCCTATATTTTTCTTATTTTGCCTGATTCTTTCAAAGACTTGTACCAATAGTGTTAATAGTAGATCAAATATGTTCTTTTTACACAGATCATTATTTTTACAGGCATTTTGAACTTTTGTACATATTTTCAACATTAAAAAATGCCCTATTTTGTGTATTTTTACAGGATCATGCAGTTACGTGTACAAACCAAGGACAGGCAGTGTAGTTAGAAATCTGTTCAAAGTTGTATGGGAAGCTGCCAGTGTCAGTAAATGTTGTTTTTGTTGTAAAGACTGCAAAAGAAGACCAGATGAACGGTGATTATTTAAAAAAAAAAGGATATCTGTTTCCATACACCATAAGGCATATAATTACTGCTATATAACAAGAATGGATATAGTGAATACGTCAAAGAGTCATCAACCACACAGGGATGGAAAATATCAGCTCAAGGCCACCCATTGGTCTTCAATGAATGAGGAGGAAACCCTCACACCAAAGGGCAAGCTAATATATAATATGTTGATCTTTCCTTTCAGTTTGACCAGGTAAACGGTTATTTTAAAAATAAAAGGATATATTGTTTCCATGTACCTAATGGAATATAATTACTACTGGTATGTTTACAGTTAGATATAAAAATGTTGACCTTTATTGCCAATTTTACTAAATTTTTGTTAAGTACAAGAAGAATATGTTTCCAATTAAAAAATCTATTATGTCAACCCTAGTACACTTGTTTTTATCCTCATCAGCCATGTTTAACTCTGAATGTATGACCAATGTATTTTCATCATTATTCTTTTTTTCAGAATTAATGACACCTCTATAGAGCAACCCAGGTCTTTTTTGGACCATGCAAAATACCGGTATGGTGGAAGTTTTCAGGAATCTACTGTGGATGAAGTAAAAAAAGTTCTCAAAGTGGTCTCTGTCTTTTTGACTTTAGTACCATATTGGATGGTTTACTTTCAGGTAAAAAGAGTTGTAAATAAAAAGGTTTCATACTTTAAATTATGCAGAAATTTAGTGCATTATTTTTTGTAAATTTTTATTGTCGCCAGCGACATGGGAACTTAGAAATGCTATGGGTCTATGGTTCCATACATTCATGCCTCCATATGTCCATCTTTTTCTCCTTGTGTGTGATCTCAAGCCTACATTTCTCAATGAATTTTGATCAAATTTATACCAAAGTAGCTATCATGAATCTCTCTGACAAATTTGAAAATCAATAATGATAAACTAATATTATGACATTATCTCCCTTAGACATTGAAATGTCTTCTTCAAAACGTATTTTGTAAGCATTACAATGCCTATATTTCTCAATGAAATTTTAAAAAGTTTATACCAGAGTTTATAAATTAGAATCACTTTGATGAGTTCCAAAATCAAGGATGACTGTTTAATATTGTAGGAGTTCTTTCCATGGAAATTGAAATTCCTTCAGAAATTGTTTTGCAAGCACTCTCCTGCACACATTTTATTGATAAAGATGAAATTTATACCAATGGCTGCTACAATGAATCTCTCACAGAAGTTAAAAAATCAGCAAATATCATTTCTATGACATGTATGCCCTTCAGATCTTACTATCAGAAACCGTCGCAGGCATCAATCATTCCAATAAGTAAATTGGATTATTGGGCTTCCAACAGGTACTAGCTGAAGTGTGAATATGAAGACTGATAACTCAAAAAACAGGTTCGACTTGTTTGAAATAATTCTTCATTGTTTAAAGATTGGGGTTTAGGATGTTCCTTTAAGTGAGCTAACATGCCAACAAAGAGTCAATTTAATTACAAGTAAAAATCATTTGATAAGATACATGTAAGCGAGCATACCTATCAATTGAAGATTTTAATCAGTTTGATAATTAAATTCATGGAAGTACTTTAAAAATGTAATTGGGATTCTATTTTAAAACCATAATAAACAAACTTGCTGCATTCTGCTCAGGTTTTTAATTCATGATAACCAACTTTTCATTTCGGTATGAGTATGGTGGTTTGCACTGGGTTGGAAATCATGATGTCTGACAAACAATTTAAAACTCAGGTCCCAATATTGTCAGGTTTTCAGGGTCCTGTCACAACTATATGTTTCTGCCAAGCTAATACCAGGTTTTTGGGGGCTTGACACCATTGTAGGTTTCTGCCCACCTCATGTCAGGTTTTCAGGGTCCTAACACCACTTATTGTAGGTTTCTGCCCACCTCATGTCAGGTTTTCAGGGTCCTAACACCACTTATTGTAGGTTTCTGCCCACCTCATGTCAGGTTTTCAGGGTCCTAACACCACTTATTGTAGGTTTCTGCCCACCTTATGTCAGGTTTTCAGGGTCCTAACACCACTTATTGTAGGTTACAACCCAGCTAGAGTCAGGTTTTCAGGGTCCTGACACCACTCATTGTAGGTTGCAACCTAGCTAGAGTTAATGGTTTTAGGGTTGTGATGCCACTCATTGTAGGTTGCAACCCAGCTTATGTCAGGTTTTCAGGGTTCTGACACCACTTATTGTAGTTTTCTGCCCATAAAGTGTTAGGTTTTTGGGGGTTCTGACATTATTCAATGTTTCAGCCCCAGTACTATCAGGTTTTCAGAGATCTGACAGTATTATTTGTTCCAGGAATGGTAGTAATAGGTTTTCAGAGATCTTGCAGCATTATTTGTTTCAGGCTTGATAGTAATAGGTTTTCAGGGATCTGGCAGCATTATTTGTTCCAGGCATGATAGTAATAGGATTTCAGGGATCTGACAGCATGATTTTTTTCAGGCCTGAAAGTAATAGGTGTTCAGGGATCTGGCAGCATTATTTGTTCCAGGTTTGATAGTAATAGGTTTTCAGGGATCTGGCTGCATTATTTGTTCCAGGCATGATAGTAATAGTTTCAGGGATCTGGCAGCATTATTTGTTCCAGGTTTGATAGTAATAGGTTTTCAGGGATCTGACAGCATTATTTGTTCCAGGCATGATAGTAATAGGTTTTCAGGGATCTGACAGCATTATTTGTTTCATGCCTGATAGTAATAGGTTTTCATGGATCTGACAGCATTATTTTTTTTCAGGCCTGATAGTAATAGGTTTTCAGGGATCTGGCAGCATTATTTGTTTCAGGCCTGATAGTAATGGTTTCAGGGATCTGGCTGCATTATTTGTTTCATGCCTGATAGTAATAGTTTCAGGGATCTGGCAGCATTATTTGTTTCAGGCTTGATAGTAATAGGTTTTCAGGGATCTGGCAGCATTATTTGTTTCAGGCCTGATAGTAATAGGTTTTCAGAGATCTGACAGCATTATTTGTTTCAGGCTTGATTCTAAGTAATAGGTTTTCAGGGATCTGGCAGCATTATTTGTTCAGCCCTAATAGTAATAGTTTCAGGGATCTGGCAGCATTATTTGTTTCAGGCCTGATAGTAATAGTTTCAGGGATCTGGCAGCATTATTTGTTTCAGGCCTGATAGTAATAGTTTCAGGGATCTGACAGCATTATTTATTTCAGGCTTGATAGTAATAGTTTCAGGGATCTGACAGCATTATTTATTTCAGGCTTGATAGTAATAGTTTTTCAGGGATCTGGCAGCATTATTTGTTTCAGGCCTGATAGTAATAGGTTTCCTGGCACCTGAGTGAATGTGGGTTTCTGTTCAGCTAGTGTAAGGTTCTCAGGGTCCACAAATCTGTAGGTGCATGCAAAGAGATCAGATGAGATGATTATGATGTTCAGCCCTTGTAGGAACAAGTGTGGAGGTACCTAACACCACTGTGGGTTTTCACCCAGCTAATGACAGGTTTCCAGGTATCTATTATCCATCCATGATAGCCTCAGGTTTCCAGGAATCTTCTTCTTCTTGTCATTCGCCTTTACACTTGAATGCCAGTCTCCTCAACAAATCTTGTCATCTTCTGTTGGTCTTCCACAGGTCCATACAGTTTCTCTGTAATGGGGGTTGGTTTATCCCATGTCTTCTCTCTCTGTGCCTGGTGTAACTTGCATGTCTGCAGAAAGTGTTCTGTATTCTGTTATGCTTCTCCACAGGGACACATAGGTGATGGTATGACCTTCAAAACTTTGTACAGATGTTGATTGAGTCTGTTGTATCCTGTCCTGAGTCTGAAGATTGTAATTTGCTCAGATCTTTTTAGTTGATGGTAGCTATCTTGCTTCTGAGGGGTATTGTGCAGAGACTTGATGATGGTCTTCATCTCTGTGTAGCAGACAGAATTTCCATCTAGATGTTTTTGAGCGCCTTCCTTATCTGCTTTTTCATTTCCGATGATTCCACAATGTGAAGGTATCCACTTTATGGCAGTTTTAAGGCTCTTGATGGAATGAATAGCTCTTCCAAATTGTGGTAGTTTGTTGTTGGACAGTGCTTGTATTACGGAGAGAGCATCTGTCAGGAATACTACTTGCATATTTTCTGTGTTTTCATTGATGTAATTTGCTGCATGGATGTGTGCTTTTTCTTCAGCTTTGTAGTTGGAGCAATATAGTCCTGTTGGTATTGCCATTGACTGTTGTTCTCCATTTGGGTATTCTATGTAGATACTGGCCCCTCCTTTTGTTGTTGCATTTGTGGCTGAACTGTCTGTGTAAACTCTTGCCCACAATTCTGTTGGATACTCTTCTTCCAGCATGGGCATTTTTATGGTCTTTCTGACGATGTTTGATTGTTCATCTTTGGCACTAAGTAACGGAACTGTTGTTTGAATAGTTACATTGTCCCCCTTCTCTTCACATAGATTGTGATTCATTTTAAAATCTATAGGTTTGACATGCTTAGATAGATAATCTTGGTGTTTTCTTTGCAATGCTCTTGTTCTAGCCCCGTGCAGGTCCGGGTGTTAAAAGAATAGGCCTGCAGCAGCGCTAAGCTTGTCGTATAAGACGACTAAATAGTGCTCAGAAACCTAGCCGGGGGCTAGGCGCTCTGCCCACAAAGCAACTGGGATGTGTGCCCCAGGTGGTGGAATGGGGTACCCCTGGCGTGTTACATGCTGGGGTTGTCAGGCTATAATATGGAAAACCTGACCGCAAACCATAGTGTTGCACCGTGTTGGGAAAGATGCCACGTTCCTCGCACGTTAAAGAACCCTGCTATGGTATTCGATAGGAGTAGGAACCTTTGCGCTCCGCCACAGGAGGCTAAATTGCCCTACCTTACCCATCCCCCCTTTTTCCAGTGGCAATCAAAATTTGTCGAACCTATTATCCTTGCGACCCATCCTTTTTTTTTTTCATTTCATGTTCATTTTATCATCCATTTCATGTTCATTGTCTGAATATAGCTGAAATATTGCTGCTCGGACGTTAAACCCCAACAAACAAACAAATCTTGTTTCTAGAGTGAAGCTGGCTCTTTTGAGCCTGAGGATACTTGTTTTATTCTCTCATTTATTGGGTGGTTTGGTAAGCATTGATATTTGGTGGCCTGTATCATAGCTTTACATTCTCTTCTCTTACTTAATGGTTGTATGTTTATAATTTCCTCCATACTAGCAATAGGTGTTGATTTCATGGCTCCTGTGATGATGCAGAGTGCCTGATTCTGGACTTTATCTAGGTCTGATGGTGAGACTTAGCTGCTGTCATCCAAGCACTAGAGCCATATTCTACATGTGGGCATACATTTCCTTCATAGACAGATTTCAAAACTTTCTCATTAGCACCCCAGTTTGTACCAGCAAGTTTTCTCATGATGTTTACCATCATGACTACCATATCTAATGCTGTTTGTATCCTGTACCTTGCAGTAGTTGCACATTCTTTAGAGCACCAGAGAACATGATCATCTGCGTAGAGTGCTGATTGTACACCATTTGGTAGCTCTGGAACTAGGTTATTCATAGAGTATGAAGAGAGTTGGTGGCAATACTCCTCCCTGTGGTACACTCTGTTTTAGAAGTATATTTTGGCCATGGTTCCCATCTACAAGTACTCTTGCCCTTCTATTGTACAGATATGAGTTGGTCCATTGGTACATTCTTCCACTTACTCCAAATCTAAGAAGTTTCACAAGACGGCCATCTTTCCAAACTTTGTCAAATGCTCTCTGAAGATCTACAAAGGCAGCTAGCATTACTTTCTTTGAATGAAATGCATCCACGACTACTTGAGATAGATGTGTTGTCTGATCTTCTGTGCTCTTGTACTGTCTAAAACCAGCTTGTTCATGACCAAGAATGTTCTCCAATTCCAAGTATGTCTGTAGGGGCTTGTTGATTATATGCTCCATTAATTTGCAACAACTGCTTGTTAGGCTAATTCAGCAGTAGCTTGAGGCTTTCAACTTGTTCTTTCCCCTCTTCAGTATTGGCATCATTATGGCTTCTTTCCAACATTGAGGGACTTGACCTTGTCTCCAGCTCAAGTTGAGAATCTATAGCAAAGTTGTTAATGCTAAGGTGCCAAGGTGTTGAAGCATTTCATTGGTGATGTTATCTGGACCTGGTGCCTTTTTAATTTCATTTTTTTATGGCTGCCTTCATCTCAAACATGGTGATATCTCTCTGCATAAGTTCGTGTGATGGCACCTTTTATCTTTCTCTCAATTCAGTTCTTATTTCTTTTTTCCATGACAGTAGTATATCAGTGTTGCTTTCTTTCTCATACCCTTAAGCAAATTCATTTGCTACCGCTTTTCCTGTGATTGTTTTTCCTTCAACTTCTAGTGTGATCCAGGAATCTTATGCATCATATAAAATAAAAAAAAACATATTGTACTACACGTTTGTACTACTATAACCTTGTGTTTAAATAAATAACAAAAAAATTATTTAAACTTTTTGAATTACTTTGCTCTTATTTATATTTTTATTTTCCAGATGGAGACCACATTTCTGATACAAGGACTACATATGAATCTTAACTTGCCAGGAAGTCCTGTCAATAAAAGTGTGAACTGTGGGCCTCAAAATACATCAGAAAGTTATTCCAGCTATAAAAAACACAAATCACCAACGGTAATCATACCTTCATTTCAGAAAAACGGGCAGAGGCTGTGATTTTTCATAATCATACCTCTGCTCCAAAGAAGAAGGGCCCAATTGGGTAATGACTAATTTTTATACGACTACAATCATCAGGCATCTGTAGACAGTTTGGTTCCCAGACAGTAACTTGAGAATAAGAGAATAGATCTTCATGAAATTATACCTACAGTGCCATACCACTAAAGAAGACTTGAACCATTTAGGAATTGGGGCCTTAAATGGGACAACAAAGACATTTTTCAGGTTATCTGGACAATATAAGTAAATGAATCTCAATGAAATAGTACCTTGCTCCCAGTTTTTAGTGGTGTCCAAGTTGCTCATTTACTTTTGTTACTCTGTATGTATTATTTTGGTTATTTTCTGTTCTTAGTTGTGTTTGTCTGTTTTCCATATCTGGTCATTGTCCCTGGATTACATTCTTTTGATTTTAGTTAGAATCTTGGTTCCCTTAATTACTCTACCATATGGTGTGGTACTACATAAGGAAGGCTGGAATCGTTTTAAGGGGTTGTGGCTTGAACCGTGTAGGAATAAGAGGTTCCAAAGGGGGCAGAAACAAGAAATTTCATAATGGCTTGACAAATAAATTGACTTTAAGTGAATGGATCTCTGTGAAATTATATCACAAGGGCCATAGCACAAAATGAAGGCTAGGATTGATTTTGAATTGTTTAGGAATAAGAGGCTAAAAAGGGGCAGAAACAAGCAATTTCTGGACAGTTATTTGACTGAAAATGAATGGGTCTCTGTAAAGTTGTATCAAGGAGTGGCATACCTTCAAAGGAGGCTGGGATAAATTTTTAGGGTTGTAATTCGGACCATTTATGAATAAAAGACCCAAAAGCAGCCACATTGATTCTGGTAAAATTCTTATCCTGTTTCAAATATTAAATCTGAATCAAAATTCAGAGTTGTATCAAGCTTAAAGTATGTCCATACATTACCTGACAATTTGTTTGACCACTGCGGTCATATCAAGCTGCATATAGCAAAGCATTTTCCGTTTGGTCCACAGAGTTCAAAATCGAACATTGTTTGCACTCAACAAAAGTTGCATTCTATGTGTGCTAATTTAAATTTATGTAGCACTGAATTTACGTTTGTTTTTCTAGATGGTAGCAGCCTGGTTTTCTGTGGTGGATATAATATTTGTTATTATACTTATACCAGTATTTGATCGAATCATCTATCCTCGACTTGCCAGGGCTAGAAAACCAATGGGATTTGTTTTTAGAGTCAGTATTGGAATGCTTATAGCTGCAAGTGCTGTTTGTGTAGCGGGTGTAGTTGAGTATTTCCGACTGAAATCAGTTTACCCTAACAGAGAGGAGCCTTGTTGTAGACACACTATTGAACAGACAGTTGGTATGATTTATTGGTTGTTCGATTTGTAGAAGGGGTGGGATTAATGACAAGTATTTTTTTTGGTACCAATTTATTATATACTCACATAGAACAATATTAACATATTTATGTGTTTATGGAGATATGGATCAATTTTTAAATTATTTTTCATCCACATGTTTACTGTTTAACTTGAAATCAGCAGATTTGGAAATTTGGGATCTTAAGTTCATCATTTTAGTGGGATATACATATGACCAACCACCATTTGAATTTTCCTTTATGTGTTTTATTTCTGATGTAATCTATCTAATTTTCATTGAAGCCTAAGTTGTTGTCAAGCTAAGGGGATGGAAATACATATAGGAGAGTTCCTCATGATGTCATCACTTACCTGTGATTTAGTTTTGGTTGGCTAAAAATCCATTGAGTGGCATGGGGCATCAACTTTAATCATCATAACTTCTTCATTTTTTAAGATAATTGAAAATTTCTTTTGGTTCCCACACTGCCAATAAAACTCTTTTAACCATTGAGTTTTACAATAAATATTTTGTTTTTACACTATATAAGCATAAAATTCTGAAAGTAATTTGATATGAAAACAGAGGTTTACAAATAAATATCATTTTAAAGTTTATTTTCCAAATAAAAGAGTAATAAATTCCCATACAAAATATGAATTATTTTATCTAAATGAAACATTTTACAGAACCAAAATTAGATATAAAATAATAAGGGCTCATCCCTTATGATGCAGTAGAGATGTCTGTTCTGTGTCTATGGAAATCTAATCTTTCATCCTTTGTTTCATGTTACACCCCTTATGATGCAGTAGAGATGTCTGTTCTGTGTCTATGGAAATCTAATCTTTCATCTTTTGTTTCATGTTACACCCCTTATGATGCAGTAGAGATGTCTGTTCTGTGTCTATGGAAATCTAATCTTTCATCTTTTGTTTCATGTTACACCCCTTATGATGCAGTAGAGAAGTCTGTTCTGTGTCTATGGAAATCTAATCTTTCATCCTTTGTTTCATGTTACACCCCTTATGATGCAGTAGAGATGTCTGTTCTGTGTCTATGGAAATCTAATCTTTCATCCTTTGCTTCATGTTACACCCCTTATGATGCAGTAGAGATGTCTGTTCTGTGTCTATGGAAATCTAATCTTTCATCCTTTGTTTCATGTTACACCCCTTATGATGCAGTAGAGATGTCTGTTCTGTGTCTATGGAAATCTAATCTTTCATCCTTTGTTTCATGTTACACCCCTTATGATGCAGTAGAGATGTCTGTTCTGTGTCTATGGAAATCTAATCTTTCATCTTTTGTTTCATGTTACACCCCTTATGATGCAGTAGAAATGTCTGTTCTTTGTGTATGGAAATCTAATCTTTCATCTTTTGTTTCATGTTACACCCCTTATGATGCAGTAGAGATGTCTGTTCTGTGTCTATGGAAATCTAATCTTTCATCTTTTGTTTCATGTTACACCCCTTATGATGCAGTAGAAATGTCTGTTCTTTGTGTATGGAAATCTAATCTTTCATCTTTTGTTTCATGTTACACCCCTTATGATGCAGTAGAGAAGTCTGTTCTGTGTCTATGGAAATCTAATCTTTCATCCTTTGTTTCATGTTACACCCCTTATGATGCAGTAGAGAAGTCTGTTCTGTGTCTATGGAAATCTAATCTTTCATCCTTTATTTCATGTTACACCCCTTATGATGTAGTAGAGATGTCTGTTCTGTGTCTATGGAAATCTAATCTTTCATCCTTTGTTTCATGTTACACCCCTTATGATGCAGTAGAGATGTCTGTTCTGTGTCTATGGAAATCTAATCTTTCATCCTTTGCTTCATGTTACACCCCTTATGATGCAGTAGAGATGTCTGTTCTGTGTCTATGGAAATCTAATCTTTCATCCTTTGCTTCATGTTACACCCCTTATGATGTAGTAGAGATGTCTGTTTTGTGTCTATGGAAATCTAATCTTTCATCCTTTGTTTCATGTTACACCCCTTATGATGCAGTAGAGATGTCTGTTCTGTGTCTATGAAAATCTAATCTTTAATCCTGTCTTTCAGGCTACACCCCTTATGAGGCAGCAGAGATGTCTGTTCTTTGGCAGATACCACAGTATGCTCTGATAGGACTGAGTGAAGTCTTTGCTTCCATTGCAGGTTTGTATAATTTTCATCTCAGAAGATTATACTAAAGTATCAATCATAAAAATATTCAAATTTCAGCATACTGTACACTTGTTTCAAAGAGTAACATCTCATCGGCAGCATTAGAAACAAATAGTTAGGTACTTCAAAATCAAAGAATAAACTGTACACAGGAAGTATTATCAAACTGTGCACAGGAAGTATTATCTAAAGCCAAATCCACCACTGAGGAGTTTTACTACGTGTAATACAAGGAATGAAGCCTTAGTTATTTGTGTTATTACATGTACAAACTTTGGTAAATAATCTGTGATAAAATTCCGGTCAGACAAGTTCAACTACTGGGCTGGTAAATTAATGGTCTTTAGGTATTTTCTTATTTGTCAATGTTTTAGGATGTTATATTTACCCCACAGCAACAATTTGATCACTGGTATAAGACTAAGAATTGGGGTATAGAGCTAGATTTGTCTTTTTTTTTTGTAAAATGAGTTGAAATGCACTGTGTATGAATAATTTAGGAGCAGATAAATCTGTCAAAATACAAACAAATATTGGTTTATTCTGATATAGGTAGAGACCAAATGGTTGTCAAATTAATGATTGAAAATGAACTGTGAGGTGGAAATTTTTTGTTTCATATCTGATACATTTTGCCAGATACCACTAAGACTTGTAATCAGTTAGAATCTTTTTTTTTTCATAGCTTTGGAATTTGCCTACCAGATGGCGCCTAAATCTGCCAAAGGATTAGTCATGGGCCTATTTTATTTATTTACTGGCATTGGGAGTTTCTTTGGAGTGGCATCTGTGGCCATGTTTGAGGGCCTGTGGTTTGGATCCCATGAAAGTGGAAACATTAATTGTAAAGTGCCATGCACAATGGACAAATCTGGGCACCCTGTTATCCACCAGACTTGCCATTTAGACTTCTATTTCTTCTTCCTTGCTGGCGTGGAGTTTGTTGGATTACTATTATTTCTCATGGTAATAAAATTGTGCCAAGTTCAGAAGGAGATATCAATTGTTGGAAATAACAAATCTGATCAACAGCCAATATCTGATAAACCTTCAAATGGAAGACTTAAATCATCTGTGTCAGTTCAGAGACAGAACAACTCTGACATTAGTGTCACATGATCATCATATGGCAGTCATGTGAATCACTGCAGTCTAAAAGCAAGAATTTCTGTATTAGTTCTACACTGTAAGTGTAGCTGTAGCAATAGAATTTTTGGAGGTGTACTGATTTTCACTGGATAGATGAAAAAAACATGAATTTTCTCATTGAAATTCATTTCTCAAATTAAATTAACCTAAAACGTGTTAATAAAAAAAAATGTATAAATTCCAAAACTATAAACCTCAAAAATAAATACTATTACAGAAATCCTTGGTTAGTTTACTACAAACTCTGTTGAGGATGCTACAATATCTAAGTATAGTTAATGTTGTAAACTAACACTACTTTACTACAAATGTATTACAGTTTGTCTTTCATGGTAGAAGTGATTTGCTTATACCATATAAGTGTTTTGGGTTTTTTTTTTTTTTTGGGGGGGGGGGTGTTTTTGTTTTATTTTTGCAGATGGAAAATTGTGCATTTTTCGTTGTAAAAATGGAGGAATTTATTTTTTCATAATAAAATTTTCTTGATCCTGAAAGAAGCCACATAGCACATAAGGCTTATTTATAACTACATTTTTATAGGTAATTAATGTATATTCCAACTTTAATTTTCCTGTACCGATGTCTACTGCATTAAACATATACATATTATATCATTATGAAAATAACCACTTGTATGGTAAATTAGAATCAAAGTTATATCATTGATTTTTTCATTTGTTTGTGTAGGGAGCAATCATTTGATTTTTAATGTTGGCGAAGATGAATCTTTCAGATAATAGAGCAGGAAAATATAACAATATTTTTTGTCAAGGAATAGTCCAAGACATTATAACCCCCCCCCCCCCCCCCAAAAAAAAAAACAACAAAAAAGTGAACACATTTCAGAATTAAGAATTGGTCATCTTAAGATAAAATTAAAAATAAAAGCTTCCCCGCTTCGTAGAAATTGCATTAAATTTCCAGAATAAGATATTCAGTTGAAGTCCCACCATGAAAATCAAATTATAGCCAAGTCAGTGTCATGTTTCCAGGAAGCTGACACCACTGTAAGTCCCAGATATATAATATTTTTACTATCTTAGCATTTAAACAAATGGTTGCTCCCTTGAAGTTTTTTCCTTTAACATTTAACTAAATGGTTGCTCCTTTCAAGGATTCTCCTTTAGCATTTAACCAAATAATTGCTCCCTTGAAGTATTCACCTTAAACATTTAACCCAATGGTTGTTCCCTTCATGGATTCTTATTAAACATTTAACAAATGATTGCTTTCTTCAAGGATGCTCCTTTAGCACTTAACCAATTGGTTGCTCCCTTGAAGTTCTGGTATTCTCCTTAAACATTTTAACCAAATGGTTGCTCCGTTCAAGGATGCTCCTTTAGCACTTAACCAATTGGTTGCTCCCTTGAAGTTCTGGTATTCTCCTTAAACATTTTAACAAATGATTGCTTTCTTCAAGGATGCTCCTTTAGCACTTAACCAATTGGTTGCTCCCTTGAAGTTCTGGTATTCTCCTTAAACATTTTAACCAAATGGTTGCTCCGTTCAAGGATGCTCCTTTAGCACTTAACCAATTGGTTGCTGCCTTGAAGTTCTGGTATTCTCCTTAAACATTTTAACCAAATGGTTGCTCCCTTCAAGGATGCTCCTTTAGCACTTAACCAATTGGTTGCTCCCTTGAAGTTCTGGTATTCTCCTTAAACATTTTAACCAAATGGTTGCTCCCTTCAAGGATGTTCCTTTGGCACTTAACCAACTGGTTGCTCCCTTGAAGTTCTGGTATTCTCCTAAACATTTTAACCAAATGGTTGCTCCCTTCAAGGATTCTCCTTTAGCATTTAACCAAATGGTTGCTCCCTTCAAGGATTCTCCTTTAGCATTTAACCAAATGGTTGTTCCCTTCAAGGATTCTCCTTTTAGCATTTGATCAAATTGTTGCTAGTTGTTTAGCATTTAATGGTTTTCAATTTTTCATCCAAGTATTTTGTATTACTTTTGGTATATCCTTTTAATACCGAAAAATCTCTCATACAAGTTTTTCTTTTCATTGTTATGAAGTGGCAGTTTGACCAGTAGGTGAAACATGGTATATGTTACTAAATTTACGTTTTGAATCAGGGAATAAAGACAAAATTTTCAATATAATTTTGGTAAAATGTGATATTATTTCATTGGAATGCAGTGCCAGTGAATAGTTCGGGGAAACATAGTGGTAGTTTAGAATAGAGTAGACTTACATGAGTAATAATATAGTGTTTTTGCATTTTCTGATATTTATACCTACACCAAGTGGCAGTGTATTGGGTACCCTCCGAAAAGTTATGCACTTGTCTGTCCATCTATCCATCCCCCAACAGCTTCCAGTTGAGACGGGAACAATGATTTTTTTTTTTTAATTTTGCATAATTGTACTATAAAATTCAGGTTAAGTCTAATTTTCAGCAAATTTCAAAATAAAGTTTTCAAGTAAAGTCATTTTGAACATTTTGCCATCCCTTTTTTTTCACCATAACATGGTGTGGTATCAATGCCCTATTTTTTTTCTGATTTTGCCTGATTCTTACAAAGACTTGTTGTAATAATGTTTATTGTAGATCAAGTATGTTCTTTTTACACAGATCATTATTTTAACAAGCATTTTGATGTTTTGTTTAAGAGAAATCCTATGATGTAAGAACTTTATCTTTGAATTGTTACAACAGAAATTCAGTCATCAAAATGAAATTGTTACTGATTTTTTTTTTCAATTTTACCTGTGTCATCTATGGGGAAAGCAGATCTAGTAGCAGGAAGATCCAGACAGTTTAAAAAGGAGGGATGCCAGCAAGGGTTCCTCAGAAAAAGGGGGTGCTAGGTAATTATTTGGCATTTTTTGTCAATTTTACACATGAAAATGACAAATTTTCCAATAAAAAGGGGAATGTGTGCATCCTCTGCACCCCCTCTGGATCCGCCACTGAGTAGCCACTCCTCTCCATCCATTGCTCTGTTAATCCATCACTCTGTCACAGTTTGGGGATACCTACTTTGTGTAATCTGAAAATCTAAAGTATGTAACCAATATTATTCCCACTTTGCACAGTGTTTATTTATTGTTATTATTTTTTTCCTACATTTTTATCATGTTGAACTTTCTCATTTATTCAGCAGTGTATATATCATTGGTATATTACTTTTATAAACCACGTAGTAGTAATTTTTTGTATTTGTTTTCTAAGTCTATTTAATTTTAAATATTTCAGAAGTTCATGTTTTTCTCTATTATAACAATCTGTGTAAAATCCACCATATTTTACACTCAATAGACTCACTGATATGAGACATTTTACGTGATTGATTGTTTAGGTAGGTGTAAGTATGGTTCTTTCAGGGTGTTCAAATACATTTGTTACGTCCTTAAAAGAACTCTTATGTTCATTTCCTTGGATCTGCTATATGTAGTGAAATATTCTTTTTTTATTATTTTAGTAAAAAATTCTGACAGGGAATTTTTACCCGTACTTTTCTGTAGTAGAATGCAAGTAAATTCAAGTGTTAATATCTTCAGTGGGCAACTTTCATTTTCAATTTTATATTTGAATAGTTTCCTATGAGGTCTACAGAAGGATTTCCAATGGAAAAATATTTGAGATTGAAAAATGCATGAATCACTAATCATAAGCTTCCGCACGGTAGAGCGGTACTAAAGGTGCTTAATAATAAGCTTCCACCCGGTAGAGCGGTACTATAAA
The DNA here is from genome assembly GCA_037379345.1 of Perna viridis. Lineage (NCBI taxonomy): Eukaryota > Metazoa > Mollusca > Bivalvia > Mytilida > Mytilidae > Perna > Perna viridis. Next base: position 4,445,776 of record CM074519.1, read on the forward strand.
GGTGTTTATTTTTACATTAAATGTTTAGTTTAATGTGTATGCAAAAAATCAAATTAAAAAAACAAAACCTTAAGTCCTTTCATATTACTTTAGTATCACACATAAATCTCTCTAAAAATGTTTGAAGAGTTATTATTGTTTATTTTCATTTATTTCCAGAATTTGAGTACAATTCTGTGTAAGAATCAGACAATGAGTGGCACATCATTTTTCTCAGTTTGATCTTTTTTTGCCTCAAACATATTCAAACACATCTATAAAATAACTGAAAGGTTTATTATGAGGTATAAATATTTGGATAATGCAATAGTGCCACATCCGTCCGTGCAAGACCCGACAGGGTAGTCAAGGACGTTAAAAACCTACTTAGTAGTATAGCGCCACACCTTATACACATTTTGCCTTATTCTTACACGGTACTTAGGTAGACAATAATGTGCTATATTTTGTATATATTTTACAATATGCAACATATATATTGAAATAATTAATTTAAATTTGAATTTTTCTCTTCTTGAAAAGAACTTATGTTTGATTTGTATGTGAAAGATGTACTTACTGATTTTTTTTTTTTTTTTTGCTTCTGAAAATCTCTGTACCTTTACATTGCTGCTCTGTTGAAATAAAACATTTTTGTCAAGTATCATTTTATGATTTCAACCTTTACTTTTACCATAGTGAACAAGTGAGTATTTTTCATGTTTTTGAAGATGGTGATAAGATGGAATTTCAACTTAAACATGTTAAAACCAGGGCCAGAAAACAAGGACATGTAATCAACATTTAAATACATGTCTTTATAAAGATCAGGCAGAAGATGATTCATGCATGTCAAAAATCCACTGAATTCAGTTTTATTTCTTGTTCAGAAACAGATGAAGACCGCATAACCAGTCTTATTTTTTGTTTGGTTCTTATGCTTACTAGATAAGGAAAATTAGAGGTACCTGAAATTAGCACTTAGCAAGAGTTAACATTCTTGATTTGCTTAGATTTGGTTGATTTTAGTGCAAGATAAATGGATGGTATTCTGAAAAAAAACATATCTGACTTAACCAAATAAAATTCTGTTCTGTTCTGAAAGCTTAAGTGTCAGTCTCTGTAAGAATCAGGCAGTGGGTAAAAACCCACAATTTGACTGTTAACAGAATGAAGGGAAATGAGTTATAATTTCATTGAAATGCAATGAAAATGAACATTTCAAGGGCAGATAACTGTCAGAAACCACATTTTTTTCTAACATTCTGTTGAAACCATTTATCTGAGCAAATCCAGTGATGCAGGGATCGAATAATGTTTTTTTTTTTTTTTTTTTCATAGCAAGAAAGCAACCTTGAAGTCTTTGTATCTTGTATTAATCTCCAGAGTTGAATCCGAATTCAACTGATTTTTATAGTCCGTTTTATTGTTGTTTTTTCCACCATTGTCCCAGGTTATGGGGTTGAGCGCTCACAAGCAAGTTTAGCCTTGCTACATACTTTATCTGCCTGTTCCAAGTAAGGAACCTGTAGTCCAGTGGTTGACGTGTTTTTTTTAATGTTAATTGTTGTTCATTTTAATTTTTTTTTTATAGAATAGGTCGATTTTCATCTTTATGAATAGTTTCACATCATTTATTTTGGGGCCTTTTACAGCTTGTTTTACGGTATGGGTTTTGCCCATCATTGATGACCATGTGTTGACCTTTCAAAGTTTAATTGTTCTATGTTTAGCTTTTGGTGGATGACTGTCTTATCGGCAATCATACCACATCAACAATTTTTATATTGAGTGAAATTATATTGTCTCATCGGTAGTTTTTCTTATTTTTCCCATTTTGCCTGATTCTTACAAAACGTTACTCCTAAATCTGATTGGCTGACCTGAACAGAAAGTATAGAGTGACTGAATGTCTTTGAATTAAGGTTAATTTTATCTGTACAGTGTTTTTCTATATTTAAGAAAGCATTTGAAGTAAACTTTTTTTATGCTTTTCTAGTATCTCCTAACAGAGAGTTGCAGGCGAAGATCGAGAGGTTTTGGGTAAAAAAGGTTTCATGCTATTATTTGCTAAATTTTTCCAATGTTTTGCACAAAAGTAAAAGAAATTTCCAGAGAAAGGGGGTTCAACTTCTGGATCCGTCACTTCTTGAGCTTCAGAGATACTCCATGGGCAGATACGAAACCCTCCTGCTAGAGAGAATATTACAGACCTATATAAGGTGAAAGATATTTATATTAGAAACATAACACAAAATTAAGAAATAAAATATTTAAACATTAACAGTCCATGCATTTATTGTGCGTTACAATCAAAATATCAAGAAGTAAATGCAAAAACAAAATATATCATACTTGTTACATGTAAATGAACTATTAGGTCATAAATTATTTATGGCCCAACCCAGATCCTTGAGAATCGCACCATCTTTTCCTTACGGCAAACTTCGTATTAGAATATCTAGTCATCCACGTTAGAGACAACAACACCTTAAAGCAAGTTTGTTTAGGTTTCTGTGTTGCATATATGAAAAAAAACAGCGGTACGTCTATTTCAAAATTTTACTATCAACTTAAAAAAAATGTAATATTGCATTTGAAAACAACTATCAATCTTCCACGAGGAAGTACTGGTAAATCATAACACAATGAAAACTATACTTTTTAGGTTAAGTACTATTTCTGTAGAAAAAGTGAATCAGTCATGCCAATTCTTTTCCTGGATAATATATAGTGCTGGTTGTAATGAGACAATTAAAGTAGACCCTCTAGTGGATTATGCTGGTCCACGGTCTATAATAAAGTAGACCCTCTGGTGGATTATGCTGGTCCACGGTCTATAAAATAGATCAACACAATGGCATAATAAATAAATAGTAAATGAACATAGAATTGAAATTTGAAAATTTTCTATTCTGCAAGGTCAGAACTTTTAAAACCGTGTCCAAATTAGAAGAAAAGTTTCGAAATTTTGCAAGCAACTGCAATTAATGAACTTTGGTAGAGTTTGAACAAAAAATACCAACAGTAGATGCGTGCATTGTGTAGAGTGTTTTGAATTTATTGTAACTTTTGTCAATCTCTATCCAGAGTTATCTGTCTAGATGGGAGAGCAAGGACCGATAACTGGATAGAGATTGAACTTAGACTTTAGTTTTCTGACTTAGTGCCAACCTCGGGTTAGGAGTATCACACAACCTGTATGAAAATAATAATATGGAGTATTAATTTATAGGTGCTCTTATTTTTTTCATTTTGGTGACAGTATTGATTTAATTGAAAATGTAACATCTTACGACTGTTATTAAACTAAAGCCAGTGTATCAGGTTTCGTGTCCTCCCCAATTTTTTACCCCATTTGCATCAATCAAAAAGCAAATAATGTATACAAACCCCGATATTGCAATTAGGAGCTACAACTCAAGTTAGTTAAGTTACGTTAAATATGGTCGATTGATTTGTTTAGCGCCGCCTTTGTATGGATTCGGGACCCGATTTTCGGCATGGTGATTCCGCGTCTTTACGCGCTACTTCAGATGCTAGTTAATATTGAAACTTCAGGTCATACATGGGAATGGATTTCGACAAAACAAACTGAGAAAAAAACATAATAAAAAAATCAGGCAAGATTGAAGTGCTTTACAATGCACATGCCAAGAAATCAAGAAATCATCTAACATCTAATTTGCTCATCGGGTTCCATTCACTTTTTGCCTAGGCGAATTTTTTCGCATGGTTTGTGTGTATTTGTTTTTTTGAAGTTAATAAAATATTTTATTGAAAAATGACATGTTGAAAGTGCAATATACATCATAGTCTTACATAGCAAAAAAAATCAATAGGATTTGGTAACAAGTTAGTTTAAGCTTTTAGGTTACAGACCACCAATTCAACCAATGAGCATTTGGAACGTAGGCAAAAATAGTCCTACGCAGAAATTACCCCTGTTCCTCGTAGTGCTGTGAAAAAAGTTCTCATCTTATTTAAAAAATATAAACTGTTTCTGAAAAGAAAAACGTTTCTGTACATTTTATAGGTGCATTTTGCTTCTTGTGATGTGAAGCCTAATCTCCATAATGGTTTCTAAATATACCCCTATCTTGTGAAAACACTGGGATTTCCCATGCTTTTTATAGACCCTTCACTTCCGGTGACCAGTACTGCACTGCAAGTCTGCTAACCCCACATGTCATTCTGAGGATTGTGAGCTGACATATGTAGAATCATGCTGATATATAGTCCTCTGCAGGTTAAAGTTAAGGTAAAGTCCAGAGAAGCCATTGAATATTGTGAAATTAGCATAGAAGCCTATGGGAAGTGGAATTAGTGGTTTCTAGCCTTAATTTACCAATATAATTAAAACGAGTTCTTGTAATTTGTCTACTACGTTCCCGCATTGACAAATTACAAGATCTAGTTTTAATTAGATTGAGCTTTTACATACCATACCCCTACCAATTATTCCATCCAGTCACTACATGTAAGAGGAAGTAGAATGGAGTGTTGTTAGCTTCTAAGACTAAGCTTCTAAGCTATACTAAGAAAGTACATGCAGTAATTGATAGGTTTAATTTTTCTAACGACTTGAGATATTCGATTAATTAAGGATTTATATATAGACTTGTACAATACTGTAAAAAAATATCGATAAAAGTGATTTAAGAATAAAAAATAATTTTAAAATATAAAGCAGAAACAAAACAAACAAAAACAAAACAACAAGCAAAGGGTTGTTATTTGTTAACGTTGTTAATATGTAATTCAGGGTTTGACACTACGCAGGAGGACATTTTCTTCTTTTTATTTTGAGTAAAGGAAGTATCTCTCCCACCCGACAGGCTGGTTTACTGTTTAATTGGAGCAATGGATAGCAGCAGATTTCAAATTCGAATATTTGATTTATTATAGCTGTGGTAAGTACTTGGATCCTTTTAAACAATTTATTTCAAACCATTTAGCTATTTACTGAACTGTAAATAGTTTGAGTTTAAAAAAAGGGTATCAAAAGAATAGGCCTGCAGCAGCGCTAAGCTTGTCGTAAAAGGCGACTTAATAGTGCTCAGAACCCTAGCCTAGAGCGCTTTGCCCACAGAGCAACTGGGATGTGTGCCCCAGGTGGTGGAATGGGGTACCCCTGGCGTGTTACATGCTGGGGTTGTCAGGCTATCATTTTGAAAACCTGACCGCAAACCATAGTGGTGCACCGTGTTGGGAAAGATGCCACGTTCATCGCACGTTAAAGAACCCTACTGTGGTATTCTTCCGGA
>CM074519.1:4488521-4493521 GCA_037379345.1 Perna viridis
TAAGGCAAAACTTCCACCTAATATGAAATCCATCCCCTACTCGATGAAGTTCTCAGTGAATGAAAAAGAAACTGCATACTATCGTGTGATCCACAATCATCAAGTTAGAGTGTGTCATGGGTGTTTTAGCCCGGACCACATATATAAAGATTGTCCTGATTTTAAGTGTTTTGAGTGTGGCGAGCAAGGTCATATTAGTAGGAAATGCTTGAAAAATAAGTGTTCTTTCTGCTTTTACAAGAAGGAGAACTGTAAGTGTGAAACCTTGAGGAAGACAGGCGTGGGTAATTCATGTACAGAATTCCAAACTGATTCCTACTCGGGCATTTTTAAGGATCATGACATTCAACATTCAAGTGACAGAATGTTTCATACAGAAAATGATGATTCAAGTGATGTTTCTGAAGATGACGAATGGGCACAGAACACCAGAAGACGTGAAAATGTTGTCAGTAGTGTTCATTCCCGTTGTCGTGATGATGTCAGTCATGTTGACACTAATGGCGATGCTACCCATACAACTGTGGAGGCGGTTGTTGAGCCGATAGCGAATGGTGATAATGGTGTTGCTAGCCATATCACAGATGATGTTCCGAATGGTGTTGCTAGCCAGTGTATTGATGAATGTGACGGTGCTAGTCACGATGGAGCGAATCATGAAGTGGATGGTGATGACGTTTCTGAGGTGTTAGATGATGTTTGTGACATGATTCATGGTGTTGAAGATATTGTAAGTGGTGAAGATAAAGAAAAAGTAGAATCAGAAATCGATCATGACAATCTTACTAATAATGTAGATGTTAGCCATGTTAATTTGGTTGAATTTAATGATGTCTCTGGTGTATCTGAGAATAATGTTAAAGATATTGATCATATATCTAATATAGAAAATACTGTCTCCTCTCAGGATAAAATCAAAAGCCAGGGAGAAGTCAGCCATAGTACTTGTGATACTTTGGATGATTTTGAAATGGACACTCATTCATTGACAAGTGATTGTCAGTTGGCGAGTGGTGATGAGTTTACTGTTGTGGGTAAGAAAAAATCCTACTTGGGTATCAAAAGGCGAAATAAATTTCAGATTAAGCCTAATTTAAAGGCAGCTAGATTGTCAAATGTTAAAAATAAGTTAATGAAGTAACAATGGAGTGGAATGTGTCATTAGTTATGAACTTTTGTTTTGTGATGGCTACTTTTAACTTCATTAGCCTTAATTGTAATGGTTTGTGTGACAAAAATAAAAGGGATTGTATTTTTGCATTATGTATTGAAAGAAAATATGACATTGTTTGTTTACAGGAAACATTTTGGACTGATAAATTGTATGAGGATATTCAAATTGATAAAACTGTATGGGATGGTGAGATTTTTGCCAGTAATAGCATTTGTAATAGGAAAGGGGTTGCCATTCTTGTAAGTAAAAGGTTGAAAAATGTTTTTAAAGTTTGTGAGAGTGTATGTGGAAGATTAGTTCATATACAAGGTAAAATTCTTGACAAAAGTTTGGACATAATTAATGTGTATGCTCCAAATAATGTTAGTGAAAAGTGTAATTTTTTCAATGATTGTAAAAGTAAAATATATGGAGATGAATTTATTATAATAGCAGGTGATTATAATACCACTCTTTCCCCTTTAGACAAAAGTGGGAAAACTGTTTTTTATGCTGACAGATCTTTAAAATGTCTGACTGAATTGATAAATGAAAATGGTTTATCTGATGTATGGAGAGATAGAAATGTAGGTGTTAAAATGTTTTCAAGAAAACAAGTTGTACAAAGTTTTTTAACTCAAAGTAGAATTGATTATTTTTTAGTTTCTTGTAATTTAAAACCATTTATAAAGAATGTTTTTTACAATGATACATCTTTCAGTGATCATTCTATTGTTAGTATGAAATTAGATTTTTCTGAAGTTGAAAAAGGACCTGGTGTTTGGATATTTAACAAGTCCTTATTGAGTGATGATTTTTTTGTTGAAAAAATTAGAAATATCTTACTTGATGAAATTGGTTCAGATTTTTATTTTTCACATCCATTAATTTGGTGGGATAATTTGAAATATAAAATCAAGAAAACAAGTCAACTCTATGGTAAAGAAAAACAGAGAGAGTTATATAGAGATTATTATAGAATACAGAATAAGTTACAAGAATTGTCAATAAAGGCTGCTTGTGGTAATGATATAGATCATGTCAAATATTTAGAGTTGAAAGAGGAACTTGAAGGTTTAGAAAAACATAGATGTAATGGTGCTGTTATTAGATCCAAATGTCAATATTCATTAGAAAGTGATAAAAATACAACCTATTTTTTGAATTTAGAGAAACATAGACAGAATAGAAATATGATAAATGGTTTAAAAAATGGTGATGGTAATGTTGTCAGTGAAACTGCTGAAATTTTAGATGTTATTTATAGTTTTTATAAAAGGCTATTTTCTTGTGTACAAACTGATTATGAAGCAATTGATAAAATGTTAGATTGTATTAATGTCAATGTTGACGTTTGTGATGTTGAAAAATGTGATGAGGAAATTAATATTGAAGAAATAAAAACCTCTATAAAAGGTATGAAACAAGGAAAAACACCTGGTCCTGATGGACTCACGGTGGAGTTTTATTTATATTTTTTTAATGAGTTGAAAGATGTTTTGAAATATATTTATGATACAGTTGAAGAGAATAAAGTTTTATCTAGGTCTATGAGGTATGGAATGATTAACCTAATTTATAAAAATAGAGGTGACAAAACTGACTTGAAAAATTTTAGACCTATCAGTTTATTGAATGTAGATTATAAAATATTAGCAAGAGTCATGGCAAATAGGTTTAAATTTGTACTTCCAAAGATTATTTCACCAACTCAGAGTTGTTGTATAATAGGTAAAGACATCTCTGATACTACTGTTACTGTAAGAGACATAATTGACTTGGTTGAAATGGATAATCTAGAATGTTATTTGTTAAAGTTAGATCAGGAAAAGGCTTTTGACAGGGTTGGGCATGAATATCTTTTTTCGGTTTTACAAAAATTTGGTTTTGGGGAGAGATTTATATCTTGGATAAAAATTTTTTATACAGATATTTTTAGTACTGTCAAGTGCAATGGTTTCCTATCCAAATATTTTCCATTGGCAAACTCTGTTAAACAAGGTTGCCCAATATCTGCTTTATTGTATGTTTTAGTTGCTGAACCTTTAAGTATAATGATCAAAAGGAATGATAGGATTCAAGGTATTAACATTCCTGTTGTGAATATTGAAGAAAAAATATTTTCACATGCTGATGACACTACATTGATATTGTCTGACAAAAATTCAGTAACTGAATCATTTAATGTTTTACAATTGTATGAACAAGCATCTGGGGCAAAATTAAATAAAGATAAATCTGAAATTTTGGCATTGGGTACTGGAAAAATATCAAAAAATGATTTAGATGCTTGGAAAATTAAAGAGTGTGATGGGGTTTTACAGCTTTTAGGCATATGGATTGGCAAGGATAAAAAGTTATGTGATAGTCTGAATTGGGAATGCAAAGTGCAGTCTATTTCAAAAATACTGAATCTTTGGAAAATGAGACAATTGTCAATACATGGTAGAGTAACTGTGATAAATACTCTTTTAATGAGCAAACTTTGGTATACTCTGATGGTAGTTAATATACCAGAAAAATACTATTTAGATATCAAGAAATTGTGCATCGGGTTTTTGTGGAATGATAAACCATCTTTGGTTGCTTATGATGTTGTTATTAATAGAAAACTAGATGGAGGTTTGAACTTTCCAGAAATTTTACATAAGATGTATGCTTTTAGACTTAAATTTTTAAGTCGTTTGTTAGATGTAGAGTATTGTGCTGTTTGGAAGCATCTTTGTACTTATTTCTTTACCAAAGTACAAGATATGAAACTTGGTATTGAGATTTTGTTCTGTCAATTTAAGCAGAGACAGTTGGGGAGTTTACCTGATTTTTATAAATGTATGCTGTTTGCTTGGGGAAAGATACGTGATTATATTGAAATTGATATCAATTTGAATAATGTATTTGACCTGCCTCTGTTCAATAATCCTTTGATTACTAATAATGGTAATATGCTGTATATCAAGACTTTTATAGATGCAGGCATTATTAAAGTGAAAGATTTAGCATTTGAATGTAAAAAGGGATTCATGAGAGATGAGTTTGTTCAAGATATTGTTTCTGAAAAGTTTCCACAGGTATCTGCTGCTAAGATTATTAAGGTAGTACAATGTATAAAACAATGTATTCCTGATGAATGTAAAATTTTAGTAGAAAATAATGAAAATGTTCGTAGAAATCTCAGTTTGAATATAGAATGTAATGTTAATAATAGAAAGTACTCTTTTCCTAGTACAACAAAGTTTTTTTATTCTATGTTGTTGAAATCATTATCAAAGGAACCAAATGCTGTCAAATATTGGTGTGAGATGTGTTCTGATTTTGATACTCAAAAAGTCCAAACAATTTTGAACTTTCCATTTTTACCAAGTGATTGGATTGAGTTATCATTTAAAATATTTCATAGAGTTTTATTTACTAAGGAGAGGTTATTGAGATGTCGCATTACTGATGATTCATTGTGTCCAGTTTGTGATGATATGCATGAGGACTTAGAACATCTTATAATTTCGTGTAGATGTTTGACTCGATTCAATGACTTTTTTAAAGACTTTTTACATAATATATTGTGTAATAGTTCAGCTAGCTTTATCAATATGTTAGACTTTAATTTTCTATGTTATTTCGGTCTACTCAAGAAAGATAAAAAAGTAAACTTTTATTTTGTTAATACTGCTTTATCTGTTAGAAGGTTTTGTGTTGTAAAGAGAAGAAATTTAGTCATGAAAGATGAGAAATATTTGCACATTATTTCTTATTTTAAATCTGTTCTTCAAAAGCATGTTAATTATGCTTACATATATTATATACAGAAAAAGAACTTTTCTTTGTTTCAAAAATATTACTTGAATGACAA
>CM074519.1:4546021-4551021 GCA_037379345.1 Perna viridis
GTGTTCACTTTGTAGAAGTGAACCTTGTGTTTGTCCTTGCCAGGACTGCAATAGTCATCCTTGTTCGTGTGATAGTACTAGTTCACAAGAAAAAGATGATGAAGTTGAAAACTTAAATTCCGAGGTGTCCACTAATGATGAAGTGGATACTACTCTGGTGAAAGAAGCAGTGGTTGAAGAGTCTCATTTGAGTAGTGAGGTTTTTTCAGAGTCTGGTGTTGATGACAAAGATGAACAAATGGAAGTTGGTGATGATAACAGAAAGAGAAAACTGGATGTTTCATCTAGTGAAAACGATTATAGTAGTGAGGAAAGGGATGCGAATGATGAAGATGACTCTGACAGTTATAAGAATGAGGCATCACGGCTATGTAAAGAGGGAAAGGATGGTAAAAAGATTAAAATACAAGATGAAGATATTTCTTCTGGTGAAATAGATTTTTTAGACCAGATTGCTAATTTTGTAGATAGTGCTGAGGCAGCAAGCACCTTAGTTGGTGACGAAGAAGTCACCGCAGAAGGTGCATCTGATATTTTATATTCGGGGTGCTCTGATGAGGAATCACAGAGTACTCCTGATACTAGTGATCAATTTTCTTTGAGTAGTAAAGACTTAAAGAAAAAGAGGAAAAAAGAAAAGCAATTAGAAAGAAAATTAGAAAGAAGGGGTAGAATTAAAGTGACTCCCAATCTTAATGGGAAACATTGTAGAAAATCTAATGAAAAAAACTGAACTTTAAGATGATGGATAAGATTATATATAAACTATATGCTTTTGTTTTTGTAATGGTACTTATATGTTCTTTTAATTGTAATGGGCTGAAATCCATACATAACTTTGAAAGACTTGTAAGTGTTATTGATGATAGAAGATTTGGTATTGTATTTTTACAAGAAACGTTTTGGAGTGATGATTATATAAATGGTGTTAAACACTTGTTTAATGGCGATATATATTATAGTAATGGACATAACAGTAGACAGGGTGTAGCCATACTTGTTAGTAATTATGACAAAAATAGAGTAACATTTGTTCATAAAGATATTGAAGGTAGATTTATACATGTAAAATATACTGAAAATAATATTGTGTTTAATTTAATTTCTGTATATGCACCAAACATTAACGCAGAACGTGTTAAGTTTTTTTCAGTATGTGCAAACTTACATTGATTCTTTAGAAAATGTTATTGTTGGTGGTGATTTTAATACTACTCTTTCTAATCTTGATAGAGGCAGTAAAACAAAGCATCTTGTTGATGAACCATGTAGAAAATTGTGCCAAATTATAGAAAGTAGTCATTTATATGACGTATGGAGGGCTCGAAATATGTATTCAAGATTGTTTTCTTGGAAAAGAGTATCAAATGGGGAACTACAACAATCTAGAATAGATTATTTTTTAATCAGTAGAGCGTTGTCTTCTTTTGTACAAAATGTTTACTACAATGTTACATCACTGAGTGATCATAGTTTTGTAATTATGAATTTAAATTGTAATAATGTTGAAAGAGGTCCTGGACTATGGATTTTGAACAATACTCTGTTACTTAATGATGAATATGTTAGAAAAATTAGAGAAATGATTGTGAATGAAAAAGAAAATGAATTGTATACTAGAGATATTGTAATATGGTGGGATAATTTGAAATATAAGATAAAGAAATTTTCTCAGATATTTTCATCTAAATTAGCTAGAGAAAAGAAAAGAGAGTATTATAGATTACAAAATCTTATAGATAATATATGTAATAGGGCTGCCAATGGTGAAGTTATTGATGTAACAAAACTTGAGAGTATTAAATTAGAACTATCAGAGTATGAGAGTGAAAAATGTAAAGGTGCTATTCTCAGATCTAAAGCTATATGGGCAGTTGAATCTGACAAGAATACTAAATACTTTTTGAATTTAGAGAAGTATAAACAAGAAAATTGTTCAATTAAGGAGTTGTTAACTCCTGACAATAAAATTGTGTCAGATACTGATAGTATTTTACAATTGCAATATGATTTTTATAGCAATTTATACTCTTCTGTTAATATTGATATAGATAGAATTGATGAATTTTTAGCATGTGTAGATAAAAAAGTTGAAGATGATGATTGTTTGTCTTGTGATGCTGATATATTTCCTGAAGAAATTCATAAGGCTATTTTAGAAATGTCAAAAAATAAAAGTCCAGGATCAGATGGACTGACTGTAGAGTTTTATTGTACATTTTATGATGAGTTGAAAGATATTTTATTACAGTTATTCAAAACCATTGAACAAGAAGGTGAATTGTGTAGATCCATGAAATGTGGTGTTCTAAGTGTTTTTTACAAAAACAAAGGTGACAAAAAATGTATTAAAAATTATAGGCCTATATCTCTACTGCAGGTAGATTATAAGATATTAGCAAGAGTGATGGCCAATAGATTTAAGCATATTTTACCTAAAATTATTTCTGAAGATCAAACATGTTGTATTTTAGGACGAGATATTAGTAATAATATAGCAAATGTGAGAGATATCATTGAACTTGTGGAACAAGATGAACTTGAAGGTTACATTGTTAAAATTGATCAGGAAAAAGCCTTTGATAGAGTTAGTCATTTTTATTTATTACAAGTTTTAAAGAAATTTGGTTTTGGTGATAGGTTTGTAAAGTGGATAGAAATATTTTATAAAGGAATAAGTAGTTCTGTAAAATGTAATGGATTTCTATCAAAATATTTTTATGTGAAAAATGGAATACGACAAGGATGTCCAATTAGTGCTCTGTTGTATGTACTTGCTGCTGAACCTTTACATAGTAGAATTGTACAGAATAATGATATTCAAGGTATAAGTATTCCAAATAGTGACAAATCTGGATTAATATATCAACATGCTGATGATACTACTTTGTCTGTTTGTAATAAAAAATCTATATGTGCAACTTTTGATGAATTTGAATTGTATGGTAGAGTAAGTGGTGCAAAAATTAATAGACAGAAATCAGAAATTTTATGTATTGGTAGTGGTTTGCTATCTGATGTAGAAAAAACTGAGTATGGTTTAAAAATTTGTGAAAATATAATTCAGCTTTTAGGTGTTTTTATTGGTAATGATAAGAAGCTTTGTGAAGAAATGAATTGGAAATCAAAAATTGACAAATTGAAGCGTTTATTGTACATGTGGTCACAAAGACATTTAACAATACAAGGTAGAGTTACTGTTATAAATTCATTAATGATGTCAAAATTTTGGTATGCTTTGTTTGTGATACCTTTACCTGATTGGGCTAACAAAGAGGTGACGAGATTATTTGTCAATTTTATCTGGAGTCAAAAGACACATCTTGTAAAATATAAGAGTATTATTGACTCGAAAGATAATGGTGGTTTACAATTATCTGATATGAATTGTAAAATGTTTGCGTTTAGATTAAAGTTTTTAGGTAGGTTAATAGATGAACATTATAATGTGTTGTGGAAACATACTTTTAGATATTTTGCTTCCAAGATATATGATATGGGTATAGAGATGAATATATTGTATATGAAAGTACCTAATTGTGAGTTGCGTCATATTCCTGTTGTGTATCAAGAAATGTTTCAAGCTATGTATTTTTTAAAAGATAAGATACATTTTGATTTAAGTATTGAGAACATTTATGACCAGCCTCTTTTTAGTAATCCTAGAATACTTAGTGATAACAAAATAATTGTTTACAAGGATTTTATTTTAGCTGGTATTGTATCTGTGAAAGACGTTTGTTATGAAGTAAAACCTGGGTTTTTGCCAGCTAATGCCATTGTAGAAATTATTCAAAATGTATGTGAAAACTATGATATTGACAGAATTGTTGATAGATATTATAAATTAATATGTGCTATTCCAGAGGAATGGAAACGAACTGTTAATACAGAACTTCATAGAAGAAATGTTCGGAGGACTATTGACATACTAATTGAGTATGGAAATGTATTATGTGCATTAACTAGTTGTACATCAAAGACATTGTATAACTGTGTGATTGGTCAATGTACTGAAAAACCTATTGGTACTCTCATGTGGAAAACAATTTTTAATATTGAAGATGTTGATTTAGTTCCAATCTGGAAATATTTGAATATGTACTGGAAACCTGCTAATATGATAGAATTAGATTTTAAGCTTTTACATGGTACTTTGTATACCAAAGTTAAACTACAGAAAATTGGGTTATCTGATAGTGATATTTGTGATGTATGTGGACAAAAACCAGAAAACATTTTACATTTATTTTTAGAATGTGATGAGTTAGATGAATTTCTTGATTATATTTCATTACTATTGACAAAATGTTTTGAAAATTGTGATTCCGATCGAATAAGCCTAGTTGAGAGTGACCAACTTCTTTTCTTAGGTTTACGCTGGTCCATGAAAGGAGTAAATGATGTGTTTGTTAATTTCCTCATGTCAACAGTGAGATTTTGTATCTATAGAAGAAGAAAACTTGTGATGAATGGTCAAACAAATGTCAATTTGATCCAGTTTTTTCAATTTACCTTTAAGCATTATATTTATTACTTCCATATGTACATGAGTCAGAATAAGATATTAAGTAGAGTTTTTGAAAAACGATTTTTAATGTACAATCCGCTTTTGGAAAAGACTGAGAATGTATTAATGTTTAACATATAATAAGTGAAAGATAAACTGTGATATTTCAGATTACTGTGATATAATAATGTTTTTATTTGTGAACATGATGATGACTTATTTTAATAAAGATAAAAAAAAAAGAGCATGAGACTCTTAATCTCAGGGTCGTGGGTTCGAGCCCCACGTTGGGCGAGTTAATTTTTGACTCAATGTATTCGGTTTGTAGTGGTACTTAAACTTGTGATGAATTTTTCTGTATCAAAAAGTCCGCCAAATGTGTTTCTATTTTCATTGCCTCCATTGTTTTGGGTGAATGTTAATTGTACGCGTCATGTATTGATTGACCAGAAATTTCGATAGTTTTTGAATTTGGTTTCGATCATTACTC
>CM074519.1:4556021-4561021 GCA_037379345.1 Perna viridis
GCATCTATAAAAGTCTTGATATACAGCATATTACCATTATTAGTAATCAAAGGATTATTGAACAGAGGCAGGTCAAATACATTATTCAAATTGATATCAATTTCAATATAATCACGTATCTTTCCCCAAGCAAACAGCATACATTTATAAAAATCAGGTAAACTCCCCAACTGTCTCTGCTTAAATTGACAGAACAAAATCTCAATACCAAGTTTCATATCTTGTACTTTGGTAAAGAAATAAGTACAAAGATGCTTCCAAACATCACAATACTCTACATTTAACAAACGACTTAAAAATTTAAGTCTAAAAGCATACATCTTATGTAAAATTTCTGGAAAGTTCAAACCTCCATCTAGTATTCTATTAATAACAACATCATAAGCAACCAAAGATGGTTTATCATTCCACAAAAACCCGATGCACAATTTCTTTATATCTAAATAGTATTTTTCTGGTATATTAACTACCATCAGAGTATACCAAAGTTTGCTCATTAAAAGAGTATTTATCACAGTTACTCTACCATGTATTGACAATTGTCTCATTTTCCAAAGATTCAGTATTTTTGAAATAGACTGCACTTTGCATTCCCAATTCAGACTATCACATAACTTTTTATCCTTGCCAATCCATATGCCTAAAAGCTGTAAAACCCCATCACACTCTTTAATTTTCCAAGCATCTAAATCATTTTTTGATATTTTTCCAGTACCCAATGCCAAAATTTCAGATTTATCTTTATTTAATTTTGCCCCAGATGCTTGTTCATACAATTGTAAAACATTAAATGATTCAGTTACTGAATTTTTGTCAGACAATATCAATGTAGTGTCATCAGCATGTGAAAATATTTTTTCTTCAATATTCACAACAGGAATGTTAATACCTTGAATCCTATCATTCCTTTTGATCATTATACTTAAAGGTTCAGCAACTAAAACATACAATAAAGCAGATATTGGGCAACCTTGTTTAACAGAGTTTGCCAATGGAAAATATTTGGATAGGAAACCATTGCACTTGACAGTACTAAAAATATCTGTATAAAAAATTTTTATCCAAGATATAAATCTCTCCCCAAAACCAAATTTTTGTAAAACCGAAAAAAGATATTCATGCCCAACCCTGTCAAAAGCCTTTTCCTGATCTAACTTTAACAAATAACATTCTAGATTATCCATTTCAACCAAGTCAATTATGTCTCTTACAGTAACAGTAGTATCAGAGATGTCTTTACCTATTATACAACAACTCTGAGTTGGTGAAATAATCTTTGGAAGTACAAATTTAAACCTATTTGCCATGACTCTTGCTAAAATTTTATAATCTACATTCAATAAACTGATAGGTCTAAAATTTTTCAAGTCAGTTTTGTCACCTCTATTTTTATAAATTAGGTTAATCATTCCATACCTCATAGACCTAGATAAAACTTTATTCTCTTCAACTGTATCATAAATATATTTCAAAACATCTTTCAACTCATTAAAAAAATATAAATAAAACTCCACCGTGAGTCCATCAGGACCAGGTGTTTTTCCTTGTTTCATACCTTTTATAGAGGTTTTTATTTCTTCAATATTAATTTCCTCATCACATTTTTCAACATCACAAACGTCAACATTGACATTAATACAATCTAACATTTTATCAATTGCTTCATAATCAGTTTGTACACAAGAAAATAGCCTTTTATAAAAACTATAAATAACATCTAAAATTTCAGCAGTTTCACTGACAACATTACCATCACAATTTTTTAAACCATTTATCATATTTCTATTCTGTCTATGTTTCTCTAAATTCAAAAAATAGGTTGTATTTTTATCACTTTCTAATGAATATTGACATTTGGATCTTATAACAGCACCATTACATCTATGTTTTTCTAAACCTTCAAGTTCCTCTTTCAACTCTAAATATTTGACATGATCTATATCATTACCACAAGCAGCCTTTATTGACAATTCTTGTAACTTATTCTGTATTCTATAATAATCTCTATATAACTCTCTCTGTTTTTCTTTACCATAGAGTTGACTTGTTTTCTTGATTTTATATTTCAAATTATCCCACCAAATTAATGGATGTGAAAAATAAAAATCTGAACCAATTTCATCAAGTAAGATATTTCTAATTTTTTCAACAAAAAAATCATCACTCAATAAGGACTTGTTAAAAATCCAAACACCAGGTCCTTTTTCAACTTCAGAAAAATCTAATTTCATACTAACAATAGAATGATCACTGAAAGATGTATCATTGTAAAAAACATTCTTTATAAATGGTTTTAAATTACAAGAAACTAAAAAATAATCAATTCTACTTTGAGTTAAAAAACTTTGTACAACTTGTTTTCTTGAAAACATTTTAACACCTACATTTCTATCTCTCCATACATCAGATAAACCATTTTCATTTATCAATTCAGTCAGACATTTTAAAGATCTGTCAGCATAAAAAACAGTTTTCCCACTTTTGTCTAAAGGGGAAAGAGTGGTATTATAATCACCTGCTATTATAATAAATTCATCTCCATATATTTTACTTTTACAATCATTGAAAAAATTACACTTTTCACTAACATATTTTGGAGCATACACATTAATTATGTCCAAACTTTTGTCAAGAATTTTACCTTGTATATGAACTAATCTTCCACATACACTCTCACAAACTTTAAAAACATTTTTCAACCTTTTACTTACAAGAATGGCAACCCCTTTCCTATTACAAATGCTATTACTGGCAAAAATCTCACCATCCCATACAGTTTTATCAATTTGAATATCCTCATACAATTTATCAGTCCAAAATGTTTCCTGTAAACAAACAATGTCATATTTTCTTTCAATACATAATGCAAAAATACAATCCCTTTTATTTTTGTCACACAAACCATTACAATTAAGGCTAATGAAGTTAAAAGTAGCCATCACAAAACAAAAGTTCATAACTAATGACACATTCCACTCCATTGTTACTTCATTAACTTATTTTTAACATTTGACAATCTAGCTGCCTTTAAATTAGGCTTAATCTGAAATTTATTTCGCCTTTTGATACCCAAGTAGGATTTTTTCTTACCCACAACAGTAAACTCATCACCACTCGCCAACTGACAATCACTTGTCAATGAATGAGTGTCCATTTCAAAATCATCCAAAGTATCACAAGTACTATGGCTGACTTCTCCCTGGCTTTTGATTTTATCCTGAGAGGAGACAGTATTTTCTATATTAGATATATGATCAATATCTTTAACATTATTCTCAGATACACCAGAGACATCATTAAATTCAACCAAATTAACATGGCTAACATCTACATTATTAGTAAGATTGTCATGATCGATTTCTGATTCTACTTTTTCTTTATCTTCACCACTTACAATATCTTCAACACCATGAATCATGTCACAAACATCATCTAACACCTCAGAAACGTCATCACCATCCACTTCATGATTCGCTCCATCGTGACTAGCACCGTCACATTCATCAATACACTGGCTAGCAACACCATTCGGAACATCATCTGAGATATGGCTAGCAACACCATTATCACCATTCGCTATCGGCTCAACAACCGCCTCCACAGTTGTATGGGTAGCATCGCCATTAGTGTCAACATGACTGACATCATCACGACAACGGGAATGAACACTACTGACAACATTTTCACGTCTTCTGGTGTTCTGTGCCCATTCGTCATCTTCAGAAACATCACTTGAATCATCATTTTCTGTATGAAACATTCTGTCACTTGAATGTTGAATGTCATGATCCTTAAAAATGCCCGAGTAGGAATCAGTTTGGAATTCTGTACATGAATTACCCACGCCTGTCTTCCTCAAGGTTTCACACTTACAGTTCTCCTTCTTGTAAAAGCAGAAAGAACACTTATTTTTCAAGCATTTCCTACTAATATGACCTTGCTCGCCACACTCAAAACACTTAAAATCAGGACAATCTTTATATATGTGGTCCGGGCTAAAACACCCATGACACACTCTAACTTGATGATTGTGGATCACACGATAGTATGCAGTTTCTTTTTCATTCACTGAGAACTTCATCGAGTAGGGGATGGATTTCATATTAGGTGGAAGTTTTGCCTTAAATACTCTTGTTCCATCATAAATATAGTTTTTCGACTTCATCTTATGTTTTTTAATTGGTGACACCACTTCAACTCCAATTTTTGAAAATCTTTCAATGATTTCAGCATCAGTTACATACATACTCAAGTTGAGTATTGAAACATATCTGAAGCTGGATTCTAATTCAGTCACTTTAAATGTTTTACCACTGACTGATAAATCACCAAGAATGTTCCATCATCTGCCTCTCTCTAAATACAACTTCATACCCACTCCCGGTCTTTGGCACACATGCTATAACACTTCCTCTACCACATTTCAATTCAATTTCATCAATTACTGAATCACGTTCAACTTTCCCAGAACCTTCAAGTACACATGAAATTAAAACAGTTTTCTCCTTTGAAAATTCATTTTCAACATTAAAAGACTTTCTATTGGACCTTTCTGGTCCACTTCTTTCAAAGTTCGCCATTAGTTCTTAGATGGATCTCAAGAAACAAATCGAGCGCACCTTTCCTCCCCCTTTTTCCTGCTACGAAAAAGCAGGAAAAGGGGATATAAAACGAATATTTATATGGAAACTATTATCACTTTAAAGCAAATATCATCTAACAATGTTCAGGAAATATTTACACACAAAAATACGGCGAAGAACTCACCAAACAAAGAAAAATTCTCGGACGACACAATGTTTACATCCTACAGATGATGCATCCAAAAACCGACCCAATATTGATATTTAAAAGAACAAAACTCGGAATTCAGGTTAAACTATTATCCCGCCAGTTTCTAGATGATATACAAATGCGTACACTGCTGCAACAAAACAGACTACAACTGCTCATTATCTTGTCCATATCAGTCTATGGATCCATGAACTATTTTTAGCGAT